>MU223519.1:286265-326294 GCA_018584345.1 Thuja plicata | reverse complement strand
ACCATTGTGACAGGAGTTTCTTCATTCTGGGGGGACTTTGGTGTCTCATCCCTCTCTCATGGGGGGGCTAGTTGTACTTATGGTCTTGAGAGAGTCTCTTAAGCCATTTATTTTCTTCTTTTTTCTACCTCTTTTTGGAAAGGGGTTTTTCCCACTGGGTTTTCTTTTTTTTCTCCGGTTTACAGAGATTTCCTTGTATTGGGTACCTGATCAGGCCTTGTTGCCAGGACCCATTTCTTTCTTTCATAGCTATGCTAGGTTAGCTTTCCCCCTATGCTTAGCTTAAGGGGGGGTGTTAGAGTAATCATTAGTTTGCTTATTAATTAAATCATGTTGATTTAATTAATTGAGTTATTACTCTTTAGTGCTTAAGTTTTCTCTTAGGTGCATTAATAATTAATTCTTTTATTAATTATTAATGTGCAACCTAGCTTTTTTTGGCTTTAGGGTTTTGTTCACCTTTATAGGTTGAACCTTGTAATTCTTTTTTCATTAATTCAGATTATAATTTTTCTCTCACATTTTGAGTAACTTCTGAGTTTTGCTTTTTCCTCCTTCTGCTTCTCTCTTGTAACAGGTTATTTGCATGCAGGTATTCTTGGCGTTCTGTGGATTTTTATTTCTCAATCATTCATTTCATCACCAATTCCTATATAATAAACCCTTCATAACCATTTGAAGGATCTAGGATTTCAAGCTCTCATGCGCCATTACTCCGTCAATTTGGTTCTAGCATTCAAGCCATCTTGCGATCACACACACATTTTAATTATCAAATTCTCGACGCTTCTCAAGTCATAGACATTGCCCTGCCAATACTGAGCATCAAGAACAACATTTCAGAAGGAGTAGAGAGAAAAAATAGAAGCTTCAAGCATCGTGGGGTTTGCATTTATTTGTTTTCCTTTCTCTTGCTTGTACATTTTATTGATTACATTTCTAGTTATTTGTTTAGTAGTCATTGTGTATTTGGTTATATCATTTGTGAAACCTTTGCTACTAACCCTTGCCTTTGGAAAGCTTGGGCACCACAGATTACGATCAAAGGAGGCGTACACATACATATCAATATTCTTATAGAATTTATTTATCACAGTAACTCCTTATTTATAGTCGATCAATCACATAATGTTGTTAATTTCTTACTACTAAGGTGTTCATAACAATGTATATAAAATGTGAAATTTATTTCTATAATTCCCATCTAGGATCCTAATGACTCACTAGGCATCTTGCAAGACATATATTTAATAAAAACAACTTCCATCATTAGTACAGGTAATCCATCATCGTACATACTCTTCCCTAGACTTCCTTTATTATGTTAGCTTAACTCATTTTATGTGCAAATTAACATGGCATGTAGAAAGGATATAGCTTCTTACCAAAAATAGGGATAAAAATTATTTTTCCTCAATGAAATTGTGAATTGTAGACTATGATAAAACCTTGGGGACATAAGTCCTTCATCCAAGGGTTTCCTATTTGAGTATTTGAAAAATTTCCTAATATATTATTGCCTTGTATAAAAAATTTTAGTCCTTCAAAAATTTATTTCTTAAGAGAGGTATGGAGATAGAAATAGAGGGTTTTTTTTTTTGTGTGTGTGTGTGATTTCTTAGCTGAGACAATAGTGGGCTAAGTTATGCGCGCGCGCGCACACACACACACACACAGATCTCAAAATCTTGGGAAAATTCAAAAGTTGAAAAAATTGAAAATGTTTTAAAATTTGGCAAACCTTGGAAAATTCCAAAGTTTAGAAAAAATGGAAAAATTAAAAAATTTGAAATCTATATAAAAATTTTAAAATCTTGGAAAGTTGAAAATTTTGAAAATCTTGGAAATTTGAAATATTTTAAAATCATGGAAACTTGAAAATTTTGAAAAACTTGGAAAGTTTAAAATTTGAAAAAATCGTGGAAAGTTCAAATTTCAAAAATCTTAGAAAAATTGAAAATTTCAAAATCAAGAATCATGAAATGAAAAACTTCATAAAAATTTGAAACCTTGGAGAAAATGAAAATTTGAAAATTCCCAAAAAATTGAAAAATTGGAAATGTTGAAAGTTCTAGAGAAATGGAAATCATCGAAATTTTCAAAATCTTGGAAAAATGGAAAATTCTAGAATCTCGAATTTTTTTTTGGAAATCTTATAAAACTTCAAAAATAATGGACAAATGGAAAATGGTGAAATTGAAAAAATTGGATTTTGGATGTTAGAAATAATTGAAATTGCCTCAGGGAAAGAATGTTCTAACCTTTTTACAAACATGCACCCATGGATGAAGCGTAATGGTGAGGGTTTTTGGAGAATTTATTGAAAAATGTGAAGCTTTAAAGAAAAGCATGAGAGAGAGAGAGAGAGAGAGAGAGAGAGAGAGAGAGAGAGAGAGAGAGAGAGAGAGAGAGAGAGAGGAAAATATCTCAAAANAAAGAGAGAGAGAGAGAGAGAGAGAGAGAGAGAGAGAGAGAGAGAGAGAGAGAGAGAGAGAGAGAGAGTTGAAAATATCTCAAAATTTTGGGAAAATTCAAAAGTTCAAAAAAATTGAAAAATTTATAAAATTTGGAAAACCTTGGAAAATTCCAAAGTTTAGGAAAAATAGAAAAATAGAAAAATTTGAAATCTTGATAAAAATTTTAAAATCTTGGAAAGTTGAAAATTTTTAAAATCATGTTAAAATCTTGGAAAGTTTAAAATTCTAAAATATCTTGGACAGTTCAAATTTTAGAAATCTTGGAAAAATTGAAAATTTCAAAATCCAAAACCATGAAATGAAAAACTTCAGAAAAATTTGAAACCTTGGAGAAAATGAAAATTTGAAAATTCCCAAAAAATTGAAAAATTGGAAATGTTGAAAGTTCTAGAGAAATGGAATTCATTGAAATTTTTAAAATCTTGGAAAATGGAAAATTCTAGAATCTCGAAAAAATATTTGGAAATCTTGTAAAACTTTAAAAATATTGGCAAAATGGAAAATGGTGAAATATAAAAAAATGGATTTCGGATGTTAGATATTGTTGAAATTGCCTCAGGGAAAGGATGTTCTGACCCTTTTTCAAACATGCACCCATGGATGAAGCATAATAGTGAGGGATTTTGGAGAATTTAAGAAAAAGTGTGAAGCTTTAAAGAAAAGCATGCAAGTTTTTAATTTTCAAGTTCCTTCCTCAAGAAGTCACATAAGAGGGTAAAGGGAGAGATAATTCAAACTATTATTATATATCAACTATATGTATTAAAACCTTATTCACTCATGTTCCCTATTTTCTCTTTCCACATTATGATCTATGCTACCCCTCTCTTTCATCTTTTGTCAAGAATAAGAAAAAAATTCATTTTCAAATTTTGAACCAAGACACGATACCAAAATTTTCACTTCTTGCCTAGGTACAAATTATTAGCCATGAAATTAATTTATTTCCATTTCAGTCCCATAAGAATAAAATCAAGTACTACTATAATCAATTCTTTCTTCACATTAAAGATGTAAAATAAATTCATTTCTAAGATACTTTGAGTAGAATAAATAGAATTCAACTATCCATTTGTAAGAAGATAGAGTGCACAACATTTCCAATAAATTATATTATAGGTAGGACCAAGAGATAATATTATCTACTACCACAATTTAGATGCAAAACATTGAGTATCGTTTTACTTTAAACTTTTCTAGGGATAAAAGTGTCTTTTAACAACAAGAAGATGACACACAAGTTTCACGAGTTCCTTAACATTCCATTATTATTATAGGAAAAAATTGATTTTAACACATCATTGATCTCATAATGAAAAATAATAATAATTAATTGATATAAGATAACTCAATCATAGACAAACATGTGTATCCTTTTAAGAAAATGTATCATAAATATAGGAAACATAGCCTTCATATCCTAGGATTCAAGTTTTTCTAGTATGAAGATGAAATAAAAAAGAGATAGATAAAATACTCAATGTTATGCATAGATGAGATATGAGTCCTAGATTTTCCACTGTGAAAACCTAGGGGTCTAATACCAAGATGTCATGCCCAGCCAGGGTGTTGGAATAATGGAATGGTGTGTAGTGAGAGGGGAGGGGTGAATCAGTGCCCTTAAATATTTTTTATCAATTAACCCTTAATACTATGTTATTGCATTACCGACCATATTACTTTTCTATCTTATGCATGAAATATCAAAACATAAACTTAATTGCGTGTAAACATTCATATAAGCATTGATGAAATGCAAGTACACATGACACAAGAATTGGTAACACAGAAAACCCTTGTTAGAAGGTAAAAGCTATGATGGGGATGAAACCTACAAAGGTTCACTATCTGCATAATGGAAGGTGTCGGTGAAGGCTATAAGTGTGATCAGTTATGATGATCTTACCTTATTAGGAGTAACATTTTAGACTGGTTAGGTCTACTCGGTTAAGATATTTAGCAACACTATTAAGTGTGCACTCGGTTAAGAGATTTACATAAAGACTGTTAAGTCCACCTTCTTAAAGGATTTCTTCTATTTGCTACAATTGTTAGAGAGTAGTTAAAAATACTTGTTGACCTGATAGTATGCAATCTTAAATTGCTGAATACATATCATTTAAGTTCACAATGTATATGTATCACCTATAGTGATTTATTAATACCTCTGTTCTGCTTGGTAGCCTTGAATCTTGTTCTTCATAACTCAATTTTGTCTTTTGTGTCCTTCTGCATGAAACTCTATCTGGTCCATAGATGTCTATTGCGGCTATAGTCCTCTAGTTCTAATTGATCACTACATCTATTTATACAATGTATTGACCTAATTAGGCTTCACGCTTTACAATAAAAACTCTATGATCAAAGGTTTAGAACTTGACCTTGATCACCTAATTTGTATGTTTACAATCAGTTAGACTGATTAAAACAAATACATATTCTTTACTTATCCCTCAAGAAATGGTTTTAAAGCTAAGCATAAAGCTAATTATAAAACTCAAGTATTTTATCTAACGTGTAACTCAGATCCACATTTCTTAGAAATAAAAGTGTCTCTCACTAGACTGGTGCTCGGGTTGCTCTGAAGTCTTTTCTTAGTGAAGTCTCTGAACTATCTATCAGTTTACTCTGTAAATTGTACTCTTGGTTTACACTGTAAACTGTTTGTCGGTGATCATTGTGCTAATACACTTTTGGTGATCTCTGGACTTGTCTTTTTTTAGTTTCCATTGTGCTTGACTGAATTCTATCACTCGTTGATCATGTTACCGACGGTCCAAAAATTGTTTCCTTGTATACTAATGACCAATATTATCCTTTAGTATTATCAATCTCCCCGTTTGGCATTAGTATAAAAAACTGATATGTGCAAAACTAAAATGTTTAGTATATACACCAAATGTTTATGTTGTCAATATGACTCCCCCTATGTGCATGCCTTGGTATAGTATATGTACATGTTTCTTCCTTTGATATATTTTCCTTTATACACATATTTCACCTTTTATGATTTCTCCCTTTCATATCATTTCCCCCTTTTTTTGAAAATAATGAGAAAGGTGTAATACTTACAACTTGTCAAAAATGTGGGAATGAGATTTTTGAATGCCCTCCATTAGCTTCTCCCATCGCTCTTTTAGGTACTCAAGGGTCATTAATTTCAAGGTGAGTCTAGCATGCATGTCATATATTCTCTCTATAATAGACATCTCTGGGTTGGAAATCAATGCTTTTTTTGATGTCATATGTTTTAACAGTAGTGTGAGATTCTGGAGTAACATAGCCTGTAGCTCGGTTACCTCATCTTAGATTCTACTTTCTTCCTTTTCATGTTCAAGTCTCAACCATTTGGCTTCTATAATCTTGTCATAATGCAATTTGAATGCATTTTCCTTGGTTGTGATACTTTGTGCACTATCCTTAAGCTCTTTATCAATTTTGGCTATCTTTTCACTATGCTTGGTTGTGAAAGTCTCTAATGTGCATAACTTTTGAATTAAGTTGACTACTTCTGATATTAGGGTTTCAATTATAGTAACTAATTCAGAAAGTTTTACCTTATGTTTTTCAACTTCTTGGCTGATTTTCTCTACAAGCTTGTATTAACACTTCTTCTCAGCACGTTCCTCAATTACCTTGTCTGCATCTACATTCTGTGATTTGATGGCATCACTGATTGCTGCTAATTGACCAAGTATATGAGAATTTTAATCAATTTCAGTGTCAGGTACAATTTGTAATAGTATTTCTTTGGTTGTATTTAGAAATTGGGAGTTCTTCTTCTCCTTCTTTATCTTTTCATGCATTGCCTTCCTTTAAATAGCTCTCCATACTTTTTAAGTGACTCTAGATCCAATGTTCTAGGATCACAGTTTGTATGTCAATTATCTCATCTAATGTGATTGAATCTTTTCTCTTCTTCTTCTTCTTCTTATTTAATATTGTGGTGGAAGTAGGGTTATGTAGAACTATGGCTAGTTCATTCTCTTTCTCTTTCTTTGGTGATTGTGTTGGAGGTGGTTTTCCTTTTGTCTTATACTCAGTATTTACCTATTGGTCAGTAGTGGATGTCTCCACATTAACCTTATCTATATCTGGAGCCTTTTCACCTTTGGTGTTCTTGTCAGTGGCATCACTTGTTTTCTCCTCTCCACTTGCATCTTTCTTCTCTTCAATTGTCTCCTTTTGCTTCCCTTGATCATCACATGTGTCTATTGGATTGTTTGCATCAGCTTCAAGTGTCTTCTCCTTTGCTTCTGTGATGATATTGATAGCTTGTATCAATAAAGGCATTTGACCTAGTATATCTACTTGTGCAAAATCCATCGTGTCTCTTTCCTTTTCCTTTTCCTTCTCAGTGGCATCAGTTACATCTTCATCTTTCTTGGGCTCATCATCAAAATCAATAAGTGTTATATCTTTTTTTGTGACTTCTGTTGTGTCCCCTAATGATTGTAAAATCTTAGGTACATCATCCATGGCCTAGTTCCTATGTTGTCAACTCAACTAGATTGATTTCTTCAGTGTCATTTATGAATATGTTCTTTGAGCTCAGTGTGGACTCTTTCTCTTCATAGTGAGGGGTCTCAGTAGGAGCTAATACCTTCTTATGGCTTGTATCCTCCTTAAGTGGATTGAATATTTCATTCCAAGTTTCATTGATTTCTTTTTCAAGCTCTATTAATCTTCCCTCTAGTACTTTGTAAGCTCTCATTTTAACTAAAAATTTCTTTGAATTCTTCTTCACCATTTCATCAATTTCTTCTAATTTTGACCTGGGTGGCATAATTGTGACTAGGGATCTTTCCCTTAACTATTTTTCTATGGGCACTGGATAAGCCCACCTTACCAATATTCTGTCATTTAGTTCTTGTGGCATTTTCTTATTGAATTGTACTGGTACATACTTGTAAGCAATCATTGCCTTAACTATGGATTCTTCAATTTTTGTCTGATCTCTGGGAGATAAGGTTAGCCATTTTCTTATATTTTTATTTGATATGCTTCCTGTCTTGATGATTGATGCTACAACTTCATCAATTATGTGAGGAACTTTGAGCTTTTTTGTTTGAGTTGCTTGTTCTTTCTCATCTTTCTCAGTATCTTCTTTATCTTCTTTTCCTTAGGTGTTTTTTCTTCTTTGCCTCAGTGCCTATTTCCCATTTTAAGGCTTTCTCTTCTAATTCCTCATTGTTCCTTTCTTTTTCAGTGGTGAGTCTACATCTTTTGTTGTCTGACTCCTAGTTCTTGATGTAGTAGTAGTTCTTGGTTTCTTTGTTCATCGTCAGAAAATGGAAGCACTTCCATTTTGGACTGGTTTAGCCCTCCGAGTAAGTGGTTTTGGGTCATCTAAAATTCCATGAATGGGTCTTAGAATTGGATCTAGATTTTCCCCTTGATTCTTCCCTATTTTCCACTTTTCTTATATCTTTTCTGCCACTCTGCTACAAATTTTGAGATTCTTGACCTTAGGGTCAAAGTCAACCTTTCTGGGTCAAGGTCAAACTTAACCTTGACCTAGGTCAAGGTCAACCATGACCCTGACCTAGGTCAAGGTCATCCTTGGCTCTGACCTAGGGTTCAAGTTTTAGATTCTCGGAACTTCCAAATGTTGGGTTTCGGGAGAAATTGTTTCCCGCTTCCGGGTCGACTGTTTTGGTCTTCAAGGAAATAGTTCTTGAAATTATATATAATATAGGTCCACTTCTAGGGTTATAGGTCTAATGGAAATTTAATTCTCCTATTTAGGCCTCTCTAGAATATTGTGCCCTAGATTCATATATAAGGAAGCCTTCTCCTCTCATTTTCTCTAAGTGAAATCTAAGTGTGAAGGACAAGCTAAGAAACAAGACTTGAAGAAAGCTAAATATCTATCAAATAAAGCATCTAAGAATTCAAGCATATTCAAGCACTCAATTCATAAAGGAGATCCATTGGTATCCATTAAAGGATTCAAGCTCTATGGATCCCTCTTGTTGAAGATTTCTCCATCCACATTCCTCCAAGCTTCTTCCTATTCCAAGATCCATTCAAGATTGGTGTTGGAAAGTGACAATGCAAGCAATTGTTATTTTTCCATTGTTGTCAAACCTTGACTGGTGAGACTATTTTTATCTGTTTGAGTACCATGTCTATTTTTGATGAAGAAGATTTAACAAGAAGATCAAGTGAATGGTTGAGTTAAGGCAAATAAAATGGTACTTGATCAGTTGGCACTCTGGAAAAGTAATTAGTTTTTTATCTTTCAAAGACATTTTTTCTGGTTGTTCTGTGTTAAGCAAAGTTGCTGGTGCCGAAAAAAGTTGCTTGTGCTGAGTAAAGTTGTTTGTGATGAGAAAAGTTGTTCAATTTTTAGTGCCAGTGAGATTGCCGAGTGAAAACAGTGATGTTGGCCGACTTAAAGTAAATGGATTAATGATGAGATTTGAGATGTCTAGCCGACTTAGTTAATTTTATTGGGATATGTAATGTTAATTAAAGATTGATCCACATCATTTAACGTATGGGTAACCATAATTAATGCATGGTTTCAATATTTAATTAGAGACTACTTTGGAGAAGTAAATGTAATGCAAAGATGGAATGATCCACTGGATTTGACCTAACCTAAGATCTACGATCTTGTTTAAGTGGAAAAAGATTTATCTCACCTAAACAAAGAGGTATATGATAACCTCAAGGGGTTATTCATTTAGTATGCAAGAGGTGTGCTTCTAAATGTGAAGTGGATGTGTATGCAAGAGGATTGCATAGTTGATTTACTGTTTGGCATGATATAGCAGAGAAGGCTAAATACAAAAGCATAGAGTTGCATGTGTGATTGCTTGACAAATTTCCAAGAAGATCAGAAGGTTGAAATGATAATGCAGGCTATCCAGTAAGTTAACATCAGAGCTGTAATTGGATCTAAATTTGCAAAGCAATTTGTATGTACCAGATCATAACTGTTGATTAGTTTTTAATCATTGTATCAGTTAAATCCTTTAACAAGGTTGACCTAACAGTCATTTGTATAAATCCTATAACAAGGTGACATTCGGGTGGAATTTTCTAAGTCCTCTAACAAGGCTACTCCTGACAGGGTGATTAAATCCTTTAACCAGGTCACACCTAGCAGTGTGTTATTGTAACCTTTTAATAGGGTTGGCTCCTCACAGGGCATCACTTCAGAAGAGTGAAAACTTGGTAGCATGTTACTAGTAGTTTTTCCCATATTGGATTTCCACGTTAAATACTTGTGTCAACTTGTGTGAATGCTTATGGTTTGTTTTACTGTTATTTTTCTACAAGCTAATTTCAATTGATAGTAAATTGCATGATTAAATTTTTTGACTTATGCTACTTCTGTCGAGTAGATCTAAAATACAGAAAGTTTTATTTTCTACATCTAGACCTCAGGATAACTGACTCACCCCTCCCCTCTTAGTTATTCTAAATTCATTCTAACAGGTTTCTCTAGCCACATTCCTCCAAGCCTCTTCCTATTCCAAGATCCATTCAAGATTGGTGTTGAAGATCCATAATAAATTGATTTGAGACATCCTGCATTTGACATTCTACATTCTAGATCCATTTGGTGCATACATGTGGATCCACAAATTCAAATCTGCCACAAGGGTTTCTATACAAGCAAGGTGAATTTTTTCATTAACTTTGTTTACTTATAAAATTTCAATTATACTTTGAGGTTAATTCCAAAACTAGGGTTTGACCAAGGAAAACCCCTCCCCCCAACAAATGAACCATTTTTCTTGCAGGGAAAGGTTCGAAACATCGAATTGGAGTGCAGATTCTGATACCCTTTTTGGCAAACTATCAGGATCTGGAAACAAATTTTCTGTTAGACATTTTGGGTCAGAAGCGACATTCTATTATGGGTCAGAAACATAAATTTTGGGTCAAGGGTGACATTAATTTCTTGATCAGAATTGACATTTTGTTGTGGGTCAGAATAAAAAATTTTGGGTCAAAGGTGACATTCATTTTTGGGTCAAAATAGGAACTGAGTCAGATTTAGAAAATATTTCTGGGTTTTCTTCGTCTCTATGTTTATGTTCTAGATTTGGTTGCAGATTTTCCAAAAACTCAGTGTAGAAACCCAAAAATAGTATTCTTCAGATCTCTAGCATTTTTGAGGTTAGTACTTGTCTTCAATTCATTTCAATTAAAGTTTTTATCTTCCTAAATCTATCACACATTCTCTTCTATAAAACATAAGTTAGGGTTTTCTCTTTATCCCTATCCTTAAAAGGTTGATTCACTTATGCATTGATCCTTTCTTTGGGGTTAATCAATTTGGATCTTCCCTTTATGAAATTTGGGATTAAGAGGACAATCTTACCATCTTCACTATTCCTACAACACACATTAAATGATTAATTTTCAATTTACACACACACACACACACATTTAGTTTTATATATTACACTTTGTTGGTGGTGCATCAGATTCAGTTGACTGGGAGTCACTCAATTGTTCACCTTCACTAACGGGTGACTATCCCTCAGTGTCATCTTTTTTTTTTGATTCTTCATTTTTTACCAACAACTTCTTTTGAAGTATTTTTGCCATCTTAGTTTTATTTTTGTCGATCTTCTTCACTACTAGGGCATTATTATTCTATCATTAGCTTCCTCATATGTGCCAAATCTTGGTAATGATTTGTCCACTGCTTCATTTAATAATTCTTAAATACCATTTGTGGTCTGATCAATGTTGATCTCATAATATAGAGGTGGTAACCATGTTGTTCTTGGTACAACTAGTTTTATTAAAGCGGTTTTGGTATCATGTATGAAACATATGTCATCCTTTTATTGTTCCACCACTTGTTGAGGTATCCTCTTTCTTTTATACATTATCTCCTTGAAGGTAGTGAAGTATTCATTAATGACTGATTTAAAATTATCCCATAGTGACTTAATAAATTCACTAATATGTACATTAATTGGTCATGTTGTGTCCCAATTGACGTTACCGACAGATGGGAAGAAGTTCTAGAAATAGAAAAATGTATACATGAGTTGTGATCTGAACTTACATGAATTAGACCTTGCTGACCTAAGTTTCCTCATGTTCTCCTCTAGTTTCTTCAGTAGAAGCTTGAATAGGTCTAGATGTAATCCAGTCTTCACAATCTCGTAGGCAGTGTCAATTGCTCCACATGCTATGTTGTTTTATCAGCTGGCTTGGAATACCTATATCCCAGTACACATGCACCGAAATTCATCTCTATATTGGTGATGGAGTTAACCTTTAAACCTCTACCATCCCATATTTCACCTGTCATCTTTTCAATCTCGAGGTGAGAAGGATGTTTAAGGGATTTGGCCTTGTTAGTTATAGGATAACCAGTTACTGCATGTATTGCATTAGGGAACATAAGGGAATTTGTTAACTCTTTTACTTCTATGTTCTTGTGTTTATCTTTAATGTTTCCTTTTGTGAAAATATTCTTGTAAGCTTCTTCAACCTCAAGATCTCTGATCTATGCAATCTTGTAGTGGATATATGCTCAGACATCTTCAACTAGCAAAACCCTAGGAGGTATACTTGAGAACGCTCCTTGGTCATTAGGTTGTGAAGAAACCTCAGGGAAAAAATTATACTTAGGCTCTTCACAAGTTGTATTCTTGATCATGTTGACCTTCTTATCATTTTCATTCTTGATCTTGGTGACTAGCGTTGTATTTTCCATGTTTCTTGAAATTAGGGCTTTCTCCGTAAATGATCTGTTTGATTGGTGAGTCTTAGATAGTCACTTGATCTTAGCTTTAGATGTTGGGAATCTATCAGAGTATTCATGAATGTGCTAGTGAATCTCTCTGCAATTTGGTCGCTCCTTGGTTACTCTTCTTTGCTTTGTTCTTCACTTTACTCTTTGCTCTTAAATGCTTGGTGAATGAATGAGATTTCCATCACCCTTTTATAGATGATTCCCTAAGTGGTGTAATAAATGCTTTACCTGCTTCTCAATGCTTGAAGACAGAGTCACTCGGTCATCACACAAACTTCTCTTCTCGGTGAGCATACACTACTTGGGGTGAGTGTCAACTGAATTGACCTTTCACATGTTCACTGATGGTGCTCAATATATAGCAAAGACTTGATTGTATTTTTACATGATTATCGACAATGCTTGGTTTACATAGACATCTTGGATTTTATATGTATAGCAATGATTTTCAGTATGTATTGACCAACCAGATTGTATTCATAAAATCATAACAAGTAATACCATAGTACATCTTCATTCATGATAATTTGGCATATTATCAATGTATATTGGAACTCATGTAAAATATAGCTTTGTATAGTGTAGTTCCATACATACATGTTCTACTTAAGTGGGGGTGGTGGAATCACCTAATCCATTGGATGAGGTATCACCAATTGCAGTGCTTGATCCAACATCATCTTTACTTGAATCTTTCCTCCACATTTGATTTCTCATTCTCCTTATATATTCAATGGTATTTCCATTAGCAAAAGTGCTTGACTCTGTCACTTGGTCTCTACAGTCCTTTCTTAGATGACCAACCTTATGACAGTGTAAGCAGGCTATTCCAGAGTTAGTATGATTCCTAGACCTTCTTATCCATTTTCTCTTAGTTTGTGGATATGTGTCCATATCTACCACATGTTGTTCAATTTTCCCAAGTGTTGTAATCCAAAACATATGAGTTGCCAAATCTTCTTGGTTGATAAGCATTTTCTTGTTCTTTTCATTTCCATGCTTGCTTTTTCTTTTTCCTGCATTCAAGAGATGTGTGCCCATGCATTTTTCTAGTAGAACAATATTTATCCATTTAGTATTCCTTTCTTGGTTTGTTCACCTTAGATGTACATTCATGTGCTTTATGTCCATGCTTGTTACAGTTATAACATTTACCTATGAATGTAGAAGTGGATTTAGGAATACCTTTAGCTTTGATCCCGCAAACATTAGAGGTGTGGCCTAGTTTTCAAAAGTGATTTCATGACTATTTCCTTGGTCTTGCATTTGTGTAGACATCTTTTTGATCAACTTGGTTTGATTATTCTCCATGCTCGGTATACCCTAGAGTGGTATTGTTGTTGACTCTTCCTTGTCCATTCAAGAAATAATCCATTCTCTTTGTACTTTATTTAGCTTTCTTGATCATATCATTGTGTTGTTGTTGAATCCTTACTTCATGTGCTTTAGTTTCTCATTTTCTTCTCTTAGTTAACCAATAGCTTCCAATTTCCCATTGAGTTCTATGTTCACTCGGTTTTCTACATGACTCATAAGAAATATTTGATTGGTGATCTCATGATGATGTTCAGTAAGTGTTTGTATCTCTATTTCTCTCTCTCTTGTAGCTTTTCAGTGATCTTTCTCCTATCATCAATAGCTAATGTACTTTCTTGTTCGGCTTGTCTACCATTATTCATAACATCAATCATCCTTTCCATTTGTGTCTCTTGATCAGTTTGTAGTATCTTTACTTGTTCTGTTAGATGTTGATTTCATTCATTCAGACTTGTAATGCTTCCTTTAGATGTGTCTGATGTATTTCTAGATGTAGATCCTGATGACTCAAACAAATCAGGTATCTCTTCTTCATGATAGACTATTTTATTACAGCGAGATGCCATAAATTTTATTTCATCTAGTAGCTCTCTCATATTGAGTATTGCTTCTTTGTATTTCTCATAGAATATTTGTATCTTCAACTTATGATTTTCAATATTCTTATCAAGCTTATACCTTTCCATTGAATGATCTTTTCTCTCAAGTGATTTAACATTTTCCAAATAAGAGATCTATATATGATACCAATTGTTGGAATAATGGAATGGTGTGTACTAAGAGGGGAGGGGTGAATCAGTACCCTAAAATATTTTTATCAATTAACCCTTAATACTTTGTTCTTGCATTACTGACCATATTGATTTTCTATCTTATGCATGTAATATCAAAACATAAATTTAATTGTGTGTAAACATTCATAGAAACATTCATGAATTGTAAGTACACATGACACAATAATTGGTAATGCATAAAACCTCTGTTAGAAGGTAGAAACTATGGTGGGAATGAAACCAACAAACCTTCACTATCTACAGAATGGAAGATGTCAGTTAAGGGTACAAGTGTGATCACTTTTGAAGATCTTACCCTATTAGGAGTAACATTTTAGATTGGTTAGGTATGCTCAGTTAAGAGTTTTAGCAACACTATTGAGTGTGCACTCAGTTAAGAGATTTACATAAAGGCTGTTAAGTCCACCTTCTTAAAGGATTTCTTATATTTGCTACAATTTTTAGAGAGTAGTGAAAAATAATTGTTTACCTGATAGTATGCAATCCTGAATTGTTGAATACAGATCCTTTTAGATCAAAATGTATATTTAACACCTATAGTGATTGATTAATACCTTTTTTCTTCTTATTACTCTTCAATATTGTTCTTCAAAACTAAATTCTATCTTTTGTGTCCTTCTGCATGAAACTCTCTGTCTGATCCATAGATTTCTATTGCGGCTACAATCCTCTATTTCTGATTGATTACTACATCTATTTATACAATGTATTGAGCTATTTAGGTTTCACTCTTTAAAATAAAAACTCTATGATCAAAGTTTTATAGCTTGACCTTGATCTCCTAGTTTGCATGTTTACAATTAGTTATGTTGAGAATTTTTTTTACACAAGCCAACTTACTAGGATCTCGAGATTTGATTTCCTCTCTTGAATGAATAATGAAGTTATTCCCAAGGTTCTCTAAGGTCAGGTCACAACCTTCTTGGTTACTTAGTTGAAGATAAATATGAATGTTCATGAGGAGGACTTTCTTGGTACGTTCAAGACATCAAACTATAAAACAATCTTTAATATTGTTTTTGGGGTTTTCCATTTTAACTAGATTTTTGATTAACTGAAGTGCAATTTTGTATTTTTGAGATGATTAATTTTAGATTGAGACAAAATTCAAAGGAGAAAGGTAACAAGAAATGAATTAAATTACTAAAATGAAATCCTAGAAAAATAAACCATTGTAAACCCTTCTTTGTGAATTGAATGGTGGGGAAATTTGGAACAAACCCAGCAGATATAAATCATTCAAAGTCACAATTCTATACCCAATGGATGCAAGAATTTTGGAGAGAAGATGAATTCACTTGTGCAAGATATACAAAATATATCAAACCATGAAGCCACTAAGATGTGCACACCCATGAGATGGATTTATCATTAATCCTAATAGATGATCCCTTCCACGCATTCATCACAGCAAGGTAGATAGAAAACAGAAAACTCCAACTAAGGTAAACATGAATTCAAAACACAACAAAACAAGAAGCTCTTTGAAAGTAATGAATAATGCATACACACATTCACCAATTTGTAGAGATGGAAGAAATTCACACACCATGAATGAAGCACTAAATGTATATCTTTATTATATTAAGAATATGACCCTATTATATTGATTTGATTACAATATATAGATTTTTTGATCTACCAACTCTGAATGTCGAAATTAGGGCATTAGATATTCTAAATTTATGAAAATAAACTAAAAATAAATCTTAGTTGAAAAGAAACTATTGCTAACTAATACTGAATAGCTTGCATGGATTTAAAATCCATTTACAATCATTTTATCCATGCAAGAGGGATCAAACTCGTCAAGAAAGAAAGAGAAAGAAGATAGGGTTTCTTCTGTGAACTGGAGTCTTCTTCTTGGTTCTTGGAGTTCTTCCTTGGAATATTCAGCTGGAGGTTCTTCTTGCGGGGACCCTTAGTCCTTCCAAAGCAATCTCAATTTAACCATCAATCTGATCTGGAGCTCAAGTGACATGTAGAAAGATTATCTCACTGGAAGCACTCAGCTTTTCGGCCCCCAACCTCTACTCCAAAGTTTATAATATCCAAAAATTGCAAAGTGTCGAACTGACTCTAGAGATCTGAAATTTTTGGCCTTTTTAGAGGCCAAAAGATAAAAAAGGCCCAAAGGATGAAAAATCTAGAAGTCTGAAAGGCCAAAATAACTAGGAGGCTGGAAGGCCAAAAGTTGCATCGTTTGAGGAGGGCCGAAAGGATAAAACCTGCCTTAGGTTAAATGTGCTAAGTGTTGAAACTACTTTTTTCCCAAAAAATGCTCAAGGGTCCAAGGAGTTTGTCTTGGAATACTTTTGGGTGTGTAGTGCAGAGCCTCTGTATGATCTCATGGAGTTCTTCATAGTTTATCTCCCTCCTCTTTACCTTTTTGACTTTTCGTTCTTGCTTCTCTTTAAATATTGTCAATTCATAAGCGAAGAATTGGATCTCCTCTTCATCTTTTGATGTCCTCAACATCTCTTCTCTTGAATAGAATATCTATTGTAGGGCCTCCTTGGTACTTATTCCTGCAAGAATGTCCCTGAAATATTGGACCACTTATTTTTATAGCCGTAAGATGTGTTTATCTTCATCTTAGTACAAGTCAAGGCCACTCCCTATGAAGAAAACATCAATTTCTTCTACCCATTCCAAGACCTCTTTCTATTTCTCTAATATGAAGGCTTGACATTTATTTATAGACCCTAATGAAATTTTCCATCCATTTAGTCTAGGTCTCAAATTTATCAAGTTTTCACCAATATCTGGAAACGTTGTTTCCTGATTACTTCTAGGTCTTGGAAGGAAAATCAGAGTTCAAACCACCTTCATTCTCCATCAAGTTTATCAAATTTTTAGCTTCAATAAAAAGGACCCTGTAAGGTTTGAATACCCATTTGGTGGCCTCTTCCCTGTACTTCTCAAAATCTCCTTTCCAATCTACACTTGCTTGGATGAAGGATGGTGTCAAACCTATCAACAAGTCTAGGGTGTTCCTCTTCACTAATACTTCTTCTAATGAGGCCTCTAGACAACTTGGGTCAATAGGACTAACCACCTTGTGAATGAACTTATTCAAACCTTCATTATGTTTTGTCAATGATTTTATGGTCTCCTTATCCTTACTCATGAACCTAAGGCATGTTTAAGCCCTAAAGCTGATAGTGTCTTTCCCCCTTCCCTGGTGGGCTCCCTCAAATTTGTCTCATCAAATGTGTAGCCTTCTAGAGTTTCTTGCATTTTAGAGGTGCTAGTAGAATGAACTGCAACCTGTGCCTTCTAGCGACCCCTAGTGTCTTGGGTGACATAGGACATTGTCCATGCTAGTAATATGACCCATGTTTGATGAAAATATTTCCCTAAAGAAGCCATATTTGTATCCTCCCCTTCATCTTCATCTGTGTAAGTTCTTTTCCTCAACTAAATTTCTTTAGTGAACCATGTAGGTTTACTAAATGCAGTGACTAGCTCATATGGGGTAACCTGAAGGACTGAATCCAAGTTTTGGGCCTCGAGGTTACTTCCTTATCTGACCCCTCTTCATGTTCATTTCCCTATTCTTCCTCCCCTTGTTCACCCTCATTCACTCCTTCTCCTTGTCCTTATCCTTCTTCCCTTCCCTCATCTACCTTTTCCTCTTCTGCTACCTTATCTTGCCTTTCCTTGTTCTGTTCTTCATCTCCTAAGGAGCTAATCAACACTTCAGCATTAAGGTCAGTCATTAATTTCAATGTGGTTTCTAAAGGTGATATGACATCTGCACTCACTGATCCTCTAGGTGTTGGGATGAAGAAAGGAAAAGAGATTGATGGTGGTGGAGTAGGTGTAAGGAGAGTTGGAATGGGAAATGGGAGAGTAGTAGTTGGAGGTAGAGTCAGTGTTGGAGTTGGAAGGAATGGTGGTGGAGTAGGAATTGGAGGTGGGAGATTAGTTGGTGGACTAGGAATTTTAGGTGGTGGAGTAGTAGTGAGGGTATCCTATGTGGCATTTTCCCCTTTTACATCTTGGGTGATTGGGGTATCTTGATTTTTGGGCCCTTTATCTATAATAGAGCTCACTTCTATGATAGGTACATCAAGCATTGGATTAGTGAATTGAGTGAGAGGTCAAGTGAGGATTATCTATGGCTAAAAGAGATATGGACCTCCCAATTCATACCCTATTGCATAACTAGGTGTGTCTTTCCTGTGGTCTTAAAATCCCTCTAGACCTTCAAAGTGAGACATCTGAAACTCATCTGATCCTAAAGCCTCCAAGTGATTATCTTATTCTTTGGGATCCTCTTGGTGTTTCCTGGTAGCCTCCTTTTCTCTCCTCTTCTGAGACATTGTCCTCTTGACTAGAGGTACCTCTTCTTCTCCTTCTTCTGGCTCCTCCTGTATGGTTTCCAATTGTAGAGAAACAAAAGTTCTCTTCCTTATATATGTTTTCTTATCCTTTTTAGTGGTAGGAGGAGATTGTCCAGAAGTGGATGGCCCTTCATCTAGAAAATCCTATGCTAACCCCACTGGAGGATCCATCTGCCTAGTCATTCTAGTCTTGGGAGCCTTGTGTCTTGGATTCGACCCATACTCTACTATGCGTTCAAGGCCATACACTGTGTTTGGATTTTGTAGTGGCACCTTCTTGTATTGTGGCACTATATTTTTCTCACCATGCTATTTATCTGCCTTATTAGGTGGATCCGTTAATGTTTTCACTAGGATTGGATCCATTTTATATGGCCTTTGGATCCAATTTTCTATTGTTTGGAGTACATGCCTAGCCAGGAACTCAATGTCATCATTCTCATCTTTATCAACTTCAACATTCATTATGGGCCTATCATGTATCTTATTTAAAGTGTAAATGGATTCTAATACCCTGTCTGAATCCTTATCCCAAACCTTCAAAGGAATTGAGTTCTTAAAGGTATTTTGTGCAAGGGTAAGGACATCCTACAATAATATCAGATCCTAACCTCATGATCATCTACAAAATTGATCCAATCATCTTCCAGATGTGGTTCATGGATAGAGAACCTATCGATGATGTAGCTATATGTTCCTATTAGGTCGAACCTTGGCTGAACTATTTTATAAAGTTGTGGTGGGCATTCATCCCATTCAAAGGCCAATGATTTGTAGACCTTTATATCCTATAAAGTCTACGGGCCCAGAGAAATAGGGAAGTCCCAACAATGTTTCTTCTTGTGCTTGATATGTTCATAGGTGTTAGAAAGTTGTCTAGCCAATTCTAAGGTGATTATCCATTCAGATGGATATCAGGAAAACTTCTTAGGTCTCAAGGTAGACCCTTCCACCCATATGTAAGTTAATTTCTTATACTATATGTAGTAATCCCCGATGGCCCTGACCTTGGTAGCTTCTTCCTCTGACATCCTCTTTGCAAAATCACCTTCAATGGATCAGATGATTGCAAAGGTGAAGGCGCCATTAACTATCATGTAGTCTGCACTATCATATGACATGTTTTCATTTCTTTGTAACTTGGGGTACTCAATGTGAGGCCATGTATTTGGATCATTTATGTTTCCCCTCTTGGTGAGTCCTAGGTAGTTTTCCTATGCTACCAATAAGTACACCATGTAGGTACCCATATAGAATTTAGGGTTGTGTTTTACTGCCACCAGTTGTTCATCCAACCTATCGCTGATGATGGCTCCCCAATCGAACCTAGACTTACAGCCTGTGATTTTCTCTATTAAGAGGATCATCCGATTCTCCAGCTGGATAGACAGAGGTAATCCATATACCTAGCCTAGTAATTTTAGGGCTGCCTGGATATCCTCTTTCATGTACTTCCTCCCAAGGTCTATCTTGTCTAGCCTATTTTTAGGGAGAGTTTTCTTGAGATAATTCTTATTGAAAATGTCATATGCCTCTTCCCCTTTGTTGTTGAGCCAACTATTTCCCTTTTCTATCAAGAAGGCATAGAACTTGTCTATTCCTTTGTGGAGGTGGAAGACCTCTTCTATGATGTCCAGTCTTATATCCAATACCACCTCTCCCTCTGTATTCTAGACCACCCTTTTATCTGATTCGTAATGGTTTTCCAAAGTCATGATCAGCTCGGATGATGTGACAGCCACTGGGTGGGTTGTCGTGTTAACTAGGCCTAATAGGACTAGTGAGGTGCAGTCCTCAGATTTCTGAGCCAATTGGGAACATCTTGTAAGGAATTGATCCCAATATAGATTCTCGATATCAATATCGGTGATCTCAATGTGTTTGTTTCCAATCTTGGAAGGGGGAGTGTTCCGCTTGTATAAGTACTTCATTGGTGATGTGATATTTTTCTTAGGAATTCCTACAATGAAATATACAAGAATCAGTGTTTTATTTGCAAAAAAAATAAAAAGAACTGAAAAAGAACTGACTAATCTAGGAAAATAGGAGTAAAAATCTCTCCGAGTAGCCAGAAATGAAAATTTTGCACTTTCATCCTTTTTGCGGTTTCAAGCATCAAAATTTGCTTTGAATTTTGAAAAGGTCAAAAGTGCAAAAGAACAGTCGATGAAATGGAACCTATCAGATTTTTGGAGTGCGAAAGTCCAAAATGATTCTTCAAATTCTGAAAGTTTGAAACCCTATAAGGCCAAAAACATCCTCAGAGATTCATACTTTTTGGTGTTTCAGACTTCTCAAAGTCCAGAATGACAAAAAGGATGAATCTCCGAGGAGCACTTGGATGACAAACCCAACCTGGTTTTCAGCCTTTTGGAGGCCGAACACCTGCGAAAAAGGTCACGACAAAAAAATGAAAATAACATAACCAAAGAATGAATTAGTACATGACCCAATGAGACAAGGAGAGGCTTCCCCTACAAGGCCAAGGTCATAAAAACCCTAAGGGCTTGAGGGGAAGTCAACATGAACTGGACTGGACAGGCACCAGAGATGAAACCCTATACCTAAAGAATGAAGAGATAAAAAACCACTAAGTGACCAAGAAGAAACCTACCTCATGAGAGCTAGGAGCAAAGGAGGGAGACACAATAAGTTTAAAGGCATAGAGCAATCAACCATGAGGAGTGAGGATGAATGTTGCAAATTCATTTCTCAGAAGACGCCAGAGATGAAAAAAACAAACTGAAAGTCAATTTAGGGCCTTTTTCCACTTTATATACCACGGGGGGGAGGGGGACGTCAACACTTTTAGTATTTGAGACCTCCAAAAAACTAAAATTATTGAGGTAGATGCCTTTTAGCCTTTTGGCCATTTTGGTATTTTGGAGGACTTGGTCCTCCAAAAGGCCGAAAGGGAAAAAAGGTCAAAAAAGGTGTTTTCTTTGTTCAACATGCTGATAATGAGACTGATTTGTGAGGGACTGGGAAAGGGGGAAAAATCAAAATACCAAAAGACACAAAAAAGAAAGGGGGTCCCCATGGTTAGAAGACCAACATGGGGTGTGTTTTGTGGACCCACAACAAATAGCCCAAAAAAAAGGAGGAATGATCAAGGCATTTCTTCATCATCAAGACTCTTCCAGGTTGTAGTTCTGTAGTAGAACAAAAACAAAGAAAATAATGAGTTAACAATATTTCAATGACTTCTAGTTCTTAATTTTCTACTAGTCTCCCTAGTGTGTGTTCATGTGTGTCCATTATTTGACCTTTAATTGCGGTAACCCAAATGTTCGTCAACTGTTCCCAACCTTCTCTATGTAGATCAGGGCTTCCCAAAAAGAGCTTTGCTTCCAGTCAGGTGTTCATAGCCCCGGAAATTTTTTCCATGAATCTCAAGTATAACCTTTCTCTAATACCATTCGGGCATTCATAGCCCTAGTAGAGACTATAATAGTCACACTAGTCTACTTTGTCTACTAGGTTGTAGCACTTTTCTTGAGAGTTCTTTGTTCTTTGGATAGTTGTCCTCATCTTTTCCTGGGTTCATGGAACGTCTCCCACTTGGATGTATATTTATTCCATGTATTTAGGTCCATATTTTCTTCTTTGATTAATTTGAGTAAAGATTAGGCTGTGCTACCTAGATTCCACACTCTTGACCTCTTTGGGCCACTTTTCTTTTTGTGTGTTATTATTTTCTTTCTTCTTCTTTCCTCTTCTTTTCTTTTTCCACTACCTTCACATTCATTTAGACTTGGGTTCTGGGCTCGCTGGGTGCCCAAATCCATGCACTAATGATGTTTTTAATTGATGAACAATCAAGATACCACAATTATTGGGTGTCATTTCTTAATTTTTTTTGGTCATTGAGATGACCCAGCTTTCAACCTCTTCCTATCTGCCAATTATAGATTCTACCACTTTGTCTTTTGGAGCGTTCTCTGTGATGTATATTTCCTTGGACAATTTGAATAAGAAATACCTTTGCTCCTACTTAGGAACCACTTGTAATAAGTCCACAACACACTTGAACCAAAGAAAAATGAGCCCCAACAAAAGGAGGAAAGTTCACGGGTGGAAGAAAGGACTGATGGCGGGGATGACAGAAAGAAAACAAAGAAAACAAAATGTTTATGATACAAGGGGTGGAAGGCATTCCTAGTTAGGTTCCAAAATAGTGTTTGAGTAATTTCCCATTGACTCAAAATGGGTTCATATCTCCATGTAAAGTGTTGATCCTAAAGGTTTTTTTCCCCAAGATCTCTGATATCTGATAAGGGCATGCCCACAATTTTTGGAACTTGGTTTGGCTGCCCGGATTTTCTTTCACCTTATCCCACATGAGAACAAGGTCAGAGATCCTAAATGCTTTAATGGTGGCTCTCTTGTTGAAACACCTATTGATGATGGCATGGTGCTTTGATACATGCTCTAGGCCAATGTTCATTTCTCCTCCAAGTTGAGGAGATTCATGAGCGTAACTTGCACTCGATCTTCGCCTCCCACATATTGGTCCATAAATCTCAAAATTGGCATTTTAAAATTGATAGGGAAGATGGGTTTCAATCCATAGACTATTTGGTATGGGGATGTCCCCAAATCATTCTTGATCCTCACTCCGTTAGTCCATAGGGAATAGTTCAATTATGTGTACCAATCCTGGGTGTTATCATCTTGGAGATATTTGATCATTGTTGTCAAATTCTTGTTGGTAGACTCTGCTACCCCATTGCCTTTTGGATAGTAATTAGAGGAGAATTTGAGGATTACCTAGTTTTTGAAGGCCCATTGTGTGAGCAAGGTGAAGGAGAAAGAGGGAGCATTGGCACATACTAGATAAAATGGCATTCCAAACCTACTGACGATGCCTTCCTCCAAAAACTTGGTTACGACCTCCATGGTGAAATTATTTAGTGATTGGACCTCCGTCCAATGTGTATAGTAATCAGTGGCTTTTAGAATAAACTTGTGTCCTACAGATGAAGGGGGGTTAATTAATCCAACAAAATCCAAGCCCCATTGGGTGAATGAATGTACCTCATATACGGTTGTAGGGACATTTCTAGATTTCTATCTCAGGTTTCACTCGTTTGGTAGGTGTGGCATGATCTCATGTGCCCGCCAATGTCTTTGAATATTGTTGGCTAGAAATATCCTTATCTTAGGATTTTATGGGTAGTTTCCTTAGCTCAATCGTGCCCTTTCCCATATTTTTCATGAAAATCTTCTAGGATGTGTTTCGTGTCTAGCCTATCTAGACACCTGAGGTACAAACCCTCATAATTGTGTTTATACAATTGGCCATTCTTTAGCATGTAGGAGCTTCTTTTGATTTTTAGAGCTCTTCTTTGTGAACCATTCATCCCACGCAGGAAGCAATTTTGCAACAGGATGTTGGTACCATATATGGGTAATCACACCTTGATCAGTGTAGGTCTGACATACTAGACCTTCTTCAACTTTTGAGATCAAAATTTTCAGGCCTTGAACTCTCACTAATTTCATTGTTTGGATCTCTAGGTCAAAATCTTGGAATATTTCCATCCATTTTCCTCTCCACTCTCCCAACTCATTCTACATTAAAAGAGATTTGGCAGCCGCATCAAGGACTATTCTGAAGACCTTTCTCCTCAAGATGTAGTGTCAAAATTCCTTTACTACTTTGACGAGGGAAAAAGACTCTTTATCCAAGTTGGGGTACCTAATCTTAGCATCTTTAAAGGGGAAACTCATAAAGGCTATAGGTATTTCATCTTCACTATCCTTCTTCTGCATTAGGATGCTTACGCATGAGTGTTTGGATGCAAAAGAGTATACTTTGAATGGTAGGGAATAGTCGAGACTGACAAGGACTAGGGCCGTGGAGATGGCACTTTTTATTTCCTCAAAATATTTCTTTACCTGGATGGTCGATTCAATCTTGGAATATGTTTTGAGCACATCTTCCAATGGCTTTACAATCTCCATGAAGTCTCTAATGAACTTCCTTACAAAGTTAATCTTCCCAAAGAAAGATTTCAACTCTTTGCGGTTGAGGGGCAGTGTCAACTTTAGGATATCTTCCACCGACTCGGGGTCAATGACAATTCCATCCTCTGAAATGATGTGTCCCAACAGCTTCCCTTCAGTTACCCCAAACATGCACTTCTTTGGATTGAGAGAGATCCCATATTTCCTACACCTTTGCATACATTTTCTGAGGTTGTCTATGTGCTCATTTCTTTGTTTTGAAAAAATTGTGAGGTCATCCATGTAAATGATAATGCATTTCCCAGCTAACCCTTTAAAGGCTATGTCCATTTCCCTTTGGAAAGTGGCCCTGACATTTATCACACCAAAGGGCATCCATTGGTAGGTGAAGGTTCCCCATTTTAATGTAAATCCTATCTTCAACTTGTCCTCTACCTGCACCATTACTTGATTGTTTCCTAAGTAACCATCTAGGAAGGACATCATTTTGGATTCGTTGACTATCTATAATAGTTTGTAAAGAGATGGGAGTGGGTAGTTTTCCTTTTGGGAGGATTTATTTAGGTTCCAGAAGTCCATGCATAACCTGATCTCACCGATCTTCTTTCTTACGGGCACCAAGTTTGCGACCCATGTGGAATGTCGAATTGGAAAAATGATTCTAGCATCTAGTAAATTTTGTACCTCCTTTTGGATCAAGGTCTCCATAGTAGGGTTCACAGGCCTTTTGTGTTGTCTAAAGGGTTTGGAGTCTTGTTTCAGAGGGATGTTCTATACTATGACTGAGGTATTGTACATCTTTAATTCTTCATAGCTCCAGGCTATAACATCTTGATACTCAGTGAGGAGTTGGAAAATTCTCTCCTTTTCTTCTTTGGTACCCATCTTAATTTTGTGTACCTCTCTTGGTTCTTCCTCTATGATGAGGTTGTATGTCTCGCACTCTTTGTCATCGGGAATTATGTCTAGGCATTTCTTTATGGCAGTCTCATCACTATCAAAAATCCTTTCCATCTCTACCATCCCTTTTGGTATAGCATTGGTCCTTAGGTTTATGATGCCATGGTCATCGAGGCCCTCAGGATTGACTTCTTCTTCCTCTTCTTCTTCCTTCCTTTCATCTATGATCTATTTTTTGAACACACCTGCACACATGATGAACTCAAGGATGTGTTGATCATCTTGGAAGACTTGGAAATTACTAATGTTATATGGGATGGCCATCACTGCGACGAGTTCAACCGAAAACTTATTTAACTTGGACTTCTCTATTGGATGTAGTGAACTAGAAAATACAGCTAGGGAATCAGTAATAACGTTCTTTCTCTATGGGATAGATTAGATGTTTAAGGCTTGGAAGTCATTGATCAAATCCCATGCCCTATTTCGATAGGCTGAGAGCCTCTTATCATTACAAGAATATTGACTATGGACTTTCTTGACGACCAATTGTGAATATCCTTTCACCATCAGAGCCTTTACTCCTTTCTCGTCAGCCAGGAAGAGTCCATGGATCAATGCCTTGTACTCTACAACATTGTTAGTGTATCAAAATTGTAATATGTATGCAACATAAGAAGACTTACCTCTCAGATTAATGAGTTTGATCCTAGCACCTGCTCCTTGTTTAAAGCCATCAAAGCATAATTTCCATATCCATTTTTTCCCAGCAAGGTTGGACTTTGTGGGAGCTTTTTTGGTGAGACCCATAGCTTTGGTCCTTTGTTCCTTCCCTCCATCACTATCTGAGGAAGTTGATTCTCGTTCCACTATGCCTTAGATACATCCAAGTTTAGGGATTTTGACACCTTTACTATTTTTATCCTCTAGTAACCCCTTGTAGGGTGGATAGGCTCCATCATCCGACATGCTCCAGTCACTAAGCATGTTTAGGGATGGGCTTTTGTCTTCTGATTCTGAATCCCTATTTTGACTTAGATTGGCTGGGATTTCTTCCTTTGGAATGGGGTTACTCTCATCTACCACCTTAAAGCCTTCTTCTGCCACATCTGCTTCCCGTACCTTCCTTGGTAGGGTGATATGGGCTAGTATTCGTGACAGTTCCTCCTGGGATCTGGGGCATGTGAACTCTGAATGGCTCGCTTGGTGTAATCAATAGTATCCTGGTAGTCACAAGATGTTGGGGTAGACATCTTGTCCCAAATGCCTCAGGCTTGTTGTAATGTTGTCAATAAAACCTCTACAGATGTCATCACTGATGGGTAACTCTAGGAGGCCCTAGGTAGGACTATGGTCTGAATCTTCCCCTTCTTGGATTTGAAACATGAGGACATTGTCCATCCAATAAGTGCCTAAGTCAGTTTGTGTGACCATAAATTCATTAGGAGAATTATCTTTTGTGATCATCCTTTTCAATTTTGGTTCTACGTCTATCTTGATCTAATTGGTCAATCCTCTCCAGGGTAGCCAGAGTTGAGTGAAATCTATAGACAACCAACCCCTTAGAAATCTGGTCCTTTCTTGGCTTAAAATCATTATGTAGGTTTCAAGGATATCCACTATATTATATCAATGTGCTCTTGTATCCTTGGATCTGCAGCCAATTGAATATGTACATCTTTGAGCATGCCGGTTACTTTGTCTTCAATTTTATCTAGTTGTATCACTACACGGTTGGTTATCTGGGGCACCATTCCTAGTTTTTGACAAATTGAGAAGTGCATGACATTCCACAATGCTCTAGAATCAATCAATAAATTATGTAAATTCTTCCCAAACATCCACAAACTGAGTAGGAAAGGGGGTACCTCCATTTTGTCTTTGAACATTGTGGGAAAAGCCTCAAAAGTATTGACATTGGATGTGGGTTCTCTTGTACTGCTAGCTGACAAACCTTTCTTTCAATGGTCCAATGATTTTGAAAGGGCTTCCTTTTGAGATGGGAAACCTTGTAATAATTTGAACATAGATATGTTTTCCTTGGTCTTTTTCAACTCTTCGACCACACTATATTTGTCACTTGACCACGTTTCACTCTTGTAACCAGCAAATGCATTTGGGGGAGGATTCATAGGAGCATTCGACCCTTTTGGAGGCATGGGGTTCTTGATGGCTCGAGGAAATGGGGGATTTGGTTGTTTTCTAGGAGGTACACCGTCAGTGAGAGGTTCTTTCCTACTTCATAGGTTATACAAATTTCTATGATCATTTTGGAAGGCATGTACTTCAGAGTATTCAAGTTCCTCCTCTTTCTAAAATTGGAACACAAACTCTTCTTCTTTTGCGTATGTATCTGAACCTTCTCCTTTTCTACAGTCGTAAGAATCAAACATCATAGCATTGAACTGAATGGGTAGCTCATTGGGATTCTAAGTATGATGGTTGTAGGAGTTTCCTTTGTATCTTTCATGGCCTTGGTATGAGTTTGGATCCCCAAAAAAATTCACTACCAAAGCTTCGTATGTGTTTTCATTATCCGTGGGGATGCTACTATTGTTGGGTTGGGTATTTCATGGCCTAGTGGGACTTTACTACCCAAATGGTTTCTCTTGTGTTTTTTTGTTGTTGTAAGTATTTAAACCCCGATTTGGATTCTAAGGATAGGCATTCAGACCAAAAGATGTCTGTTGGTATCCCCCTTGGTTTTGGGATGGGTTTAACTAAATCCCAGTGAGCTCACTTGTGGGTTGTGACAAGGTTTTCTTCACCATGTCTAGCTCAGAAGACATGAGAGTGTCAGGTTCTATTTAGGGCACAACTCTTTGCTATAAAAATGTAGCTTTATGGGATTCATATCCCAAGTAAGTGATGGATGGTTGTAGGGATGTGAATGGTTGTGGAAAAATTGGATTCATTGACGGCATGTGAGTGGCCATAGTTTGACTATTTTCTGCAAATGGATGTGGGGCAACGGTGTTGTTAACGATGGGCATGGCTGTGAATTTCCCTTCTTGCAAATCCATTTGTTGTGTAAATGTAATGGCCTCATTGTATACCTTTTTCATTGTCTCTCTATCTGCAAGGGGAAGTCTTCTTAGGAAAATTGAGGTGAATGGGTCCAAAGCTTTAAGATAAACATGTATGATAGCTTCTTCTGCTATGGCATAAGGAGCTTCCAACTTTTCATGCTTTTAATGGAAGTGATGCTTGAACATGGCGATGGGCTCTTTGGGATCTTTTCTTGTTCTAATGAATTGGTGATGTATTGTAGCTAGATCCATGTACATTTTGAATTGGTTAAGAAATTTAGTTTCAAATACATTCCATGTAGAGATAGATCCCCTTGGAAACTTAAGGTACTAGTTGTATGCAAATTCTCCCAAAGTGTAAGGGAAAAGGCAGCAGACAATGTCATGGTGGGAAATCTCCTTGCGGTTGCAAATTTATATTAAGGCATGGATGTGCTCTTCTACTATTCTTAACTCTCCATATATGAAACATGTGCAAAATATTTATGGATTCTTGGGCATTTCATGGAGATATCCAACAAAATTCAATGTTGAACTTTGTGCATTAGCAAATAAATCCGTCAGACAAGGTGGTTGCAAATTCTGATTTTGCAAGTTCAGATTTTGATCTATGGCTATGGGGACAATTGGGACAACAATGTGTGATTTATGTCCAAGTGGATTCTGTGACTCGACAGGATGGTGAGAGGAGTTCTCCTTTGTTTTCCCTTTGTCACTGCGAGGTCTACAATGGTGAGTGATTTCAATGAAATTGCTTCTCTTCAAAGATTATCTAAGTAATCGCTCAAACCACTCCGGGGAGAAAGATCCAATGTTTTCCAAATTTTCATTCTTGAGGCCCTCCTTCTATTTCCACTTCTATTGAGCATTGTTTTTACACAATCCAAATTTCTAGGATCTCGAGATTCAATTTCCTCTCTTGAAAGAATAACAAAGTTATTCCCAAGGTTCTCTGGGGTCGGGTCACAACCTGCTTTGTTACTCAATTGAAGATAAATGTGAATGTTCATGAGGAGGCCTCTGCTGGTACATTCAAGAAATCAAACTACAAAACAATATTTAGTACAAGTTTTGGGGTTTTCTATTTTAACAATATTTTTGATTAACTAAAGTGTAATTTTGTATTTTTAAGATGATTACTTTTAGATTCAGACAGAATTCAAAGGAGCAAGGTAACAAGAAATGAAGTAAATTACTGAAAAAAATCCTACAGACATAAACCACTGTCAAGCCTTCCAAATTGAATGGTGGGGAGATTTTGAACAAACCTAAGAGATATAAATCAGACAAATTTGCATAAATCAGACAAAGTCCCAATTCTATACCCAATGGATGAAAGCATTTTCGAGAGAAGATGAATTCA
This sequence comes from Thuja plicata, assembly GCA_018584345.1. Lineage (NCBI taxonomy): Eukaryota > Viridiplantae > Streptophyta > Pinopsida > Cupressales > Cupressaceae > Thuja > Thuja plicata. Next base: position 296,359 of record MU223519.1, on the reverse strand, counting down.
CTCATGCAAGATATTCAAAATCTATCAAACTATGAATCCACAAAAATCTGCACACCCACGAGATGAATTTATCATTAATCTCAATAAATGATCATTTCCATGCATTCATCACAGCAAGGTAGATAGACAACAAAAAAATCCAACTAAGGTAAACCCGAATTCAAAACGCAACAAAATAAGAGGCTCTTTGAAATTAATGAATAATGCATACACACATTCACCAATTCACATAGATGGAAAAAATTCGCACACCATGAATGAAGCACCAAATGTAGATCTTTATTGTATTAGGAATCCCACCCTATTACATTGATTTGATTATAATAGATAGAGTTTTTTATCTACCAACTCTGAATGCCAAAATTAGGGCATTAGAGAGTCTAAATTTTTGAAAATAAACTAAAACTAAAGCTTAGCTGAAAAGAAACTATTGCTAAGTGATATTGAACAGATTTCATGGATTTTAAATCCATTTACAATAAAGTTTTCCATGCAAGAGGGATCAAACTCATCAAGAAAGCAAGAGATAGAAGATAGGGTTTCTTCTGTGAACTAGAGTATTCTTTTTGGTTCTTGGATTTCTTCCTTGGAATCTTCATTTGGAGGCTCTTCTTGTGGTGGGAACATATAGGAGACCCTTATTCCTTCCAAAATAAACTCAATTTAACCATCAATCTGGTCTGGAGTTCAATTGGCATGCAGAAAGATGATCTTGCTAGAAGCACTCCTATTTTCGGCCCCTGACCACTACTCTGAAGTTTTTAGTATCCAAAAATGGCCAATTGTCGAACTGACTCTAGAGGTATCAAATTTTCAGCCTTTTCAGAGATTGAAAGGTGGAAAATTATGAAAGGACAAAAAATTCAAAAGGCTAAAATGTCAAAAGAACTGGGAGGTCGAAAGGCCAAAATCTACACTGTTTGAGGAAGGTCAAACGGGCAAAAGGTTGAAACCTGCCTTAGGCTAAAAGTGCTAAGCGCTAACACTTATGTTTTCCCAAAAAATGCTTAAGAGTCCAAGGAGTAAGTTTGGGAATACTTTTGGGTGTGCAGCCTGGAGGCTCTATATGATCTCCTGGACTTCTTCGTCATTTATCTCCTTCATCTTTACCTTGTTGACTTTTCTTTCTTGCTTCTCTTTGAATATTGTCAGTTTGGAAGTGAAGAACTGAAACTCCTCATCATGTTCCGACATCCTCAATATCTCTTCTCTTGAATAGAATATTTTTTGGAGGGCCTCCTTGGTACTGATGCCTGCCAGAATGTCCTTGAACTATTGGACCAGTTATTTTGATAGCCATAAGATGTGTGTATCTTCATCTTGGTACAAGTCAATGCCAATCTCTGTGAAGAAAACATCAATTTCTTCTACGCATTCCAAGACCCCTTTCTATTTCTCTAAGATGGAGGCTTGACATTTATTATAGACCCTAATGATATTGGTCATCCGTTTAGTCCAGGTCTCAAATTTATCGAGCTCTTCGCCTTCATATATTTTCACCAATATCTCAAAACATTGTTTCCTGATTACTTCTAGGTCTTGGAAGGTGGCTTGTGATTTGTCTATGTTAGATTTAAGGTCACCTGCATTCTCCATCAACTATATGAAATTTTTATCTTCAATCAAAATTACCCTGTAAGATTTGAATACCCATTTGATGGCCTCTTCCCCATACTGCTCAAAATCTCCTTTCCAATCTGCACTTGCTTGGATGAAGGATGGTGTCAAACCTGTTAGCAAGTCTGGGGCAGGGATAACTTTAAGAAACCCCCCTCTAGAAAAATATTAAAAATCCTGGTGAATCTTTCATTTTATTTTTAAAAAAATTAATTCCTATTGGCGAATCTCTCAATTTTTTGGGAAAACAAATTATTTGTATTGGAAAATATTTTTTAATCATAAATTTTTTGTAGAAAATATTGGTGAATCTCAAGAAATAACCAAAATTTCATTAATGACCATGGAAAATAATTATATTTAAAGAAAAAAGAGTTCTTATAGAAATTTTTTATGCTAACTATGAAAATATTTGATGGGTTTAAGGGAACTCTATAGTATCTAGTTGCCACCATTTATTTAAAATATAATCAAATAATCCTCATTGTATTATGTGAGATAAATGTATCATTATTTTTATTATTATAATAGGACCCAAAATTTCTTCAGTTTCATTGATTTATCAACAATCCAAAGGAAATCTTAGCCCCGATAAGCGTTACAAATAAGATAGTAATAGTTTTGCCTCATGGAATATAATGAGGATCACTAGATTATATTTTAAATCAATAATGACAACTAGTATTGGTGACACAACCCTACTATAACTAACAGTTATAATATATTATTGGTGAATTAATTTAGATTTCTATAATAATTGATAAAATTTAGGTGAAATGAATCTAACCATCTATCAAATATTAGGTGAATATTTGAGTTTAAATTTTTAATAAAATAAATTATTTGACGATTTAAATATTTCTAAAATAAAATTTTGTAAAAGCTTGGTGATTTAGGTCGCTTTAAATATTGAATTATTAGCCAAATTTGGATTCTCAAATTTCAAAAATTAGCCAATTGGTGAATATTAGCCACTAAAAAAATCACTGGTGTAGGGTGTTCCTCTTCTCTAATACTACCTCTAATGAGGCCTCTGGACAGCTTGGGTCAATAGGACCAACCACCTTGTGAATAAACTTCTTCAAATCTTCATTCTATTTTGTCAATGATTTTCTGGTCTCCACATTCTTACTCATGAACCCTAAGGCATGTTTAAACCCTAAAGCTGCTAGTCTCTTTCTCCCTTCCCTGGTGGGCTCCCCAAATCTACCTCCTCAAATGTGTAGTCTTCTGGAGTTGCTTGTGTTTGAGAGGTGCTAGTAGAAGGAACTGCAAACTGTGCCTTCTAGTGACTCCTATTGTCTTGGGTGACATAGGAAATTGGTTGTGCTAGTAATATGACCCCTGTTTCATGAAAATCTTCCCCTAAAGAAGCTATATTCATATATTCCCCCTCATCTTCATCTCTGTAAGTTATTTTCCTCAACTAAATTTCTTTAGTGAACCATGTAGGTTTACTAAATGTGGTGACTGACTCATATTGGGCAACCTGAAGGACTGAATCCAATTTTTGGGATCCTGGGGTTACTTCCTTATCTGACCCCTCTTCTTCTTACTTTCCCTGTTCCTCCTCCCCTTGTTCACCCTCATTCATCCCTCCTCCTTGTCCTTCTCCTTCTTCGCTTCCCTCATCTACATTTTCCTCTTCTACTACCTTATCCTGCCTTTTCTTTTTCTAGTCTTCATCTCTTGAGGAGCTAATAAACACTTTGGTTTTAAGACTAGTCCTGAATTTAAATGTGGTTTTGAAAGGTGACATAGCCTCTGCACTCACTAGTCCTCCAGGGTTTGGGATGAAGCAAGGCAAAGAGATTGATGGTGGTAGAGTAGGTGTAAGGAGAGTGGGAATGGGAAATCAAAGAGTAGTAGTTGGAGGCAGAGTCAATGTTGGATTTGGAAGGAATGGTGGTGGAGTAGGAATTGGAGGTGGGAGAGTAGTTGGTCAAGTAGTAGGGAGGGTCTCATCTATGGCCTTTTCCCCTATTACATCTTGGCTGATTGGGGCATCTTGATTTTTGGGCCCTTGATTTGTATTAGAGCTCACTTCCATGATAGGTACATCAGGCGCTAGATTAGTGAATTTAGTAGGAGGTGGAGTGATGGTTACCTATGGCTAAAAGATAGATGGACCTCCCATTTTGTACCCTATTACATAACCTAGTGTGTCTTTCCCTTGGTCTGAAAATCCCTCTAGACCTTCAAAGTTAGACATCCAAAACTCGTCGGATCCTAAAGCCTTCAATTTATTATCTTGTTCTTTGGGATCCTCTTAGTGTTTCCTGGTAGCCTCCTTCTCTCTCCTCTTTTGAGACCTTGTCCTTTTGACTAGAGGTACCTCTTATACTCCTTCTTCTGGATCCTCATGTATGGTTTCCAATTGTGGATACATGGAAGTTCTCTTCCTTTTATATGTTTTCTTATCATTTTTAGTGGTAGGAGGAGACTGTCTAGAAGTGGATGAACCTTCATCTAGAAAAGCTTGTGCTGACCCCATTGGAGTATCTATCTGCCCAGTCATTCTAGTCTTGGGAGCCTTGTGTCTTGGATTTGACACATACTCTACTGTGTGTTTATGGATATACACTGTGTTTGGCTTCTGTGGTGGTACCTTCTTGTATTGTGGCACTATATTTTTATCCCCACGCTATTTATCCACCTTCTTGGGTGGATCCATTAATGTTTTTACCAAGATTGTATCCATTTTATAAGGCCTTTGGATGCAATTTTCTATTTTTTGGTGTACATACCTAGCCTAAAACTCAATTTCATCATTCTCATCTTTATCAACTTCGGCATTCATGATGGGCCTATTATATTTTTTATCCAAAGTGTAAATGGATTCTAATACCCTGTATGAATCGTTATCCCAAACCTTCAGAGGAATTGAGGTCTTCAAGGTGTGTTGCATAAGGGTAAGGGACATCCTTTAATAATCTCAAATCTTGACCTCATGATTATCTACATATTTGATCCAATGGTCTTCTAGATGTGGTTCATGGATATAGAACCTTTTGATTATGTGGTTGTATGTTCCTATCAGGTTGAACCTTGGACAAACTATTTTATAAATTTTTAGTGGGAACTCATTCCATTCAAATTCCAAGGATTTTTACACCTTCATATCTTGTAATGTGTATGGGCACAAAGAAATAGAGAAGTCCCAACAATGTTTCATCTTGTGCTTGATATGTTCATAGGTGTCAGCAAGATTTTTGGCCATTTCTAAGGTGATTATCCAATTAGATGGATATCAAGGCATCTTCTGAGGTCTCAAGGTAGACCATGCCACCCAGATGTAAGTGAATTTCTTATACTATATGTAGTAATCCCAAATGGCCCTCACCTAGGTGGCTGCTTCCTCTGACATCTTCTTAGCAAAATCACCTTCAATAGATCGGATGATTGTGAAGGTGAAGGTGTGATTGACTATCCTATGGTCTGGGTTGTCTTCTCACATGTTTTCCTTTCTTTGTAACTGGGGGTAATTAGTGTGACGCCATGAATTGGGATCATTTATGTCTCCCCTCTTGTTTATTCCTAGGTAGTTTTCCTGTGCTACCAATAAGTACACCACGTATGTACTCATATAGAATTTAGGGTTGTGTTTTACTACCACAAGTTGTTCAACCAACATGTCACTGATGATGGTTCCCCAAACAAACCTAGACTTACGACCTCTGATTTTCTCTTTTAAAAGGATCATTCAATTCTCCAGTTGGATAGACAGAGGTAATCCATATACCTGGTTTAGTAATGTTAGGGTTGTTGGAAAGATTGTTGGAAAGCTACAATGGAAATAGTTGTTGTTTTTTCATTGATGTCAAACCTTAACTAGTAAGACTATTGTTATATGTTTGAGTACCATATCTATTGATTGATAAAGGAGATTTAACAAGAAGACCAAGTGGAATGGTTGAGTTATGGGAAATCACAAGGGTACTTGATCAGTTGGCACATATGCAAAGTAATGTGTTGTTTATCTTTTGATGACAGTTTACTATGAACAGTTTATGTTGAGTGAAGTCAGTGATGATCGAGCACCAGTAAATTGCAAAGGACACCAGTGATGACTGAGCGGAAGAACATAGTGTTGGCTAAGCAACAATATTTTGGTAATTGTTGAGATTTGAGATTTCTGGCCAACATAGTTAATTTTATTGGGATATGTAAAGTTAATTAAGGATAGGTACGATTGGTCCTAACTATTTAAATGCATGTGTAACCATAATTAATGCATTAATCAGAGGTTTAATTAGTGATTTCTTTGGAGAAGAAAATTAAATGTAAAGATGGAAAGATCCATTGGATCTGACCTAACCTAAGATCTATGATCTTGATTAAGTGGAAAAATATTTATCTAACCTAGATGAAGAGGTATATGATAACCTCAAGGGGTTATTAATGAAGTGTGTAAGAAGTGTATGCAAGAGGATTGCATAGTTAATTGACTGATTGGCTTAGTCATAGTAGAGAAGGTTGAAAAGAGAAACAAAGATTTGTGAGAGTGATTGCTTGATGGATTTCCAAGAAGATCTGAAGATTGAAAAGAGAATGGGGGCCACTTAGTGAATTAGAATTAGAACTGAATTGGATCTAGATTTTCAAAGTAAGTTGTATGTATCAGATCACACCTTCTGATTACTTTCTAACAATTGTATCACTCAAAATCCTTTAACCAGGTTGACCTAACAGTCATTGTATAAATCTTTTAAGAAAGGTGAAATTCAAATTGGATGTTCTAAGTCCTCTAACAAGGCCACTCCTGACAGGGTGATTAAATCCTTTAACATGGTCACATTTAGCAATGTGTTTTGTAACATTTAACAGGGTTGGCTCCTAACAGAGCTCACTTTGAAAGAGTGAAAAATTGATAGCATGTTATTAGTGGTTTTTCCCAAATTGGGTTTCCATGTTAAATACTAGTGTCAACTTATGTGAATATTTATGTTGTGTTTTACTGTTAAGTTTCTACAAGCTTATTACATCTAAATAGTAAACTGCATATGTATATTGTTGCTATATGTTATTGCTGCCGAGCAGATCTGATTTGTTCAAATTGGTATAAAGTTTAAATGGGCACATATAGACCTGAGGATAACATATTCACCCGCACCCTCAGTTATTCTGAATTCATTCTAACAACTGGTATCAAAGCTTTGATCTCTTGAAAATAGTTTGAAGGTGCTTGGAGCAAAAGATCAAGATGTATAAAAAGGAGGTATCGAAGTTGAACAAAGAGAATTTCCCCACATGGAAAAGTTTGATGAAATTGCATTTTGCTGGTATTGGTGATTATTCTAAGCACTGTGTTGAACATGATTATGTAGCCCCCACTGCACCTACCACAGCTAGATAGTTAAGATAAAAGAAGGAACACAATCAAGCAATGTTAGAGATTGCATCACCTCTAAACTATCATGAGTTTGAAGACATAAAGAATTGTACAATTGTAAAGAAAATATGGGATGTCCTTGCAACCATCTGTGGAGGAGATACACATGTACTAAGAGCCAGATCTAAAAGTCTAAGAGGTAAGTTCGATGAAATGAAAATGCAAGAAGGAGAAAATATAGTTCAATATTATGGTAGGATAAAGGAAGTTGTAAATTCTATTAGAGGAGCTAAGGAAACAATTGATGATAACACCATGATGAGAAAGGTACTGAGAACACTTCTTCCTGTATGTGCTATTAGAGTCTCTATAATTAAAGAGTTAAGATGAACTCCTAATAATAATTTAACTTTGGAAGGTCTGGTAGGTAGACTTACTACATTTGAGATGTCAAATTTTTATAACTATACTCCACAAGATATTGAATCTGCATTCAGATTCTAGTTGGTCCTTAACAAATCAAAGAAAGGAAATAAATGAGTGAACAGTGAAAGTGACACTACAGATGATGATCTAGAAGAACTTGAAGAACTAATGCTAAAAATACTATCTAGAGGCACAGGAAAATTCAAAGGTAAACTTCCTATCATTTGTTTTTCATGTAACAAAGTTGGTCATATTGTTGCAAGATGTCCTGACAAGAATGAAAAAGATGAAGGAAGGGACAGCAAGTAGAAAGATGGAAAGGATGACTGAGACTTCAGAAAGTATAAAGATTACAAAGACAAAGGTAAGAAATATTTTTATATAGCTAAAGAAGCTTCTGACAGTGAATCTGAAAATTCTGATGAACATGATATAGAAGTTGTATATGTTGCTATGAAAGATGATTCTAATGATGATGAGAAACCTGCACTAATTTCTTAAATGAGTAAAGGTGACCATTGGATTATTGATAGTGGTTGTTCACATCACATGACTGGTGATAAAGATAAGTTTTAAACCTTAGATCAGTGTAAAGGTGGTTATGTTAAATTTGGTAATGATGCACCATGTCTTGTTAAAGGGAAAGGATCAATTAACTTGACTGACAAGATCAGATGTGACAATGTATATTGGGTTGATGACCTTAACTATAAGTTATTGATTTGAATTCCATCACAAGAAGGCAAAGATCTATGATGTCAATGGAGAACTAGTTGGAAGTGGAGAGAAGACTAAAGGTAACTTGTTCTATCTAGATTTAACTGATGAGACATGCTTGTTTGCACAATATAATGATGTTTGGTTATGGCATAAAAGGTTCTGTCATGTAAATTTTGATAACTTTGTAAGCATAAGAAAATTGAAAAAGGTTAGAGGGCTACCTAAGTTGAAGAAACTTGAAAATGCAATGTGTAAGCAATGTCAATTAGGAAAAATGACAAAATCTAGTGTCAAGAGCAAAACTCATAGTTCTAAGGAATTCTAGAATTGGTTCATACTGACCTTTGTGGTCCCATTGGTGAGAAAAGTTACTATGGAGATAGATACTTTATTCTATTTTTTGATGATTGCTCAAGAATGATGACTGTTATGTTCCTTAAAGAAAAATATGATGCATTCAAGTTATTTAAGTGGTACTTGGCAAAAGTTGAAAAGGAGATAGGTAAAAGCCTAAAATGTTTAAGATCTGACAGAGGGGGTGAGTTTATTTCTAATGAGTTTAACATGTTCTGCAATGACTGAGGCATAAAAAGATAGATGTCTGCACCTAGGACACCACCACAGAATGGTATTTCTAAGAGAAGAAATAGATCTATCATGGATTGTGCTAGAACATTAATGATGGAGAAAATTTTTGCATATAAATATTGGAGAGAAACCATAAGTACAATAGTCTATACCCTAAACAGAGTACAAGTAAAAAAAGTACTAATGCTACACCTTATGAGATATGGTATGGATATGCACCTAATGTAAGATATTTTGAATTTTTTGGAAGCAGATGTTTTATACTGAAGGACAACAGAAATGGAAAACTTGATGCTAAAGGTGAGAAAGGCATATTTCTTGGTTACTCAATGAAAAGTAAAGCATACAAGTGTTTGAATTCTAACACAAACAAAATTGTGGAAAGTGCAAATGTTAGAATTGATGAATATGTAGAAAGAAATGAAGTTGAAAGCACACAGGAACCTGAAATTTGTAAATCATTCATCTATATGGATGAGGAAGATTCTAGTGAATTACATAAAACTGAAAAAGAGGTTGTCAAACAATAGCTAGCACCTACCAAGTCATAGAATGAAGCTGTCGGGAAACAAGAGGTAATTGCCAAGCTATCTAATGGAGATGTCGAGTCATAGAATCAACCTAAATTGAACATGAATGATCAAACTAAAGCACAAAAAGAACCTACTCTAGCAAATTATGTAAGGAGGCACCATAAACCTGATCAAATCATAGGATTGAAGGATCCTATAGTTATGACAAGAAGTAAGTCTAGAAAGGATACATGCTTATTATGTGATTTTGAGCCTAAAACAGTAAAAGATGATGTAGACAATGAAGATTGGATACAAGCCATGAATGAATAAATCACACAGATTGAGAAGAAAAATACTTGGACACTTGTACCTAGGTTGAATGACAAGAATGTAATAGGTACTAAGTGGGTATTCATAAATAATCTGAGTGAACATGGAGAGGTAACAAGAAACAAAGCTAGACTGGTATGAAAAGGTTATGCACGAGAGGAAGGAATTGATTATGGAGAAACATTCACCCCAGTTGAAAGATTGGAAGGAGTAAGAACCTTACTTGCATATGCAGCCTACAAAGGTTTTAAATTCTATCAAATGGATGTAAAGTTAGCATTTCTAAATGGAATATTAGAAGAAGAAGTTTACATTGAACAAGCTGATTGATTTGTTGACCCAAGCAAGAAGAATATGGTTTGCAGATTACATAAAGCACTATGATGGGGAGGTCACCTAACTCTCTGACATTCCCACTCTCTTCTAGGAATCTCACCTAGAATCCTATTCAATTCAGGACTCTCTAGACTCACTCTTGAGTCTCTTAGGGCTACTCTCAGACCCTAACCAGAAGGAATTTTCTGATCCCTCTCTCCTAGGTTCCCTACCCACCGAAATGTTTTACT
>MU223519.1:210479-232084 GCA_018584345.1 Thuja plicata | reverse complement strand
AACGAAGAAGGACCTTATCCAGTCCTTAGCAATTAGGCTTTTCTTGTCTCTGAATCAGGAGTAGAAGGTACAAGGTTCACATAGACATTTCAAGCATTGTGGTTCATACAAGAAAAATCCCTAACAGGAGTAACTGACATGGAATTGAATTTTGGGATTCATGTTATTTCTCACAAAATCTAAATTTCTAGTTGACCTAACAGTGTACCATGTAAGGTTGTGGACTTGGTCTACAAGGTGGTCAAGAACAACCTCTCATTCGACCTTGTCGAGTTGTAGCTCAACTAATTGAGCAAGAACATGGAAAGAATCTGGGCATCAATGACCAATCCATGTAACTTTGGTTCACTTCTGGTCTACATATTATTTTACATTCAGAAGTTTTTCCCTTCCAAAGGCACATTTTTTTTTGAAGGACAAACCCATAATATATCAAATAAATGAGTTCATAGCTGAATTAAGAGATAATTTTGAGAGCATCATGGATGCATACTTTGATGGATATAGATAGAAGATGCATAATAGGTATATAATTCCTAAACAATTAGTTGAAGACCATAAGGATGTTGTTTGTTTTCCACTTGATTGTGATAAAGTATATATTCAAGTAGTTAGACCTAGGGTTGCATAGGTAAAACCTCTTGCATATGAGATTAACATAGATGAGACAAAGAAAATCATTGAAGCTCTTGTGAATGAGCCTCTTGACCCCAAAGAACCATACTTTGGTACATATGAAGAAGCCAAGAGTATAATTTCAATAGAGATTGAGATTCCTAAGATACTAAAAAGAGGAAAGAAGAGGTTAGAGTAGTTTGGAAAGAAGTATGGGAAGACTTCAGACTCTCCTCCTTCTATCTCAGTAAGAAAAGAAGATGAAATTAGGATAGAAGATGATATATTTGAAAAGGAAGAGGAAGAGGTAGAAGCAGAGCCTCCTAAGAAGAAAAAGAGGGTAGTTCTCAAGAAAACACCTAAGGCCCCTACCCCTATCCTCACTACCAGCAAACCCAGAAGATCAAGAAGGAAACTCATATTTCCTAAGGAAGATGAAGAAGATGAAATTAGATTCAAGAAGCCCCCACCTACCTTTGAGAATAAAATTGAAGCCCTAAGAGAAGGTAGTGGTATAAGTTCTCTAAAATATCTGAATTATGCTTCTAGAACTAAGGATGAATAGAAGCATATTGAGGAAGAAATTGTAGAGAAGATGACTAGATGAAATTATGATCCATCTGAATTGAGGAGTCACATGCCTGAAGACCTATTCAAGGAAATATTTGTTCCATGGAGAAATTTTTTCTGTAAATAAAAATATATTAGAGAACAGACCTTGAGGCAAGTCATGCGTACTATGACAAAAAAAGAGGCAAAAGAGGCAATGACCACATATGAAAGCAATCACACTCCAAGGTTCAAGACCTTTCATGTAATTAAAAAGAAGATGGAGGATGTGGTACAGGCTACTACAAAGATATTGAAGACAATCTTAGAACTCAAACAAGAAGACAAGACAAAAGTACAGATTACAAACCACAAAGAAAAGAATGATGACATAGATTTACCTGAGGTAGAATATATTGAAGAATCAAATGCAGAATAGATAGTAGTAGAGGTAATGGCATCTCTAACACAATCACCTATACATATCATCATATCTCTAAGAAAACACAAGTCTATTTAATCTACATCTGGACTAGTAGGGACCGAGCATCAGGCTCCACCTACTACTGGGCCAAGCATGACTGAGTCACAGAAGAAAACTATGAATATTCCTTTAGTGAGAATACATCTTGTAGTTGATTTAGATCCTACAGTTGGTGAAAAAATTTCAATGACCTATTCCAACTGAATATTGAGGAGAAAAATAAGGAAGGAAAGGATATGGATGATAGTGGAAAAGGTAAGAAAATTATTCCTTCACCCAATCCTAAGGACATTGAAAAAGGAAAAGAAATAAACATTGATGATATTGGTCTTGAGAAAGACATTGTGATTCCAAATTGGGATCTATCCAATCTGATAGTAGAGAAGATGGATACACCAGGGGAGCTATGGAAGAAAAGAGCCACACAACAAAAGCTCTAAGAAGAAAAGAAGAGAAATAGAGTGTTGGAAGACATAAAAGGTATATTCCTAGATGCACTAGAAGTAGAAGTAAATGAAAGTGATTCTATTATGGACCAACTTGTAGACATAGTCCACAAGTTCAATAAATATTTAAATTGCCAAGGAAAACTACTGCAGAATGCAAAAAGAAAGACTGAGAATAAAGTTCTAGAGAATGTTGCAAGCAAGATTGCAATTGATCAAGTAAAGCTAAATTCTCTCATTAGCTCTCTAGAAAATACAATAAATAATGTTGCTTCATTCCTTGTAAAGTTAAGTGATACTTCAAACTTCACAATGGAAATCAAGACAAAGCTGAAAAAGGTAGATACAGATCTAAAGGAAAGTGCAAATCAGTTGGCACTTAACCCGAGTTCAAGTTCAACACATTTTGTGAAAATTAAGTATCTGATAGACATGCAGGCTGAATTACTAAGGGAAGAAGCAAGGACAAGAGAATATCTCACATCTATGCAGATCCAACTCCTTCCACACATGGATGTAATGCAGAAAAATATAGCTCATGCCAAGACTATCATTCATGACAACAACTTTTCAGTTGCAGAGCTTATGATGGAGCTATCAGCAGAAATCCATATGAGTTACACATCCTGAAGGTGTTGTAGGATAATTGGGACAATACTTTGTCTTAGATTTTAAAGGTAGATTGTGATTTCCTATCCTATTTTGGTATTACCATATAGATATATTTTGGCATTTTTGTCAAAAAGAAGGGGGAAATGTATATAGGAAAGACATGTACATAGGAGAAGTATATATATATATGTGCGTGCGTGTGTGTGTGTGTGTGTGTGTGTGTGTGTGTCTGTCATGTACATAGGATAAGTATATATATGTGTGTGTGTGTGTGTGTGTGTGTGTGTTAGAAAAATAATTTTGAAAAAAAAAAAAAGAGGGTCAGTTGTAACCGAGTCATAGAGCTATTGTCAAAACCCGAGCAAGTAGCCAAGCATATGGTAAGGGGGAGTTTTGACTCAGAAGTTTTAGCAGTTTTTGAACATGATAAGTGTTTTTGGTAACTAATTCAAAAGGGGAAGATTGATGACCTTATGGAAAGACATATTTTTAGTTAGTGCCAAAACGCTTAGTCATCACAGTGTTGACCAAGCCAGTAGTGCAACCCAAGTAGTTACAATGTAACCCAAGCAGTGGCAGTGTCGACTGACAAGATCTAGTGGTAATCTATATTACTTGAGTACACAGAGTAGCCTAAGTAGACACAGTAGCTTGAGTGCCAGAGTTTAGTATGTTTCCCGAGTGACAACATAGTACCTGAGTGCCAGTATATTTCCCAAGTTGATCACTGGACCCGAATGACAGTTTTGGGTTGACTTAGTTTATATTATTAGATATTAATTTATCTTATGGAAGCTGACTTATAGTATCATTTGATTTGGATAAGGTATAAATATAAATTATTTTGTTTATCCAAATATTTCTAAATAGATGTGAAGAAGCATGTATAAAAATATTAAGTGGCAAATTGTTTAAGAGGCTACAATAGTATAAGGAACAGCAGAGACTCATCCATCATAGTCAGTTGATTAGATTATGTCATTGGATCTTATTCATCAATTTAGAGTTGCATTGAAGATCATCTACTGGTTCATCCTAATAAATGCCTCAGAAAAATCCTCTAACAAGGTGGACCTTAAATTCCTTTACAAATCTCCTAATAGATTTGCATTACTTGATTGCATTGTACTGAATCATTTCACTTGGTGGACTGAACAGTCCTTATTTCTCATAACAAGGTAGGCCATCAGAAGTGGTCAATTGTAAGCTTTAACATGCTAAATGTTTATTGTAGTAATAAATCTTTTGGGTAGCATCTGCACCCCAGTTTTACTTTCTTTTTGGAAGGTTTCTGGGTAACCAAATATTGTGTCAAATATTGTTGATATTTTATTGCTTTTCATTTCATGCATGCAATAAGATTAGATTATCTAATATTAGATTAAAAGGATTAAGTTTTATTAGTTCCTGATTCACCCCCTCCCCCCTCTCAGTCACCTTGACTCAACATATTTCCAAAATTATATGTATTATTTTTTAAGTTACTAAGTTATTTGGTAAATCGGTTGAAACATGAATCCAATGTTGTCGAGTGATTCAGAGAATTTAGTTTTAAGTGTTTAAGTTTTGATTTTTTTGATTCACCCCCTCCCCCCTCTTAGTGGACCAACAATTGGTATCAAAACTAATTACTCTAAAGTGATAATTTCAAAAGGACTTGTGTTGCGATCTAAAGATGTATAAGAGTAAAGTACCAAAGTTGAATAGGGATCACTTCTCTACATGGAAAAGTATAATGAGGTTGCATGTGTTTGGAATAGGAGAATATAGACTTCACTTTCTTGATAATGAATATGTAGCACCAACTACGACACCTTTGACTATCAGTGATAAAAGAAAGAAACAAGAACACACACAATTTTTGCTTGAGATTATTTCTACACTTACTAACCTGAAATATGATGAACTTGATGGTTGTACTACTTCAAAACTAATGTGGGATCAACTTATTTTGACCTATGGTGGAGATAAACATGTTGAGAAGGCTAAAGAAGAAAGTTTGAGATGCAAATTTGATTCTATGAGGATGAAAGGAGAGAACATAATACAGTATAGTAGGAGACTTAAGGTGACTGTTAATTCTATCAGAGGAGCTGGTGGGAACATAACATAAGATGATGTTATAAGAAAGATGTTGAGAACCCTGATACCAAGTTATGCTATTCGTGTATCTGCTATAGAAGAGCTAAGATATATTCCCCAGATCAATGTTTCACTGAATTCTACTATTGGTAAGTTAACTACATTTGAGTTAAATGATTTTTACAATAGTTTTCCTACTACATCTAAGATTGAATCTATATTTAAGTCTACTTTAAAGATTGGAAAATCTAGGGAATTTGCAGGTAGAGATGGATATTTGAGCAGTGCTAGCGATAAATTTTATAGTTGCACTGAAGGTCTTGAAGAGTTATTTACTAGATGTGATGAGAATGAAAGATAATTTGAATCTTTATTGGCTAGAAGGATACAAAGAGGCAAACAAAAATAGCGAGGTAAGCTACCCTTGAAATGTTTCAATTGTGATAAAACTCATCACTTTGCATCTAACTATCTTGAGAAAGATAAGTGATGGGGAGCTCACAATCTTAGAGATTTCTTGCTCTCTCCTAGACCTTCTCTTGGTCTTTCTTAGGGTTTCAATCGCTACCCTAACTAGAGGATTCCTATCTAATCCTCTAACACACTAGGAGCTCTCCAACAAGTTCAATTCTTCACTAGATTCCTCTCCATAACCCTTCACATTCATGGCTTGCCTTGGTCTTCTACTTTTCCAAAATGTCTCAACCTCTTATGGATTGGATTCCTGACTTCTTTTAGGTCTCTTCCAACTCCCCTAGATCCGAACTTGTAGATTTCTCACCCTATTTCCAAATGGGTTCAAGATTTCTAGTATTCTAGGCCTTGTAGCCTTGTTAGGCCTATTAGCCCTCCTAAACATTGAAAAAATGGATTTCCTCTCAAAATCCCTTAACACCCCTATAAAATAAGTACATATTCCTCGTGGGTTTTTCCTAGGCTTAAATATTTTCTAGGTCTTAATTTCCCACATTTTCTGTACAATGGACTTTCACCAAACCACTAAAATTGAGGGTGTTTAGGGCATGAACACTGGTTTGGTTTCTTGGCTTTCTTTAGCTTCTCTAAAAACCTCCTCTAAAATTTTCCTTCCATCAACATGACTTTAGTACATGCCCCTACACCTCTCTACCAATGATTGGCACACACCAATCACCAAGCAATTATTATTGCCTCTATTATGTTTAGTTCCCCTAGCCAGAATAACCAGTACACACCTAGGGCCAGAATGCTATCATTCCTTCCCTGCACACACAAAATCCACACACTATATATACATTTTATATACAAGGATTTAATTTATTCCAAGTTTTCATAAGAATTTAGACCACATGAATTCCAAGAAAAGTCATTATCTACATGACTAGTCCAAAACTGGACAGTGAACCAGTAAAACCCAAAGAATTTGCAAAATGATAACTAATATGCACAAATGATTAAGATAATTCCATGAAGACTAATAAAATAACACACAAAACACTCTCAATGCATTAATTAAACCCATTCAATCCATTAAGGCATTGGATGATGGCTCTGTCTGCAAATACAATGTAAAATCTTACTTCTCTACAAACAGTCCATACAAAATGAACTCCAAATCTTACTTTAGGGTTTGTTCCACCTTATATATCCTATTCCCACACATCTCGACCCTCATTTTTGGATTTGGGAATAATTAAAGCCAATTCCTAAAATCTAGGAAATATTGTCATGGCAACTTTGCAAAGTTGCAAAAGTTGTCATGACAACTTTTACAATTTTTGTCAAAATGACATTCTATCAACTCCAATGGCCCAATTTGGTTTCCAAACTTACCAAATGATCCTAAAACGCTTAAAAACATTAAAAATTTGAATTTCACTCCATTTTTGAGTTTATTCAACCCTTTGACCTTTTGGTTGACTTCTAAGGATATAGACCCCTAGATACAACTTGACTCAAAAACTAACCAATCCTAATCACTACTAACCCTAAACATGCCTTAGACACACTTGGGACTTTATAACATAGTCCTTATTCACTAATGGTTGGCCAAACCAACCTACAAGCCAAAATGAATAACAAGATCTTGCAAAGACCTTAGCATGTTCTTGCACCAATAAGGAGGAAAACAAAGATAACAAAGATCAAGATAAAAGATAAAACATATTTAGAAGATTCAGAGACTACAAAAAAGGTGAGAAATCTTGTCATATTACTAATGAAGGACTAATTGGTGATGATTATTTTGATAGTGATGATGGAAAAGAAGTTGTTTGTGTTTCTATTAAAGATGATTATGATGAAGAAGAAGAAGCAAGAGCCCTAATATCACAAGTAAGAATGGAACATGGATAATAGATAGTGGTTGTTCACATCACATGACTGGTGAGACACATAAGTTTATTTCCTTGGTAAAACATGATGGAGGATTTGTTAGATTTGGTAATGATGCTCCATATCTTGTGAAAGGAAAACATTTTATAATTCTACTCAATAAAATAAGATGTGATGATGTTTATTGGGTTGAAGGATTAAATTATAATATTTTGAGTGTTGTACAACTAAACAATACAGGTCACTATTGGAATTTCAATATGGAAAGGTGAAAGTAATTGATAAGAAAGATAGTCTGATTTCTATTAGACAAAAATCTAAAGGTAATTTATTTTATCTTGATACTTCTATGAAGAGTTGCATATGTGATAAATTTGAAGATGTTTGGTTATGGAAAAAAGGATTTATTTTGTTAATTTTGACAACTTAATCAAAGTGAGTAAGAAGAATAGAGTAAGATGACTACCAAGATTAGAGAAACCTGAGAATGCTATGTGCAAAGAATGTTAGATGGGTAAGATCACTAAATCTAGTTTTTCAAGAAAGACTTATGTTACACAAGGAATTTTGGATTTAGTGCATACTAATTTATATGGACCCATGAGGACTCAAATTTATTATGGAGACAAATATTTTATTTATTTATGGATGACTATTCTAGGATGATGTCTGTACTGTTTTCAAAAGAAAAATATGATGCATTTCAAATGTTTAAGTGATATAAGCCCCGAGTTGAAAAAGAAACTGGAAGACAATTGAAATGTTTGAGTTTTGATACAGAAGGTGAGTTTATTTTTAATGAGTTTACATTGTTTTATAATGAGAATGGAATTAAGAGATGATTTTCAGCACCGAGGACACCACAGTAGAATGAGATTGCTGAGAGAAGAAATAGACCTATTTTTGATTGTGCTAGGACACTGAAGATTGAAAAAGGAACTTTATAGAACCTTTGGAGAGAAGCCTTGAATAATTCTATTTATACATTAAACTGAGTACAAATGAAGAAAGGTACCAACAAGACACCTTATGAAATCTGGTATGAACACAACCCTAATGTCACTTACTTTAAAATGTTTGCAAGAAAATTATATATTCTAAAAGATTCTAGAGACGGAAAGTTTGATTCAAAAGGAGAAGAAGGAATATTCTTAGGATATTCTACAAGGAATAAAGATTACAAATGTTTGAACAAAGAGTATGTGCAAGATTATGAGGGGCCAAAAAGTGGCAATGTGAAAAAAATCCACTTTTCACTCGTCCAAAAGTGCATGAAAATGTTTGTTGAATTTTTTGTAGGCTTGGGTGTTAGTACATCTGGGAAAACTTGACACCAAAGCACAAGCCTAATTGTGTACCCAAAACCTATGGCATAAATAAAAACCCGTGAGCCATTTTTATCATTTCTCTCATCATTTTGGGATTGGTAAATGGCTCTAGATACCCTATACTTGATATTTTCAAATACCTAATTTATCTAACAACAAATTTGACTCTACAGTATATACGGTAAGTAAATTTGTGGTATATTTTGATTAATTTATTTCATTTTGATGTTAAATGTAGTTATTTTGGTTGAAATAGGGTTTTGTATTGATATTTTTAATAGTATATGAAATCAATTTGAATTTTATATTTGTTTTTTATTTAATTAGGCATGGATGACAACAATGAAGTAAATAAGCCTCCCCCACCAAATAACAATCCCCAAAACAATCTAGAACTGCTTCAAAACCCTAGATCTTTAGAGGATTTGATACAAGAGAATTTGAAAAATATTTGGGGCTTCCAAAACACATATTAGAATAGACCTACATTAGGTCCCATGCTTGCCACCCTAAGTAATATTATTGAAAACATTGACACACTTACGTAGCAACATAATATTTCTCTTCATTGGTGTGATGATATGTATGCCCAACTTGATGACGGGCTTGACCATGATGGGGTTGCAGCCCTTATTATAACTAAAGAAGATATAGCCTCCATTTTTGTGAATCCTAAAATCGGATTAAAATTTGACCCCAAAAAGCCCAAATTATCAATTAAATGGTTCACAAATGATGCAATGTATACACAATTTTGGGGTAGCTGGTGGATGGCTTTTGATAAACCACCCCATAGCAATTTGGAGCTCCCTTTATATTTCATTAAAAAATTGTTTGTTGAGTTTGTGCTTGGTCACAATGTTATTTTTTGGAGCATGAGGCCCAACATGGGTGTAGGCAGAAGAGCTCCTCAGACTAGGCCATTTGCCCAGTGCAAAAAGGCTACTACCTTTGTCCCCCCCACTGATGTCTCACCCCCTCCTCCAGTGCAACATCCTGATATCATTACAGAGGGTGCCTCACAAGGTATTAGGGCCATGCACATGCTAAGTTATTATTTGATCGTGCATACCAGGTCATTATTGCCTCTTTGTGTGGATGATGTTGGCGCATCAACTTTTGGCAGTAGTTCACATGTATGCATGCCCCATACTTGTATTATGTACAAGAATTTGTGCCTCAAACCACTTGCTGATGCTGATACATATCAGTATGTTATTGATGAGGAGGATATATGAGGCACAGCTACAGAGGTTGCAACACCTCATGGAGCATATGTGTCTCATGAGAGTGCTGAGGAGGGGTACATGTAGCCATTGAGTCCTATTTATACGGTAAGAGTAAACATTATAAATAAATTTATCACATGTCTTATTTAATTTAAAAATAATTTATTTATTTAGATTATTTTTAATGACTGCATGCTCTTATGTATATATATTTGGTCCATTTATGTCCATTCGATGATAGAGGAGGAGTTGATATAGGTGGATGACTCCACACTTTTAGCCATTTCATTTGGTGTTGACACCTATACGGTATATTATAAATTATGTACCCATTAGCTTTTTTATATCATTTGGTGTACATGCATAAATCTCTATCAATTAGAGAAATAAAATTCAAATATTTACTAATATATTATCATCTTATTTTACTCTTGGAGGTATCAGCTAATGTCAGTGGGGGGCACAAGGGGGTTCTATTGTGGGTCCACAACACACACCTCATTTTTGGTCCTCTGACCATGGGGACCCCACTTTTTTTTTTTCCTTTTGGTATTCTCGTGTCTACCTCTTTCTTGGTCCCCAGCAAGTCAATCCCATTGAAGGGTTGTTGGTTCATTAACATGAAGAGAAGAAATTTTTTTAGCCTTTCAGAGCACCCAAGTCCCCAAAATTTGAGATGGCTGAAAGGTCAAAAAACCCAAACTTTTAGTGTTTCAGCTTCCAAAAACACCAAAAGGACAAAGGTGTTTACCTCTGATTTTAGGGTGTTTTGGAGGCCAAAAGGTCCAAAAACATTGACTCCACCCACAGTTTATAAAATGGCAAAAGTGCCCGCATTTAGTCACTTTGTTTTCTCTTCATCCTAGCATTTCGAGAGCTCATAACTTTGGATATTTCACCCTCGCCCCTTGTGATCGATCACACCTCACCTTCATGCTTCATTGTGTCATCATCTTCTTCTCCATCCTCAATCGAGGTAGGTTCCTTCCTCATGCTTTTTTTTTTTTTCTCTTCCCATTTTTTTAGGTTAGGGTTTCCTTGCACCTGGTGCTTGTCCAGCCCAGTTTGTGCTCGCCTCCACACCCCGGGGTCTCCTAGGGCCTTGTGGATGCTTTCAAACTTGGTAGGTAGTCTTTCCTTGTCAATTTGAGTCATGTCTTTCCCTTTTTAGGTTAGGTTCTGGTCATGGCCCTTGCCACATGTTTTCGGCCCCCGAAAGGCTGAAAACCTTTTTTTTATTCTGTCACCCAAGTACCTTTCAAAGACTTGACCTTTTGGAGGTCCGAAAGTCCAAAAAGTTTGAATCACTAAAAGTGTTGGATTTTACACTTTTGGCCTTTCCACCATTTTGGACTTTCAGCATCCGCAGAAACTTTCAGGATTTCGTATGCTGAAAGACCGACAAAATTTTCTCATCAACAATTGTCTCTTTTTCACTTTCGGCATTTTTGGACTCTGAACTAGTTTTTGCCGCCTGAAACCCCGAAAGGGCCAAAAATGCAAAAGAGGAATTCCTGGCTACTTAAAGAGCTATTTTCCTCTATCTTCTTGGATTAATCAACTTTCTTTTAGTTTTCTATTCAATAAGATATTGATACTTGCATTCTGCTTACAGGGATGCCTAAACAAAAGACAACATCTCCAATGAAGTACCAATACAAGGGGAATCCCCCAGCTTCAAAGATCAGATACAAACACGTAGAAATCACTGATACTAATATTGAGAATGTAGAATAGGATCAATTCCTAGTGCAATTCTCCCAACCATAAGGGAGATCCGAGGACTACACTATACTAGTCTTTTCTAGCCTGGCGCATGTAACAACCCATCCTGTAGTTGTCTCATCATCAGAGCTTATTATAACCCTAGCCAACCATTATAAATTAGATGAGAGAGTAGTTTGAAATATGGAGGGGCAAGTAGTACTAAACATAAGGCCAAATGTCATAGAGGTGGTATTCCACCTCCATAAAGGCATCGACAAGTTCTACAACTTCTACATTGGAAAGGGCTCCAGTGGTTCAAAAACAAAGAGAAGGAATCCTATGAAATTGTAAACAATGACTACCTCAAGCAACCTCTCCAAAAGAATAGGTTGGAGAAAATAGACCTCCAACGAGGATTATTACAAGATGATATCCAGGTGGTTGTAACATTGATAAGCTGAGTTTATGGACTTCCTCAATCTATCCAACTTGAACCCTGGAGGATCTTATTGATTGAAAGGATCAGGGGCTGTAAAGCAAGGTTTGACTGGGGTTCCATCATCAGTGATAGATTGGATGAGAAATTAGTGGCAGTAAAACACAACCCCAAGTTCTACATGAGCACATATATAGTATACCTATTGGCAGCACAGGCAGACTACCTAGGTCTTACCATAAGGGGAAGTATAAATGACCCAAATGCTTGGCCCCCCATTCTGTACCCTCAGTTAATGAAGAGATAAAATATGCCAGAAGATTGCTCTGATTACTAGATAGTCAATGATGCTTTCATATTTCTAGTCATCCGATCCATTGAGGGTGACTTTGCAAAAAGGATGTCAGAAGAGGCAGTTGCCAAGATAAGGGACAATGGGGCCTATTACATACAATTTAAAACATTTACGTACATCCAGATAGAAGGATCAACTCTAAAACCAAAGAAGCTACCCAGGTATCCATCCGACTAGATAATTATCTTGGAGATGGCCAGGAAGCTTGCAGATGCTTACAAGGATATAAAACATAAGAAGAAGCATTGTTGTGATTTTACCATCTCACTGGGCCCATATACCCTACAAGATATGAAGGTCTACAAATCATTGGCCTTTGAATGGGATGATGACCCTCTACAGCTTTACAAGACAGTGTGGGCTTGCTTCAACCCTATAGACATGTACAACCATATTATTGGCAAGTTCTACACTCATTAGCCAAGCTTAGAAGATCATTGGATGAAGTGTATAGATGACCATGAGGTCAAAATAAGGGATTGTTGTAGAATGCCTCTTGACCTAGAAAAGGAAGTCTTGAAGAATCCAATTCCCCAAAAGGTTTGGGAGAATGATTCAGATGAGGTCGTAGAAGCCATTTACACAGATGACAAGATATATGATAGGCCTATCATGAATGCAAAGATTGATAAGGATGAAAATGATGATATTGATTTTTGGGCAAGGTATGTGTTGAGAAAAATAGAGAAATGGATTAAGAGGCCCTAAAAAATGAGCCTGATGCCTGTTAAAACATTAATGGAGCCACCCAATAAAGTAGATAAGTAGTAAGGGGAGAAATATACCATCCCCAAGTATAAAAAGGCACCACCTCAAAATCCATGGATAGTATATTGTCATGAACGACTAGTGGAATATGGTTCCATCCTGAGATATAATAAGACAAGGATGAAAACATAGATAGATCCTCTAGTAGAGGTATCACAGGCTCCCTTAAGTGAAGGTCCATCCACCTATAGCCAATCTCCTCTGACCACTAAAATGGGGAAGAAGACATATAAGAGAAAAAGAACTTCAGTCTCTCCACAACTAGAAACCGTGTAAGAAGATCCAGAAGCATAAGAAAAGGAGGGAGAGGTACAACTAGTTAGGAGGAATAGGTCACAAAGAAGGAAAGAGAAAGAAACTACTAGGAAACACTAGGAGGACCTGAAAGAACAGGATAATTCTTTGGATGCCTTAGGGTCAGACAAGTTTCAAATGTCTGATTTTGAGGGTCTAGAGGTCTTTTCAGATCTAGGGAAAGATATGCCAGGATATGATACAAGAGTCCCATACCTATTTCAACCCCAAGATACCCTCACTCCACCTCTAGCCCAGTTCACTTATTCCTTAGTAAATGTTCCCTCTATAGAGATAAGCTCCAGTCCATCCCAAGGGCCTAAGACCTAGGATACCGAGATAGCACATAACATAGTGACAAACAAGGTGATAGAAGAGAATTCAGTTTCTACTCCACCACCTCACAACCCTACACCACCAACTTTTGAGTTGCCTCTAATTCCTACTCCACCACCATTGTGCCCAACCCTAACACCAACTCCACCCCCTTCTATTTCTACTTCCCCATCTCCCGTCCTAATTGCAACTCACAACCCTACTCCACCGTTATCATTCCCTTTGCCTTGTTCCACCCCGGTCCCCCACAGGGAAGTAAGTATGGAAGAGGTATCACCCTTCAAGACCACACTGGAGGCCATGACTAGTTGTAATTCATCAATACCAAGCAATTCAGTAGAGGATGGAGGCCAAGACAAAGAAGAGGAAGGTAGAACAATGGAAGAAGATAAGGCATAAGAAGAAAAGGGAGAAGAAGAAATACAAGGGGAATGGATGGATGTAGGAGGAGATGAACAAGGAAAGACACAATGGAAAGAGCTAGAGGGAGGACTGACCTTAGGATCGGAAAACCCACTGGAGAAGGGAGAAATACACTGGAAGGCTTAGGACTCAAGCACACTCTAGGGTTCATAAGTAAAGATGAAGAAACCATAAAATCATTGACGGAGTAGAATGAGGCCTTGAAAAGGTACATTCACAAGTTGGTAGGTCCCATTGAACCAAACTACCCAGAGGCTTCATTATAGGCTATGCTAGACAAAGGGGCTACACCAGATTTGTCGATAGGCTTAACCCCTTCCTTCATCCAAGCCAGTGTAGATTGGAGAAATGATTTCAAGAAATTTAGAGAGAAAGCCATCAGCCTAGTATTCAAGTCATACAGGAATATCTTAGTTGAGGCTAATCTTTTGATTGATCTAGTGGAGAATGAGGGTGGTCTAGATTCTGAAATAAGTAAATGGCAAGCAACCTTTCAAGACTTGGAAGTGATCTAGAAACAACGTTTCTATATTCTAGTCTAAATATATGAGGGAGAGGAACTAGACAACTTCAAGGCATGGGCCAAGCAAATATCTAAGACAATCAAGGTCTACAATAAAAATTTGGCCTCCATAGCAGGAAAACGTGAGGAAGTTGTAGAGTGGATAAAAGAGATAGATGTCTTCTTTATAGGGATTGGACTCAAATTGTATAAGGACCAAGATAAAATTACCCTAAAACCATCAAAGGAAGTGGTTTAGAAATTCAAGGATATTCTTGAAGGTGTTATCACCAAGGAGGCCTTACACCAGATGTTTTATCTTAAAGAAGAAATGGAGAGAATGTATGAGCATGAAGAAGAGATCAAGTTCTTCACTTTTGAATTGACTATCTTTAGAGAGAAGAAAGAAAGAAAGGTCACTAAGCTAAGGAGGAAAGAGATCAAATATGAATAGGTCCTGGAGATAGTGCATAGGCTCAAAGTAGCCCATGCAAAGGTATTTCCTAATTAAAATCACAAAGTTCACTTGGCAAGTCAGCAGGACAGTTTCTACACTTGGCTATTTTTATACCAATGCAAGTTTGGCCTTTCGACCCTCCATTTTTTTTTCCTTTCGACTTTCCAATTTTTTGGCCTTTTTGGCCTCCCAAATATTTCTAACTTTCGGCCTCTGAAAATTCCAAGACCTCAGACTCCTCCAAATTGGTTTAAAACACTTAAAAGTAATGGGGAACCAAAAGTTTTAGAGTAGAGGTCGGGGTCCAAAAATCTGAGTGTTTCCAGCGAGGTCATATTTTTTGCACACTAGTTAAACTCCAGATCAGATTGATGGTCAACTTGAGTTAATTTTTTTGGGACTAAGGTTCCCCTATCAGTCTCCACCATGAGAGAAGCCTCCGGGTAAAGATTGCAAGGAAGACTCCAAGAATCAAGAAGAAGACTCCAAGTTCTCAAAAGAAACCGACCTTGTTTTGTCTTTCTCTTCTTGGCGAGTTTGACCCTCCTTGCATGGGAAAATTGATTGTAAATGGATTCAAGAATCCATGAAAGTTATCTAGTATCAATTAATAGTAGTTTCCTTTTAGAAAAGTTTTAGTTTAACTTATATTCTTTATTTGGACTCTCTGATGCCCTAATTTTGGGAATTGAAAGTATTCGGTTAGAAACTATATATATTGTAATAAAAAATCAATGTAAAGGGTTAGATTCCTAATACAAGAAAGATACACATTTGGTGTTTCATTTGTGATGTGTGAATTGCTGCTACCTATGAGAAATTATTTAATGTATGCTTTCATTATTCATTATTTTCAGAGAGCCTCTTGTTTATTGTGTTTCTGTCATGCCCAAAACTAGGGCAAAACACACACAAAAAATAATAATTTTAAAACATAAAAACAAAAACTATAATGACACAATAATACTGAAGGCGTTGAGGAAAGGTGACAACATGGTGAAGTTAATCTTTGAGCTGAAGGGTCCAGACATAGATTGAGTCAGGGTTATCAACAAAGGCAAATACAGAGTCGGTAATCCAACTTGATAAATGACAAGAGACCCTATGGTTTAGTACTACATGGACACAAGGATATACTAACTGCATTAATGGTCGACCTAGCAATCTAATTTATTAATCCTATTGAATGTCATTACAACCCTTAAACATCCCTGATATAATAAGGTTCTCATAATTAGTATAATCTTATCCAGTTACATTGTGAAAGGATGCTTTTAACTTGCTTGAGGAACTATCCTGATTTTCCAATTAACTAATATCAATAATAATTAAATCCTAAACTTCATTTTTTCACACATTTTTTATAATAAACAATTAATTAACTACAAAGATAAATTTCCCATGGTTCGAAAGGAATACTTAATTTGACATATTAACCTAGCCCATTAATACATCTTTATTCAGATTTTACCCTTTTTACCAATTGCATGAAAGCACAAAATAGTAATAATCATTATTGAATTAAATGCAAATAGTAGATCTAAACTATACAATTTAAATTAAATAAGTAAATCTATTACTCTAATAGACTAAACAATTTCAATTAATAACGTGAGTTATTAAACTATTAACTAACTATGTAATTTAAAAAAAAATTAATTGTATTAATTTATTAACAAGACTACACAATTTAAAAAGAAGTAATAAAAATTAAATCTATTTAACCAAAACTTACTAACATAATACCTACTAACCCACCTACTAATCACCTACTAATCTACCTACTAATCCACCTACTAATCCATCCTGCCCCTATCCCATCACCCTCTCCTTTCCCTTGGCCCACATGCCAAGTGGGTGAGGAGACAAGACAAAAAGTCAAGGGGCTGCAAAAGGGGACAAATTCTCTCAAAGGGATAAGTTAACGTTTAAAGAAACATAAATATATTAACTTTAATCCAAATGCAAGGAAATTTGAATGGTGAGCGGATAGCTGCACATGTCAGCAAGCAAGGTACTAAGTCATGTCAGGAGGAGCATGGTACGTATGGGGAAGGAGATGGAAGTGGGCGCATGTCTTGGTGGGTGGTGCTATACCCAATGAAGATGGCAACCAAAAAGGTAGTCCCCCCAACAAGCAAGCAAGGTAAGTGACATTATAGTTTACTTATTTTTTTGTGTTTAATTATATTTTATTGCATGTTGAGGTAAAGTGGGTGTGGGACCCACTAAAATATTAAGGTAACATAATGCATGTAATAATAGGTGTCTTTTTTTTCTTTTTTTTTAATTAGTTTTATTAGTAAAGTTTACACAAACCAAGAGGGATTAAGGGGGATTAGAACACTAATCACATAATTAGAGAGGGAATATTGGGAGGGAATATTCTCTGTGGTAAAGAGAATCAAATCCTTTGCTCGTACATTTTCTAGAGAGTATTTTGGCTCTCAAAAATCTGGAAAGTGATATTTTTTGCATCTCCTCTAACATTTCATTTCCATTGTTTTATCTTTGTTGAAGTTAAATGTATGTAATATATCTTCTATTGATGCATTACACTAAGATAATTATTTATAGAATATTGGTAATAGGTAGGTATTAATTAGTGTCCTAATTTGATTATAAAACCATTTTTTACATGTTTTCCTTCAAAGATTTGAAATCGCAATATTGAATTCAAGGTAAAGTGTTTGATCATATTGTGGTAGAAATCTAGATTTCAAGGGAGGAGAAAGAACATATCAAGGTTGAAATTTTTCAAGACCACAATTTAAAAAAAAAAAAAAGAAAAAAGAAATGACTTGCAATTCATCTAAACTTGAGCACATGACTTTTTTCTTTTTCACAAATGGTTACATCTTCATTTACAACATTGAAGACTAGAAAATTTAATCCATTCCATTACACACTTCACCTTCAACATGAAGGCACAATACATGAAAATATACTACAATGGAGAAGTCTCCAATATCAAGGAAATAAGAACACCATCCAAGCTCCAATTCCAAATGGTTCCAGCACAAGGTTCTTCCAAAATTTGCAAAAAAACAATGTGAAACTAACCATGGAGAGCTCATCTCCCATCCTAGGTCTCAAGGAGACCACCCCTGAGCTTGGAGAACCAATAACTAATGGGTGACATTCACACCATTAATGCAACACAAAGACAACAAGATACACCCATCCAAGACTTACACAATATGATTCATTTTGATTCCAAAATAAAGGTGAAGGTGGACTTCCATGTAGGAGATTTCTAAATGAAATACAACAATAAACATGCCTTTCCAAGGTTAAAATTCACATAGATTCTTCCATACATTTTCCTCCTTATCTCCCCCAAATCAATATAATAACCTTCATTGGCTTGCAAGGACCCATACACCTTGCATTTTTCCCTCTTCCCTCCATGAGAAGAGACTCTACACATTCATGAAATCCAACTAACCCCTTCACCCATACTTGACCACTTCTTCCCCATCCAAGGGTGAGTAATGTCATTACACCCTTCACAAAACTCCCTCATTCAAACAAGATAAATACAAGAAGCATGAAATCAAACCCAAAATCCCATTCCCTTACATCACAACAACCCAAAACACATAAATCACATATAAAAGAGAATCAAATACATAGTACTCTAATTGCAATAAAACAATAAAGATTCCATGGAAATGGTGGAGACCAACCTTCCCAAGTGTTATAGAAAAATGATGTTTGAGAGGAGCCCAATCTCTTTTTTCTTCCTTCAATCCAAAACCCTAATGTCTCTAAAATTAGAGAGTGGGTGAACACCCTCTAAGTATAAAAAGGGCCTCTAAAAAGGTCTCCAAATCCTACCCACTAATATAAAATTTAGAATTGACCCCTAAGTCCCTAGGTTGTCCTTTGTCCCCTATCATAAATGCAAGATTGGAAAGGAGTGTGGGTTTGGCTAAAAGGTCAAGACTCGCTACATTTTCACAACATGTGAGTAATGGGTTATAAAGAGGGTCACAAAGGCCTCTAGTGGGTTTTGGAAGTATTATAAATTTTCCTAACCCATACCCCTATCACTAGGGTACTTGAATTTTACTAAAATTGGTTCTTAGGACCACTTTTTGGCCTCTAAAGGTGGCTAGAAAAAAATGTAAACTTAAACAATCTAATTGGGTTACATTTCAAACCTTAGTAGACATGTCATTACATAAACAAATAACAAGTGTCAAGTGACACTGTAAAATAACATAATACAACATTGACATGTCACTAATTGCACAGTGAAAACACATAACACATACATACAATTTATGATCATGAATAAAATCACTTAACAATGAGGTTTGAATCTCTTCATTAGATTCAACCTTGGCTTTAAAGTTTGCACATATGGTTGGTTATTGATTCTCCCATAATTTTCCATGGTAATTTTCTTGCACACTAAATTAAACATCAATAGCTCAATAAAAGCACATGCATATATATATAATCAAATTGCATAATAAATTGACTGAATATTCTGCATTTTCATTTAATAACCTTTTTCCATTTCTAGACCTGATAACCATAACCGATTACATCATCAAAATATCATAACATATTTTTTCATTTGAATTTAAAATACTGAAATAATCATCATAGTACATGCATATACCCAAAACATCATAAACATCATCAACAAGGTATACTAAAGTAATCATCACATGAATTAATAAATACTAATAATGTCTAGTCCATCACATATAATGTCCCAAAATATAAAATCATAATGTATCAAAATAAGTGTATCAGCTAGGCTATGATGGCTCAAGGTGAGGCCTCACATACTCCCCCACTAGGCATGAACTTCCTCCTGGGGTTCATAAAACATATATGGGTACTGAGATCTCATCTGTGTAGTGTCCTCCCATGAAGCCGTGACCTCATCATAACAATCCCACTAGACCCTAACCTGGTCTAGCTCTCAGCCTCGTATTTCAAGGGTATGTTAGGCTATAATAAAAATGGGCTCCAGTGCCAGCTGCCCATCTGACTCCACCTACAAGGAATCCTAATATATCATGTTAATCTCATCATAAATATATCCTTGAAGTACAAAAACATGGAACACATCGTGGATGCGTGACATGCTAGGTGAAAAAGCTAAATAGTATGCAACTAGTCCTTTCCTCTCAAAGATCTCAAATGGTCCAATGAACTGAGGTTCCAACTTAGAGCCCTATCTGAATTGGATCAGACTCTTATGTGGTATCACTCTCAAGAAGACTCTATCTCCAACCTTATAATCTCTATCAGCCCTCTTTGTGTCTACATATTTCTTCTATCTATCCTGTGCCTCTCTAAGACACTGTCAAATTAGATCCACCTATTGCTCCATCTCTCTGACTAACTGAGGAAAAATAGATACTCTATCCTCAATCCTATCCCAAATTAAGGTTGTCCTGTGAGGTCTACCATACAAGGCCTGATAAGGTGGCATACCTATAGAAGAATAATTTCCATTATTATAGGAAAACACAACCAGATGTAGGTATTCCTCCCACTTGACCTGATGGTCCATCACGTACATGAGCAACATATCCTTCAATACCTGATTAACTCTCTTAGTCTGACCATCTTTCTGAGGGTGATACGATGTACTAAAATTGAGCCTAGTGCCCAATGTTGTCTATAACTCTCTCCAAAAGGCTGATGTGAACAATGAGTCTCTAACAGAGATGTTCTTACAGGGAATTCCATGAAGTCTGACAATATCTCACAAGAACACCTGAGCTACGTCTCATGCTGTGAATGTAGTACACACGGGTGAGAAGTGGGAAATGTTGGAATTATATTGAGATGATGTAGTGAGAGGGGAGGGGTGAATCAGTACCTCTAAAATGTTTCTTGGTTAACCCATTAACCCTTAGTCATAAGTTTTTAATTTAACTTATCTATCTGTTCATCTTTCTTTATGCGTCTGAAATCATATCATACATTATTTTTAGTATGTAACCATAATAGAAACATTCATGAAATTAGATAACACATGACACAAGATATGATATCACAGAAAACTCCTGCTAGGAAGTAAAAATTGTAGTGGGGATTGTTACCCACAAAACTTCACTATCTATAGATAAGAAGGGGCCGGTTAAGGCTTACAATTGGTCACTTCTGATGACCTATCCTATTAGGAGTATTACAGTGGAGACCTGTTAAGATCTACTTTGTTTGAAGCTTTAGAAACACTGTTAAGTGTGCACTCTGTTAAGAGATTTACAAAGGACGGTTAATTCCACCTTCTACAAAAGGATTTTAGATGTGATGCACTTGTTAGAATGCAACTACATAAGTCTTTGATCTGATGATATATGAAATCTTCAATTGATGATAATAGATCCTACAAAGATTCATACATACTAGTAATCATCCTTCCATGATTGAATAATATCTTTATCTGCTTGTCGGTATGATGAAGGGTGCTCCCCTTAATACCACAAACACATAACAGAAACAGAGAAGCAACAACAATTTGCAAGAACAAAAAATGGGCTTCTTATTATCTCCACAAATGTGGAATGACAAACTTTCAGAATTACAATATGCAAAGCCACATGGGCGTTCCCCTTACAATATTCTATAGGACAAAGCCTCGAATTATTACCCAGATCTCCCAGAACTGTCCCGAACTGCCTAAAACAACACTAC
>MU223519.1:141925-209620 GCA_018584345.1 Thuja plicata | reverse complement strand
TGTACTTATCCATATGATGACATGAAGACTTGCGTGGATAGATACATGTTGTTGACATGTTTATTATGCTATGTTCATACACGCAGACCCAGATATGATGTTTCAATAAAGATATGTAATTCTGTTAGTAATGGTTACAGTTCTGGAAGTATAACAGTTTAAGGCTGATGTATATAACATGGTTAATGAGTTGCACCTATCTTCAGGATATGCATGTTTATATTCATGATTATTTATAAGTTATTGATATTAATCCAAAGGTGCTAAACATATTTCAAGAAGATTACAAAGTTATGATTAATTTGGTAAGGCCGACTTAGTGAAGCGACACGTCTATTCAGAATTGACTTGCGTGGTTGTAATTATGCTTGCGTGCTTAGTAGAGCTAACAAGGATGTTATGAAGAGTTGTCTAGCAGGTCCCATGATCTCATAATTGGAGTATGTATTTATAGAAGGTCATTTGTGATAATAAGAGTTGTGAAAGCCAAAGATTAGAAAAGCAGAGCAGAGTGTTAAAGCAGCAGAGCTATATTTATCATATGTTGATAATATAGATATTGAAGTTGAAGCTTTCAGAATATAGATAAGATTGTTATAGTGCTTTACAAGAGGCTAAAGCATCAACACACAAAAAGGAACTAATCAGACAAGCAGTTTCACAAAAAATAGTTCATCTTGTTGATACAGTGTGTATCAAATATCCAGAAGGTTGTAGCCTTCACCACTTGGACAATGAGTCCACCACCCCTAACAAGGTTATTGTAGAAGAATCCTAATAGGTTTGACCCTTAACCATGTCACTATACTTACTACATTGTAATGAACAACTCCTAATAGGGTTCTAGAATCTTTTAATAGGGATTACTATAAACAAGTATAGTTCTTTGTGGGTGATAATTCCCACCAGGGTTTTTACCATTTGGTTTCCCCATAACCAAATTGATGTGTTGTGTAATGTGTTATCTGAATGTGCATTTAATTTATATCAGCCTGGATTAATAAGTACAAAATATTTAAAGTTGCGGATAACTGATTCACCCGCCCCCCCTCTCAGTTATCCTTGCAGTGTTCTAACAATTGGTATTAGAGCCAAGTACCTTGGAGAGAAAGCCTAACATATTCAGGTAGATCAGATGGCATACTTCAGAAAATAAATTCCTAAGTTTGATGGAGAGAACTATCTGGATTGGAAGAACAAAATGATTACACATCTTCAATGTGTTGGCTTTGGGATCTTTGAGATTGCTACACAAGAAGTTGATATTCCATCTCTAAAAGACCTTGCAAAGGATGATGCTACCAATAGACAAAAGGACATTTTTACACATAATGCTATTTCCTAAGAAGCCCTAATCAGTGCCCTGTCTGACAGTGAATTTTTTGAGATCAAGAAAGTTGACCGAGCTTACACCATATTGAAGTATTTGGAAGATATGTTTGAAGGAGACATCCAAGAAAAGAATGCGCGTAGAAAGAAATGGAAAAAGAAATATAATAGTCTTGAAATGTTACTTGAAGAAAGCATTAGAGATTATAATCAAAGGATAAATGAAGCAGTATCTAGAATTAGAAACAATGGTGGAGTAATTTCAGAAGAAGACATAATGGACAAATTAATGAATACATTGATAGCAGACTATGAAAGCAAAATCAACATTCTAGATCAAACCATGAAGTTTTCTAAGGACTTCAAGAGAGAGACTTTGATCAGAAAAATCTCTGCATTTTAGATATCAAGATTGAAGACTGAACCTAAGAATGAAACAGCCTTCAAAGCTTCAATCCATGGTAAGAAATCCTCACACATCTCTAGTCATAATGAGAATGAAGAAACTAATGAAGAGCTAGATGAAATAATTTCCATGATTGCTAGGAGAGAAAAGAAAGGAAAAGGAAAGTATGAAGGATATCTCTCATTCAAGTGTTTTTCATGCAATAAGATTGGTCACTTTGCATCTAAGTGTCCCACAAGAGTCAAGAATTTCATATCTGATTAAAAACCTAAATATAGGAAGGAATGTTATCATGCTAAAGAAGGTGTAACTGACAAAGATTCAAGAGAAGATGAGATTGGATTCATTTCCCTTAAAGACATGGAAAGGTTGCTCAAAGATATGGACATTGCAGATAAAAAAGAAGATCATGAATTAGCCTTAATTTCCAAAGTAGATGTCAGAACTGACTGGATCATTGATAGTGGATGCTTGCATCACATGATAGGTGACAAAGACAGATTTGTTCATCTAGACAAATACAAAGGTGGTATGGTTAGATTTGGAGATAACACTCCTAAACCTATCATAGGCAGAGGATCCATCACCTTGGATGGAAAGAACAAGACAGATGATGTTCTATATGTAGATGGATTACATCATAATCTACTAAGTGTTGGATAGCTACTTGAAAAATGATATCATTTGGAATTCAAAGACAACCAGTGCATTATTAGCAACAAGGATGGAGACATGATTGCATCAAGCTCTAAAAAAAAAGGTAATGTTTTTCAGCTCAATTTTGATGTAAGTTGTTTTGTTGCAAAAGTGGATGACAGTTGATTATGGCACAAGAGACTATGTCATATCAATTTTGACAATATAGTAAAGATCAGTAATGTCAAGGTAGTTAGAGACCTACCAAGCATTGCAAGACCAATTGACACAATTTGCAGGGAATGTGTTAAGGGTAAACATGTAAGGAGTTCCTTCAGAAGCAAGCAGACCTAAGCTAAAAACAAGTTGGACTTAGTGCATACAAATTTATGCGGTCCTACTCAAACAAGATCATACTATGGTGAAAGGTACTTTATTTTGTTTGTTGATGATTTTTCTAGAATGATGTGGGTTGCTTTCTTAAAGGAGAAGTCAGAAGTCTTTGAGAAGTTCAAAATATTCAAAGCTAAGGTTGAGAATGAGTCTAGACTAAAACCAAAATGTTTAAGATCAGATAGAGGAGGAGAATTCACCTTTGACCATTTTTATGACTACTGTGAAGAACATGGAATAAAAAGGTAGTTGAGTGCCCCTAGAACACCTCAAAAAAATGGAATTGCAAAAAGGAGGAATAGGATTATACTGGATACGGCACACACGATGATGATTGAAGAAAAATTTGTGCACACCTATTGGAGAGATACAGTGAGCACTGCAGTGTATACTATCAATAGAACCCAATTGAGACCAGGCATGGAAAAGACACCCTATGAACTTTTGTTTGGTAATGTACCCATAGTAAAATACTTCAGAATATTTGGCAGCAAGTGCTACATCAAGAGAGATGACAGTGTTGGCAAGTTTGATGCTAGAAGTGATGAAGGTATTTTTCTTGGTTACTCTAAAAACAGAAAATCTTATAGATGTTTCAATCTGAGATTAAAGAAGATAATTGAAAGCATGCATGTTAAGATTGATGAAAATTTTATGATTCAAGAGAGGTACTATGAATGTGCACCTTTGATTGAAGAAGAACCCATACCTAACAGTAAAGATACTATGGTTGAAGAAATGTTTGATTGCATTAATGTCACATGCAATGACCCTGATTCAAGCAATGAAGAACAATAGATTACAGAGGAAGAAGTCACACCTAAGGTTCCTAAGTTTACAACTAGATACCACTCTAAAAATGATATCATTGGAGATTAGAAAAGCAGTGTTTTGACCAGATCAAAAGAAAATAATTTAACAGTGGATGAAGAGGTTTGTTTACTTTCACAGATAATCAAGAATGACACATGGGAATTGGTTCCTAGACCAAGTAATAAAAATGTGATTGGAACAAAATGGATCTTTAGAAAAAAAAAATGAATGAAGAAGGTATAGTAATAAGAAACAAAGCAAGATTAGTATGTAAAGGATATGCGCAGAGAGAAGGAAAAGACTACTGATACATTTGCACCTATGAGTAGCCTGGAAGCCATAAAATTGTTTTTGGCATATGCAACAGTAAAAGAATTTAAATTTTATCAAATGGATGTTAAATCAGCCTTTTTGAATGGTGAATTAAAAAAAGAAGTCTACATAGAACAGCCTGAAGGACTTAACCTTTCAGATAGACCAGACATGGTATGCAAACTAAAGAAAACACTCGATGGACTAAAGCAGGCCCCAAAAGCTTGGTATGAGAGACTAGATGGTTATCTCACCAAGATTGGATTCAAGAAAGGAGAAGCAGATTGCAACTTGTTCACAAGAGAAACACCTGATGGATTACTATTAGTTGCCAAATTTGTTAATGACATTATCTTTGGAGGAAATGACAGCCTTAGTACAACATTTGCAAAAGAAATGCAGAATAAATTTGAAATAAGCATGATTGGTCCTATAAAATACTTTTTGGGACTAAATGTAAAATAGACAGATAAAGGAATATTTATTAATCAGTCAAAATATGTGAAGGAAATATTGAAAACTTTCAAGATGGAGGATTGCAAGCCAGTTTGTACTCCTATGATCACATGAAGTAAACTTTCAAAAGATGATGACTCCATAGGAGTTGATAAAACATTGTACAAATCTATGGTTGGAAAGCTTATTTATCTAGCTCAATCAAGACCTAACATATATAATGTAGTTGGCATTGTTGCAAGATTTGCAGCTGAACCCAAGCATAATCACTTAATGGAAATCAAAAGGATATTCATATATCTTAAGGGAACCATAGACTATGGTTTATGGTATCCTAAA
The DNA here is from genome assembly GCA_018584345.1 of Thuja plicata. Classification (NCBI taxonomy): domain Eukaryota; kingdom Viridiplantae; phylum Streptophyta; class Pinopsida; order Cupressales; family Cupressaceae; genus Thuja; species Thuja plicata. The sequence continues at coordinate 204,936 of MU223519.1, read as the reverse complement.
TCAGAGAATAAACAACTTCATGTGTATACTGATGTAGATTGGGCAGGTTGTATTGATGAAAGAAAGAGCACTTCAGGAGGAGCAGTATTTCTTGGAGAAAGATTGGTATCTTGGACAAGTAAGAAGAAAAATTGTATTTCTTAGTCAACGATAGAAGAAGAATATGTTGTAGCAGTACTAAATTGTACAACAATTGTTTGGATCAAGCAGATGGTTAAAGGTTTTTGTATTCAAGTTGATTATCCTATTATTATTCATTGTGATAACACTAGTACTATTAACATGTCTAAGAACCCTGTGATGCATGCAAAGATAAAACACATAGAGATCAAGTATCATTTTCTGAGAGAAAAAGTTGTAGACAAGGAAGTGAAATTAGACTATGTAAGCACAAAAGATCAGTTGGCATACATTTTCATGAAGCCTTTAGCAAAGGATACTTTTGAGTATCTAAGGGAGAAGTTGGGAGTCATTCCCTCTCCTAAGTCTGATTAAAGTAAGCAGCAAGTACATCAGTCCTATGTGACTGATGAATGGTTGACTACTCTACTTCTGGAGTAGTACCTGTGCATAATGGTTTATGGCACCCTTTGCAATTGATGTCAATGGGGGAGTATGTACTAAAAAAAAGGAAAACATACAAGAAAAACAAGGAACACATACAAGGAGCTTATACTCTGGGGGAGTATACATATAAAACACAGTCCATGTAACTGTAGCAGTGTAGATGAATCTTTGATAAGGATATTGAGAAGATTGTAAAAGAAAGAAGATACCATGAATAGAAGTTGTTTGTATCATATGTTGCCATCAATGCCAAAGGGGGAGATTGTTGGAGATTTGATTCTGAACAGTTGATTGATTGTATGTTTGTCATTGATGACAACATATAATACACATTAGTACTTCTATATGTACTTATCCATATGATGACATGAAGACTTGCATGGATAGATACATTTTTATTATGCTATGTTCATACACGTAGACCCAGACATGATGTTTCAATAAAGATATGTAATTCTGTTAGTAACGGTTACAGTTCTGGAAGTATAACGGTTTAAGGCCGATGTATATAACATGGTTAATGAGTTGCACCCATCTTCAGGATATGCATGTATATATTCATGATTATTTATGAGTTTTTGATATTAATCCAAAGGCACTAAACGTATTTCAAGAAGATTACAAAGTTATGATTAATTTGGTAAGGCCGACTTAGTGAAGCGATGCGTCTGTTCAGTATTGACTTGCATGGCTGTAATTATGCTTGTGCACTTAGTAGAGCCAACAAGGATGTTATGAAGAGTTTTCTAACAGGTCCCATGATCTCATAATTGGCGTATGTATTTATAGAAGGTCATTTGTGATAAGAAGAGTTGCAAAAGCCAGAGATTAGAAAAGCAGAGTAGAGTGTTAAAGCAGCAGAGCTATATTTATCATATGTTGATAATATAGATATTGAAGTTGAAGCTTTCAGAATATAGATAAGATTGTTATAGTGCTTTATAAGAGGCTAAAGCATCAATGCACAAAAAGGAACTAATCAAACAAGCAGTGTCACAAATAGTAGTTCATCTTGTTGATACAGTGTGTATCAAATATCTAGAAGGTTGTAGCCTTCACCACTTGGATAGTGAGTCCACCACCCCTAACAGGGTTATTGTAAAAGACTCCTAATAGGTTCTGACCCTTAACTAGGTCACTATACTTACTACATTGTAATGAACAACTCCTAACAAGGTTGCAAAATCTTTTAACAGGGATTACTATAAACAAGTATAGTTCTTTGTGGGTGATAATTCCCACCGGGGTTTTTACCATTTGGTTTCCCTGTAACCAAATTGATGTGTTGTGTAATGTGTTATCTGAATGTGCATTTAATTTATATCAGTCTAGATTAATAAGTACAAAATATTTAAAGTTGCGGATAACTGATTCACCCCCCCAGTTATCCTTGAAGTATTTTAACATATACTAGTTTAGGTTCAGTTCTTGATTCATGCATCACAAGTTTAACTCTAGATCCAAGGTATACAACTTAACCTTGATCTTTAGTTAGATATGCTTTAGATCTGTTAGGATTCTTTAAAGAATTTACATAAATCTTGCATGACCATTAAAAAAAAATAACAACTCTATAAATAGAATTACTTTGCTTTATCCACCGTGTAAAAAATTAGATCCATAATTTGTGGATTTTTTGACTGTCGATTCTGACGGTCAATTTTCTTGGTCGTCGGTGTTCCTTTCTTGAACTTTTCATTGGGTATGCTTTTCCTATTCTTGTCAGGTTTTTTCTAAAAACTATGTCGCCAGTGATACTTGTGGTCGTTGTTGATGCTTGTCAATTTTATACTTAGCTTTTCTCAAAATCTTTGTTCTTTCGGGTATGCTGGCATTTCACCACTATTTCTTGTGGTTCCTCGGTAATGCTTGTTGTCTACCGGTAAAGCTTTGTCAATGTTTTGCACTGAGTATACTAATGGAAAAATAATGTCATCAATCTCCCCCTTTGACATTAGTATCAAAAACATGATATGTGCAACATACTGAGTGTATTAGTATGTACACCTATGTATACTTCTTTCTTAGTCATTTGAATGACTCCCCCTATGTATATACTGGTAAGTGTAAGTATATATACATATCCTTTATTTTTCTTTTCCTTTTTTCATCTGATATATGTATTGTATATAACTATATACATTTCCTTTCCTCCTTGTTCGATTCTAAAGGCAAAGGTGCTTACAACTTATCAAAAAGGTGGGAATGTGAGGACTTGACTTCCTCCATCATTTTCTCTGATTTCTCCTTCAACATTTCTAGAGCCACATGCTCTAGTGAAATACTTACATGGATATCATAGATGTTGTCTACTAAAGACATCTATGGGGTTGCTATCAGATTTCTTGCTTTAGAAATATGTTGCTGCATAATTGTAAGATTTGGTAGAACATGTGCTTGAAGTTCAATGATCTCACCTCTGAATTGTGTTTCAGAATCCCATATTTCTTGTCTTAGCCTATTTGCCTCAATGACAATGTCATGATGTGCCTTTATGCTATTAGCATGAGAGGTTAGGCTTTGTGCACTCTTTGTGACATTTGAGTCAATTTCTACAAGTTTGTCACTGTTCTCTTTTGCAAATTTCTCAAGTGTGCACATCTTTTGAACTAAGGTGATTGCTTCAGAAATCATTGGCTCTAATTCATCACTGAGTTCTGAGAGCTTGACCTTGTTCAGTGCCACTTCTTAGCTGATTTTATCAATTAAATTAAATTGATATTTCTTCTCTTCTTGCTCTTCCATTGCTTGTTCAGCATCTATCCCTTGCTTTGTAATAGCGTCGGTAAGAACAGCAACTGAAGCATTTTCTTCAAGTTTTACTTCAGGGACAAGTTGTTGGAGTATTTCTTTAGCCTTGTCAAGTGCCATGTTTTCTCTATGTTCCTATATCATCTTCTTTTTTATGGATTTTCTTTCATAGAGAACTCCAAATTCTTGAAGTTTGCCACTGTCCAAAGTGGTAATGTCCCAGTTTGGAACTTCAACAATTTCATCAATTTTCACAGCCAATATATCTTTCTTTACTATTTTCTTCTTCTTCTTCTTCTTTGGCTGGGTGGTAGATTTATGTACCACCATTTGTAAGGCTTGTGACTAATTTGATTTTGTCGGTGAGTGTAGAGAGGATGAGGCATCCTTTTGTATCTGTTCAGTGTTCACCGACAGGTTTGGTGAAGATGTCTCCTCACGTACCTTGGGTGTATCAATAGATGAATCTTCTTTTTGTTTCATTTCCTAAATTTTCTTAACTTCCTCACTCTTATCTTGCTCTTCAACCTTTTTCAATGTATCCTTTGTTGTTTTATCTGCCTCTTGCTTTTGTTCTTTTGATACATCTTTCTGCTCATCGGTTGCATCCTTTATTTCAGTATTGGTATCCTTAGGAGTGTTGGATACACCTTGATTTTAATCGGTACCCATATCCTTGGGTATATCATCGTCTTTCTTTGATGATTTATCCTAGCTTGACTGTATATCAATAGCATCTATTAATATATTCATATTTGTAGGTGTATTGACAGTTGCAGTGTCAATAGCTATGTCCTGTTTGTCGGTATTATCCCTTGTAGCATTGATGTCTTCATCTTTTTGGATCTCTACTACAGGTTCTTTTCCTGTAATGGTGTTGACAATGTTGTCTAACCATGAATCATCATTCATATCAACATCTAAGTTATGCTTTATTGATAGTTCCTCTTTTGTAACTTCTTCATCCTCTAAGTTAATGTGGATGGGGTTGTCTAGTTCTTGATCACTTTTGCCATCTTTTGACCAAATTTCATCTACAACATCTATTTTTTTTGGCCTGTGATCTGTATCTCTTCACTTTCAAAATTAGCTATTGAGTTACCTATTTTTTTGATAGGTTGCTTTTCAGGGCTTTTTTCTTTCTCAAGATTTAGTATCTTACTCCATATCTTATGAGTGTCTTCTTCCAACTCTATAAGTTTCTTTTGAAGAAATTTATAAGCTCTCAACTTGGGTGAGAAGCTTTTTGTATACTTGACCATAAATTCATTTAATTATTCTTTTGTTGAATCAAGAGGTAAAAGAGTGACCAATACTCTTTCTCTTAGCTTCTTCGCCTCATGGAGTGCATAAGTGAATCTAGAAGAAATCTTATCTAATAGTTCTTGGGGAACATCTCGTGTAGTGTACTGAATCAGAACATAATAATGTTTGCACAATTTTGCAATTAGTGCATCTTCTATCTTGTCCTATTCTACAGTGTCCCATCTTAACCATTTTCTAATCTTTGGATGACCAATAGATGCATTTTCAGCAATATGCTTACATATGTCATCAATGTCCTCAGTTGGTGATGTATCCTTTGCTAGTTTGATAGTGTCAAGTTCATCCATTACTGAATCTTCTAAATCTTCATCAGTCTGAACATATTTCCTCCTCTTAGCAGGTGCCCTAGCTGGTTGTTTAGCCTTTTGAGGTGTAGCTTTTCTCTTGTACACCTTCCCTTTTACCATGGGTGAAGGAATAGTATCCTATTCTGTTTGGCTTCTTGTTCTAGACTTTTTAGGTGGAGGTGGAGGTGGTGAATCAGACTTTTCTTCCTCGGATTCATTTGTCTTTGCTATATTACCAATGGGAATCTATTCCTCGGTGTCTTCCTCCTTACTTTGTTCTTCCTCCTTACCTTCTGCTTCATCTTCTCCATCAGAAGATATTTTCAAGTTCTTCTTTAGATTCTTTACCATTCTCTTAGACTACTTTACAGCCTTCTTGACAACAACAATTGACTTAATCTTTTGTTTGGCTTCCTCATAGGTACCAAATCTCAATTGTTTGTTGTCAATGGGTTCATTTAACAATGCCTAAATGCATTCTGTTGCTAATCCTATTTTAATTTCATAATCAAGCTTGGAAAGCCATGATTTCCTAGGAACTACAACTTGAATGTAGGTGAAATCTGTATCCACCATGAAACAAATATCTTCTTTGTATTCCTCTATCAGAATCTCAGGAATTCTGCTCCTAGCTTGTAGCATTTCCTTAATTGTCTTAAAATACTCATGCATTACATTGTCAAAATTTGTACCAAGTAATTCAATGAATTGACTTATCTGCATGGTAATCGGTCTACTTGTGTCCCATGCTAATTTTCCTATTGAAGGAAAGTAATCTTTGAAGTAAAAGAATATACACATTATGAGGGAACCAAACTTACATGTGTTTGTCCTTAAGGACCTTATGGTGCACATGTTCTCCTCAAATTGATGCAATATAAGGATCTCTACCAGATCCATCTTCTTCCCCTTTTTGATGATCTTTTAAGCTATGCTCATTGTAGTGCTATAAATACTATTCATTCTACTAGCTTGGAATATCTTGTATCCAACTACACATGCACCAAACTTCAGCTCCACATCGGTAATGGTGTTTACTTTCAGTGCCCTTTTGTCTAATTTTGCACTGGTTAACCTTTCCACTTCTGCAAGAGATGGATGTTTGTGAGCCTGAGGCTTTTGGGTTGTTGGATAACTAGTCATGGCATGTATAACATCCTTTGTTATAGCCCTTGGTTTGTTCAACCATAGAGTGTTGTCGTGGATTCTACTTAGAATAATTTTGATCCACTCTATTTTGAAAACCCTAGGAAAATGAAGTGCATTTGTCAGTCCCTTGACTTCCAAGTGTTTGTGCTCTTCTTTGAGCTTTCCACCATCATCACAAAATGCCACATGGGCATTATCAAGGTCTAGATCTCCTATCTCCAAGATCTTACAATGAATATAGGATCTAACATCCTTGACCAATAAAACCCTAGCTGGGATTTGCGAGAATGCTTTGGAATCATCTGGTTGAGAGGCTATCTCAGGATGTAAATTATACTTGGTTTCAGCACATGCTCCTCTACTAACAAGTTTGAAGGGTTTCTTTTTGTCATCCTTAATTTTCTCTACCCTAGAAGTCGATGCCATCATTTTTTGAAATTTAGGGCTTTTCCGTAAATCAAAAAAGTGCTATCAGTGAGTGGATTAACTTACTGAATGTCTGTGATTGCCTTTGAATCTGAATTCTTAGAGATTGACTTCTGCTGGGTCACTTCTCAAACTGCTCTGTTCTTCTCTGCTCAAAAATTGTGGATGTGAAAATTAGATTACCCGTCGAGATTTTATACTTTTTGGTGCCCTAAGTTGTCATCAATTCTCTCCAACTTGTCGATTTATGAAGACTGCCTTTGTCGGTAAATACATTCACAACACCTCCGGTGTCTATGCAAAGCGTCGGGGTAGCTAGCAGTGTTGGAGACTTCATCGATGATTTTCAGTGATGTTGCGACAACAAATTTTTTAAATTTAGTGTTCACCGATGTCTATCGGTTTACACTTAGCTTGTGTAATGAACGATACATTCTAGTAAGTATTACTAACATTTTTGTGTGTGTTCACCGATGCAGATTGTTCCCAATAACCGATGGTTTGTTTTCAATAGATTAACAAGTAACAATATATTGCATATTTATTCATGCCTATATTTCAATATGAACTATGTATAATGGAACTGATGCATAGTTTAAAACTTGTGATAATGCAGTTCCATACTTACTTGTGCAATCTAGTTAGATGTAGTGATGTCACCGGATCCAATGGATGGGGTTTCACCAATTGCATTGCTTGTACCAGCACCTTCAGTGTTTGTGGCTTTTACCCACATCTTGTTTCTCATTCTTTTGATGTCATGAATGGTATTTCCATTGGGATGTATATTTGTGTCTGTTTGTTAGTCTTTGCAATCTTTTATCACATGTCCAACCTTATGACAATGTAAACATGCCATACCTAAATTGGACCATCCTCTTGACCTTCTAGTCCATTTTCTCATACAGTTGGTAGCAATATGACCATACCTTCCACATGTTGTGCAATTTACCCATGTGTTATAGTACCAAACATATGAGTTGCCTTCTCCGGTTGGTTTGTAGCTTTTATCAGTTTCTTTTTGAGTCCAAGCCTTGTTCTTTTTCTAGCATTCCTTATGTGTATGCCCATTCATCTTGCATGTAGGACAATATTTGTCCATGTAGGTTTTTCTCTTTGGATTTATCACTTTGGATCTACACTCATGTGCCTTGTGTTCTTTATTTTGACATTTATAACAATTACCAATAAAAGTAGATTGTGCTTGAGAAATACCTTTCATTTTGCTTCTGCAGATGTTTGAGGTGTGGCCTGGTTTTCCATAGTGATTGCATGATAGCTTCTTGGTTCTTGGGGTTGAGAAAGCATTCCTCTTATTAGGTTGATTAGAGGATTCTCCATTCTCATTGTACCCTAATCATGTGTAGTTTTTGACTCTTCTTTGTCCATCAAGAAAATCATCCATCCTTTTGTTGCTATCCTTAGCCTTTTTTATCAATTCATTATGTTGATTCTAGATTTTAATTTCATGCTTCAATTTTTCATTTTCTTCTCTTAGCTCACCAATGATATATATTCTTTTAATGAGTTCTGTATTTACTCTATTTTATTCTTGACTCATAAGAATAATCTGGTTGGTAACCTCATGGTGATACTCAGTGAGTCTTTGAATCTCTGATTCTTTCTCTTGTAGTTTCTCTATAATTTTTCTCCTATCATCAATGGCTAGTGTTCTTTCATTTTCATCTTTTCTTGCATCATTCATAACATCAATATTTTTTACCATTTGAGTCTTGATAAGGCCAAATTATGCCTTTATTTTGTATAACTTTAAATACTTTTTTCTAATTTTTGACAAAACATTTGAGAGTCTAGCTAGTCAAAACTTGTGATAAAGTCCAGATAGAACTGATAAACCATGGGTAGATGTTTTTGACATACTTTGCTAATATTATAAATATAGTGCAGTATTTCATAAAACCATTAGAATATATTTTCTAACATCTGGATATTTAATTTGATTAAGCTTGTTGGATGAATATTTCTACATCATAACTAACTTGACAGGAGAGAAAGCAGCTGGAGAGTGGTTGACAACATTCAAGGGAGATTATTGAGGATCGGCTACGGTGGAGTTATCATTATAGAACCAGGAAACATGGTTGCTACAATGGAGCCATTAATCTAGGATGCGGGGATGTAGTGTTCCTATATTCCCTCTGCACATTTGTATGTTGAATTGGTCATCCGAGCTTCACTACCCACACCGCGGGCTATTGTATTTCCATATTATTCTTTGGTATGTTTTCAGGAAGATGGTTTCCTTTCTTTTTTGTAATAAATGTTTGATCCTCTATATATAGGGATTGGACCGATAGTTTTAAGTTAGATAGAAATCAGAGAAAAGGTTTTTGGAAGAAAACTGTTGTATTTTTCACAGCAATCTATTTCAAGTTCCCTGTCTTGTTTCTATGTAATGAGTTTTTGAAGTACAATGAAATAGTTCTTGGTTTACATTATATGTTAATAGATTAGTAGAAGCTAACCAAGGGGGCCCACTTGGGAGGTGGATTAGGTTAGAATAGAATAGATTTCATTTACAGCATTCCCAACATTTTAGTTAGAAGTTGCAATTTCTTCCTACAGCATCGTACCTTGTGAGTGTTCCTGCAGCATCTACAAGAATAGTTATAATGGATGTTCTAGGCTGAAAGTATAAGTTTAAGTAGGGTTATCAATTTATAGCATTCATTTCAGTAAGGAGATAAATGTATTATTTTCTTGCAGCACTAGTGTAGGTTTCTTTTATGCATTTTTACCTTCCTGCAGCATAAGCATAATGACTCCTTAAGGAACCTAGTGCACATATCGTGCCGACCATTTCAAGTATAGTTCCCTAGGTTGAAAAGTTAAATACACCTCATAACAGGAGAAGTAGTCCTTAGATTAAATAAACCACTCCTAAGAAAGGCCTTGAGCATGATTATTCCACACCTATTGTGAGGCAGTTCATTTTTGGCACCGCTGCCGGGGATGGTGTCAAGCTAGGAACATTTTTGAGTCATTTTTTAATTCCTAGATTAGTTTTTAGAATTGTATCCCTAAAAAGTGCTTCACAAGCATGAAGAATTCAATTGCATGCATCGAAGAGAAAGGCGACGAGATGAATATGGTAGATTTCTCCCAGTAGAGCCTGCTAATTTGAACGAGGAAGTTGAATAAGTTGAGTTACCCTTTGAATACACAAGCCCTAACTTTCCTGTAGCATATTCTTCAAGAGTAGAACCACTTGATATAAGCGGCTTCCGACCATTTGCAGAAATCTTGGCCAGCTTTCTAGATAATTCTGGTCCAAATCCACCTATTGTTAACAATCCAGTAGCTAATGCTCCTTTCCAGCAGCAACCCCATAATCAAATACCTCCAGTAATGGTACACCCTACTTTCCCATTTCCTCTCCCAAGACTTATAAACAATGATAATCTCAAAAATATACCCACAGCTGCTCTTTGAAAGTTTTATGGTCTTATAATAGAGGATCCTGTCACTTTCTTGTTTGAGTTTGACATACTCTGTCGAAGCTTCGACTATAACATAAATTCTCATAAGCTCAAGCTATTTCCTGCAACACTAAAAGAGTCAGCCTTACGATGGTTCATGGGCTTAGGCGCTAATACAGCAGGTACCTGGGATGAGATGCAAACATTGTTTCTGTAGAAATATAAAGATTATTGCAAAGGCAGTGACCCAAAGGGAGATGATATCTTTAGGTTGTCTCAAAAGGAAGATGAAACATTGGAGGACTATGTTTCACATTTTTTGTACACAATGTAGAAGAATCCCCAGCATGTACTAGCAGAGGATTCACAAAAACTAGTTTTCTTGAGAGGGGTAAATGACAACTGTCTGGAAGCATTAGACTTGATGGCTAGTGGAGACATATCCCAATCTTCTTGGGATGACCTCAAGAAAATTTGTCAAAATCACTCAAGGTCAACTGTAAAGAAAGGCAGAGGATATCGGCCCATAGTCACAAAAGGGATTAGCTCAGGCATTTCAAAGCTGGAGATAACTAATTTGCTCATGGATTTCAAGCAAGATATAATAAATGATGTGGCTACACACCTTGATATGTTTACTGCCAAGAAGAAGCATGCAGAAGAAAAATCACAATTGGCTGAGTACTGTCCACATTGCCGCAACTAAAAGAAAGACTGCGGATGTAAGCTGGTAGTAAACCTAAAAAATCAAAATTTTCTAACTGATTATATGAAGATAGAAGGAGACAGCGATCAAGTGTTCTTCATCGCTCAATGTTGACCATGGGATTCACGACAAGGTATGCCACAAGATCCTCTATAGTTCTCAAATTCTAGTAATAACCAGTGGCAAAACCAAAATTATTAGAACACTTCTCAATATTCTCAACCCCAGTGGCCTAATCAGTAGAATAACCAGTGGCCAAATCAGAAAAATAACCAATGGAAAAATTAGCAAAGTAACCAGTGGCAAAATAAGCAAAGTAACCAATGGCCTAATCAGTAGAATAACCAATGGCAAAACCCACAAAATAATCAGTGGTCCAACCAGCAAAATCAATGGCAGCCACCGTAAGGAAATTGGCAGCAAACTAATCAATGGAGGGGACCTCCACAGTGGCTTAACCAAAATACTCCACCATTGCCACCTCCAATGCAACCAATTATAATAATGCCACCTCCTACAACAACTAATGCTAATCCAAAGCCAACCCAATTACCTGCTCAACCATAGCCAAATCCAAACAATAAATAATAGCAGTAGAAAACGTACACTACTGACACTCAGCAGTGTCCTACTTATTCATTAGAGATAGCTGATATACATTTGAGGTCTGCTACCACATTGCATACACCTAAATATCCTATTATCATGGAAGTTGCAGACACTCTTGTAGCGCCACTTCCAAAAGCCACATTGCCAAATACCAGCCAGCCGACTGATATCCCCAGTAGAACTACTGTCCATACTTCAATAAATCCACCCTTTCCACATAGGCTAAACAAAGAAAAACATATACCCCAAGAGGAAGAAACATTTAATATTATTAAGCAGCTAAAAAATATGAACATACAAATACCTCTATTCCAAGCTATCAAAGATATACCTCTTTATGGAAAGGCTATTAAGGAAGCATGCCTTACGAAGCCAGGATGGAAGAAGAAAGACCATCAAATAGTACATGTTATAGGGAAATTAGTAGATATCATGTTAGGAAAGGTGGTAATCCGAAAGTATTTAGATCCTAGCAGCCCAGTAGTCAACCTGATAATAAATGGACAGACTATGAAGAATGCTCTAATTGATTTGGGAGCAGAAATAAACGTGATGACTAAAGATACAATGTATAGGATAAGCATAGAAGGCTTAAGAACAACAACCACAGTGTTACAACTTGATGATAGTTCAATCGTTACTCCAGAAGGTCACATAGAAGATGTGATAGTAACCTTAGATTCATGGGAGTACCTTGCTGATTTTCTTATCCTATTACCTAAAGTGAACTTTGCTAGCTATCCTGTAATCTTGGGAAGACCCTGGTTAGCCACCACTGATGCCAAAATTAATTTTAGATCAGGCAGTATGACAATTTCAAATGGTCAAGCCATAAATACTCTAGCCCTATATCCTCCTTCCCAACCCCAGCCAGACTTGGGAGAACCTATTTGGCTAGATTTAGGAGAAGAAGAGGAAGAGTTGAATTCAGTATCCCAGCTCATGATGTTGCATAGGAAATATTTTCTAAAGATGCAAGAGGAGGATGACATTATACAGAGCATTCTTACTAATGAATGTATTGTGGCTAAAGATGTTTCAAAAAGTTCTATTTTAAAGATATATACTTATGAGGACTATATGTCTCCAACAAATCCTAAAATGATTGATCACTTAATGACAAGTGAAATAGCCAAAAATCCGGTCCCCGAAGTGTTAATTGCAGAGCTAACAAGAATAGTGGAACTGTCTTCTATTCGTAACCTGCATGTAAACAACAAGTTGTCCCAATCAAAGTTGGCATTGTTAACCAAGCTTCTTAGTTAGCATGAAAAATCCTTTGCATGTGATTATGGAGATATGGAGGGAATCAACCCAAAAATCTACACCCACAAAATCTATATCAGTGATGGAAGCTTGCCACTTTATCAACCACATAGGAGAATAAATCTAGCACTAAGAGAAATAGTTAAAACAGAGTTGCAGAAGTTGTTGGATGATGGATTCATCTACCCAATCTCTGATAGCAAGTGGATATCACCATTGGTAATAGTACCTAAGAAAGGAGGTAAAAGGTAGATATGTGTGGATTATAGAGAATTAAATAATGCTACAAAGAAGGACCATTTTCCTCTACCTTTCATTGACCAAGTATTGGATAATTTGGCTGGAAAGAAATAATTTTCCTTCCTAAATGGATATAGTGGTTACAATCAAATAAGCATTGCCCCTAAAGATCAAAAAAAGACCACATTCACATGCCCTTGGGGCACATATGCCTATTCAGTATTACCATTTGGATTATGCAATGCACCTGCTACATTTTAGAGAGATGTGATCAGCATCTTTGCTGATATATCCCATGATTGCATGGAAATCTACATGGAAAACTTCACTACATTTGGTGTCACATTTGAGGAAGCTCTGAAGAACTTGGAGAAAGTGCTAATCAGATGCGAGGAACACAACTTGTCTCTCAATAGTGAAAAGTGATTTCTAATGATGCAGGAAGGAGTGGTATTGGGACATTTTATCTCTGAAGCTAGAATCCAAGTAGACCCTACGAAAATAGAGGTAATTCTCACACTCCCTATTCCTACTAAGAAAAGATATGTCAGATATTTCCTAGGTCATGCTGGCTATTATAGGAGGTTTATCCAGAACTTTAGTCAAATAGCTAGTCTTCTGTACAACTTACTTACCAAAGAAGCTGAATTTGCTTGGACAAAAGAATGTGATGAATCCTTCCTATAGCTCAAGTCACTTTTGACAACTGCACCAGTACTTAGGGGTCCTAACTAGACTTTGCCATTTCACATACATACAGATGCTTCAGACTATGTTGTAGGTGCTATCTTAGGGAAAAAGAATAAAAACCTTGAAAATGCAATCTATTATATCAGTAAGAGTCTACATGGACCAGAATTAAACTATACAGTCACCGAGAAAGAATTGCTAGCAGTAGTTTATGTCCTGAACAAATTCTACCTTTATGTAACTGGTTATCCTATCTTTGTTCATATTGACCATGCAACAATTAAGTATCTCATGAACAAACCTACCATCATAGGCAGGTTAGTAAGATGGCTTCTTCTATTGCAGGAATTTGACATAATAATCATTGACAAGCAAAGAAAAGCAAATGTGGTAGCTGATAATTTATCCAGAATTCATCATACTGAAGAAGATACCACTATGATAGATGATGCATTCCCAGATGAAAATTTATTTCATATTTCTATACATAATCTATGGTATGCAGATATAGCTAATTACCTAGTAGCTAACAAAATGCCAACACATTTCTCTTATAAGGACCTGACCAAGTCATGAGAAGATGCGTGAGAGAAGATGAGACATATGACATTCTTCATGCATGTCATAATGAACCATGTGGAGGGAAATTTATAGCCAAAAGAACAACATAGAATATTTTAACAACTGGCTACTATTGTCCTACACTTCACAAAGATGCAGCAAGCTATACAAGGAAGTGTGACAAAAGTCAAAGAATGGGCCGACCAACAAGGTCAGATGAAATGCCCTTAAACCCACAGGTGGTGGTAACACCATTTGATAAATGGGGCATGGATTTTATTGGCTTAATAGACCCTCCATCCAATGGGAAGTCATACATTCTGGTACACATAGATTACCTGATCAAATGGGTCAAAGTCAGAGCAATGAAACATGCCAGAGATCATAAAGTTGCTGAATTTGTGTATGAAGAAATTTTTACTAGATATGGAGTGCCAAGAGATCTTGTTACTGATCAAGGTACACAATTCACTTCTAATATGGTAACAGAGCTCATGAAGGAATATAATATCAGACATCAGAAATCAAGCCCCTATCACCCCCAAGCCAATGGACAAGCAAAAGTAACAAATCGGGAAATAGAAGCAATCTTAACAAAGACAGTTCATTTGCATCACAGAGATTGGAGCAGAAGATTATTAGAAGTCATCTGGGTGTATAGAACAACATGGAAGACCACTATAGGGTTCACTCCATTTCAATTGTTATATCAAAAAATAGCAATGCTACCGATTGAGTTTGAACACAAAACACTAAGAATAACATTGGAGTTAAATATTGATCTTCCTATAGCACAGAGAGAATGCTTGTTGCATCTCAATTCTTTGGATGAAATGTGCAAGTCTTCCCTATAGCACACAAAAATTGTCCAACAGCAAAGAAAATAGTGGCATGATACCCATATTAACAGTAATAAGTTCAAAGTTGGAGATTGGGCATTGCTATATGATTCAAGATTCCAGGAGATACCAGGCAAGATTCAAACACGATGGCTGGGTCCATATGAAATAAGACATGTATTTACAAATGGAGCAGTCCAGTTGACCACAATTGACCCTATACACTTCAAGCTACACGTCAATGGACATAGACTAAAGTTGTATCACCAACCATAGATGAAAGAAGACTTCCTGTAGCAATTCAACAAGCCAGTTTTAAAGGATCAATAGGTAACACTTCCTGCAGCAGAGGGTGTCAACCTTCTTCCTGCAGCTCTTTGATAAGTATTCCTTCAAAGCTTGTCAATAATAAACACTTTATGTTTACATAGATTTCAAATTCTCCATTCACTTTCTATATTCTTCTTTTTCAACACACTTCATTTCTTAATCTTCCATCCACCCACCTCCCACGTCATCATATTTCTATGCTTTCAATAAAAAGATTGTGTGTTGACGCATGCCGACGCCGTCATTCCACTCTCGCCAAATATTTCCTGGCACGTGCAATGATCAATTAACAGGTACGAGCTTTTTAAATTTATTTCCATTTTTAGCACATGTATTTAGTTGGTTATATTGAATACTACAATAAATGTGTCGTTGCCACCTTAATCCAGTGATATACCTTCTGCCAAGTCTGACAAGTGAGGATACTTGTCAATATTTCGCAGGGGGCAGGGAAGTGTGTCAATTTCTAAAAATTTCATTTCTATTTACTCATTAGAGATTCTCAAATCCTAAAATCTGTACTTCGGCTTTGTCTTAATTAAAATCTAGTTGTCGTATCACATAAGTGTCAAGTGTCGTACCCTTTTATTCTGAATAAATCCCTAACTGTCAGACTAGATGTGACCCAGTATTAAACCATGACATAACTCTCACTCTCGCATGAACATCTATGATTCATTCTATTAAAGTGCATTATTATTGTTTATATCAAGAATACCAGAAGAATTTGAAAGAGGGTCTGTGGCTTTACAAAAAAAAATAGAGCAGAGGTTAAATAGAGAAGAGGTTCAATTTAGTAAAGCACAAATGGGAGGTCAATTGAAGCAACATGAACCAGTGGTTCATAGTATTTTTCTAGCTAACATTGAGGCCGTAAGAAGATTTAATGCTTGCGAATGGCTGGGATATTTCTTAAAATTGATGGAGTTCAATGATGAAGCTGCAGCAGAATTTGCAAACACATTTGATGAAGGCCAAGTGATGGTATGGGGGTTGACAGTTGTTGTAACAAAGGAGAGAATAGTAGAAGTAACTAGTTTTCTTGTAGCATGGGAACACTACCCCAATGCCCATGATGCCAGGTCAGCCAGGGCACAATTCACCCTACCAAGAGACCCTCCATTGGAGATCACTAAGTAGGGATGCAAAAGGATGTCCATTCCTTCACCATACTAGGAGTTGGTCATGCACATCATAAGGTATTTCACCTATGGCGGATGATTCTCTAATTTACATGTGCATCATTTTAAGCTTCTTAGTTATATACGACATAATATTCCAGTGAATGCACCCAATTTTCTGTTTAATATGTTGTGCATTAGTGTCGAAGAGACCCAGAAAGGGAAAGACAACTCTGTTACTCACCATGCCCTGATTAAATTACTCATAGAAAGATCTCTTAGGGATGCCTCCCCTATGACATGGGAAGATTTCATCCATAATAAAAACCTTCAGCCTCAAATTTTCCCTAATGTGCAAATTGACCAAGACAATGCAGCTTCCCCTGACCCAGTTGCCGAGAAAAATACCCAAGGGGCAGAACCTAAAAATTTACAAGAAAATATGCCTCTAACCGCTCACATTAGAAATATACCTACTACCACCAGAACAAAGGGAAAACGTAAGTTGGAAGGAGAAACTTCAGTTCCTACAGCTGAACCACGAAACCATCAAGTCTCAAGAAAGAAGAAAATGAAATCAGTTTCTACAGCCACTACTTCTGCAGCCACTACTCTTGCAGTAGAGGGAACAAAAATGGTTAGTAAGAAAAAGGCCATAGAAGTTGATGAAATCCCTATGAGAAGGAGATCTAGGATGAGAGGGTAGATTCCTAAAGTGCCTACCAAAAGCCAGCCCTCTTCTCCCAAACAATTTAGAGAGGAAACTCCTATCCACGTTGTTCCCGATGATTCTCCCAACTAGTGTGAGATTCTTGACATTCCTCAAAATATGGAAGAGGAATGTGGTGATGAGCCAAATGTATGTCAGAATGACCCAGGATTCATCCATCAGGATGTTCCAACTCATGAGGAATAAACCCCTATAATTCACCAATCGGCTTTCACAAGAAATGCTTTAGTTCCCTATAAGCGAACTGGGTTAATAAACTTCCTAGAGCTGTCATGGAGAGAGTAGGGGAGGAAGAATAATCAAGATGGAAATAGTGGTTTGATCACTCTGCAAACACTTCTCTTCCACTTATATAATAATCATGTAATGACAACCACTCTATGGGGAGAAGAAAAGAAGAAATTGTAGAAAGAAATAACGGAACAAGGAGAGGAAATTGTAGACTTGAAAGATCAGTTGCCAAGACAGAAACAGATAATGGAACATGCCCTCATACTGACTGACCATGTAATTTATTGTAGACCTCCACCTAGGGTCTATACCATATGTCTGAAAGAACAATTCCTTTTATTTCAGTTAATGATGACCCTCAAATATGTAAACGCGGAGTTTAAATCAGCCCAAGAATTCTATGGTTTATACCAAATACTTCTATCTTGGCAGAAAAACCTACTTTGTGAGTTGTACGTGCATAATTTCATCATCCCCATAGAGGTTGAATGGAATTCGATGCCTTACATAGGGGATATACACCTAAGGGCCCTGATGTCATGGATACACAACGAGGCTAACTATGATAGGTAGTTGGAGAATTACAGAGAACTTGAGAAAATAGAACCGCTACCATTAAGAGAAGAAAGAAGTCAACCAGCATTATTCCTGAGGGATTGGTTTAGACTAACATATGGGAATGTTAAGAAGGAAATTAGGGATAAAAATTTTAAACTCAGAGCAGACATGTATGCAGAATATGACATCATGTCCTATTTTGTCTTCCAAAGAGCCTTAACCGGTGCCAAAAGTAGATGGGACAGATTATCAGAGGTATTCAAAAGATCATAAGCACACAACCCCATTAACCTTGAAGCAGCTATACATCGGGAACCAAAATACATAGCGCTGGGTAGGCAAATTAGGTAGGAGCTCTGGTGTCCACTCACAATACAGCTGCCCATGCTCCTTTGGCCTTTGTATGATATCAACACTACCAAACTTGATAGGCTACAGGAAGATCACAGAAGGGAGGTTTGGGAAAGAACAAGGGGATTCTACCACTCCTTTAAGAGCCAGAGGTGAGGAAGAACTGAAGTTGGTGACTATAGATCAATTGCTAGAAGGTGCAATGCTTGAGGACAAGCATTTGATTAACCAAGGGGCAGATGATAAGGCCAAATTATGCCTTTATTTTGTATAACTTTAAATACTTTGTTCTAGTTTTTGGCAAAACATTTGAGAGTCTAGCCAGTCAAAACTTGTGATAAAGTCCAGATAGAACTGATAAACCATGGGTAGATGTTTTTGACATACTTTGCTAATATTATACATCTAGTGCAATATTTCATAAAACCATTAGAATATATGTTCTAGCATATGGATATTTAATTTGATTAAGCTTGTTGCATGAATATTTCCACACCATAACTAACTTGACAGGAGAGAAAGTGGCTAGAGAGTGGTTGACAGCATTCAAGGGAGATTGTTGAGGACCGGCTACATCGGAGTTATCATTACAGCACTAGGAAACATGAATGCTACAATGGAGCGATTATTCCATGATGCAGGGATGTAGCATTCCTATATTCCCTTTGCACATTAGTATGTTGAATTGGTCATCCGAGCTTCATTACCCACACCATGGGTTGTTGTATTTCCATATTCTCCTCCGGCATGTTTTTAGCAAGATGGTTTCCTTTCTGTTGTGTAATAAATGTTTGATCCTCTATATATAGGGATTGGATCGATAGTTTGAAGTTAGATAGAAATCAGAGAAAAGGTTTTTGGAAGAGAACTGTTGTATTTTTCCCAGCAATCTATTTCAAGTTCCACATCTTGTTTCTATGTAATGAGGTTTTGAAATACAATGAAATAGTTCTTGGTTTACATTCTGTGTTAATAGATTAGCAGAAGCCAACCAAGGGGGCCCACTTGGGAGGTGGATTAGGTTAGAATAGAATAGATTTCATTTACAACATTCCCAGCATTTTAGATAGAAGTTGCAATTTATTCCTGCAGCATCGTACCTTGTGAGTGTTTCTGCAGCATCTGCAAGAATAGTTATAATGGATGTTCTAGGCTGAAAGTATAAGTTTAAGTAGAGTTAGAAATTTGTAGCATTCATTTCAGTAAGGAGATAAATGTATTATTTTCCTGCAGCACTAGTGTAGGTTTCTTTTATGCATTTTTACCTTCCTACAACATAAGCATAATAACTCGTTAAGGAACCTAGTGCACATATCATGCCGACCATTTCAAGTATATGTCCCTGGGTTGACAAGTTAAATGCACCTCATAATAGGAGAATTAGTCCTTAGATTGAGTAAACCACTCCTAAGAAAGGCCTTGAGCATGATTATTCCACACCTATTGTGAGGTGGTTCAAGTCTCTTGACCAATTTGCAACATCTTGATTTGATCTATCAGATGTAGATTGATTTCTTGCATACTTGTAATTTCTTCAACTGATGCATATGAAGCTTTGCTCAATGATAATTCTATTGTTTCAAAGTACTCTTGTATTTCCATTTCTTTGTAGTCTTTCTCATTCAGCCTGGTTGCCATAATCTTTCGTTCATCAAGAAGTTTTCTCAGCTTTATCTTCGCCTCCTTATACTGCTCATAGTTAATTTGCATTTGTAACTGCTCATCCTCAATAGTCATATCCATTCTGAACTTGTCCATTGCTCTAATATTTTCTCTCAAGTCTTTAAGATTTTTCAAAAGAGATACTTAGCTCTGATACCAATTGTTGGAATTATATTGAGATAATGTATTGAGAGGGGAGGGGTGAATCAGTACCTCTAAAACTTTTCTTGGTTAGCCCATTAACCCTTAGTCATCAGTTTGTAATTTAACTTATCTATCTATTTATCTTTCTTTATGCATATGAAATCATATCATGCATTCTTTTTAGTATGTAACCATAATAGAAACATTCATGAAATTAGATAACACATGACACAATATATGATATCGCAAAAAACTCCTATTAGGAAGTAAAAACTACATTGGGGATTGTTACCCATAGAAATTCAGTATTTACAGATAAGAAGGGGTTGGTTAAGGCTTACAATTGGTCACTTCTGATGACCTACCCTGTTACGAGTATTACAGTGGAGACCTATTAAGATCTACTTCATTTGAAGCTTTAGCAACACTGTTAAGTGTGCACCCTGTTAAGAGATTTACAAAGGATGGTTAAGTCCACCTTCTATAAAAGGATTTTAGATGTGGTGGAATTGTTAGAATGCAACTACATAAGTCTTTGATCTGATGATATATTCAATCTTAAATTGCTGATAACAGATCCTATAAAGCTTCATACATACTAGTAATCATCCTTCCATGATTGAATAATACCTTTATCTGCTCGTCGGTAGCCTCTGTGTGTTCTTGAAAACTGATGTACTCTATTTCTAATCTTTGAATGAATTCTTCCTTCTACTCCTTAGATTCTCTACATGGCTATCAATAATAAAGAATTCATGTACTCACAATTGAGTATAAACAACTATTTATACTAGTTTAGGTTCAATTCTTGATTCATGCATCGCAAGTTTAACTCTAGATCCAAGGTATACAACTTGACCTTGATCTTTAGTTAGATATGCTTTAGATCTATTAGGATTCTTTAAAGCATTTACATAAAGCTTGCATGAGAATTAAAAAACAAATAACAACTCTATAAATAGAATTACTTTGCTTTATCCACTGTGTAAAAAAATAGATCCATAATTTGTGGCTTTTCTGACTGTCGGTTCTGACGGTCAGTTTTCTTGGTCGTCGGTGTTCCTTTCTTGAACTTTTCATTGGGGATGACTTTCCTATTCCTATTGGGTTTGTTCTAAAAAATATGTCACCAGTGATGCTTGTGGTTGCCGGTGATGCTTGTCGATTTTATAATTAGCTTTTCTCAAAATCTTTGTTCTGTCAGGTATGCTCGCATTTCACTGGTACTACTTGTGGTTCGCTGGTAATGCTTGTTGTTTGGCAGTAATGCTTTTTGTCTGCCAGTAAATCTTTGTCAATGTTTTTCATTGAGTATACTAATTGAAAAATAATGTCATCAGGAAACCTTGGTCAACGTGTTGACTATCACCAAGATGGTATCATGGCAGTGAGAAGACATGGGGAGACCAACAATGAAGTCCATAGATATAGTATCCCACTTCCACTCGACAATCTCATGTAGATGAAGAAGCCCATTGGGGTGACAATGCTCTTCTTTCACCCTCTGGCACTCTAGGCATCTCGCAACAATACTAGCAATTTGTAGTCTCATGCCTGGCCAATGATACAACTGTCTCAAATCTTCATGTAACTTCTTAACACTGGGGTGCGCTGCATAAGGTGCTCTGTGTGCCTCAAGTACAATGAACCTTCACAAATCCCCAATGGAAGGTACATATATATGCCCCCTATGACATAATATTCCATCAGAATCCAAGGAATACTATGTATACTTCCCTTCTAAGGGTATGTGAGAATGCACCAACTGACAAACCTCCGCATAAAAGGGATCCTCTGGAAAATGACATAGGATACACTCTCTCAAATCAATACAAGTTGTCACAGATGAAAGCTTGAGGCATCTCCTAATCAAGGCATCTGGAACCACATTCTCCTTCCCTTTAATGTAATTAACATCAAAATCATACTCACACAGGAACTCCATCCACCTTCTTTGTCTAGCATTAACGTTCGGCTAAGTGAAAATGTACTACAAGCTCTAATAGTCTAAATGAAGCTTCAATCTATGACCTTGAAGAAAGAGTCACCACCTCACTAAATCATGAACCACTACAGAAAGCTCTAGGTCATGATTAGGGCAATTAATCTAACGATTCTTCAAATTCCTAGACTCGTAGGAGATAGGTCATCCATCTTGCATAAGGACTACCCCTATTCTATCCAATGATGCATCTGTGCACACTACAAAATCCACTACTAGGTTTGGCATTGCAAGCATCAGTGCACTTGTGAGGGCTCTCTTGAGCTCCTGAAAGACTCTCTCACACTTCTCTGTCCACTCATACTGCTTTCCCTTTCTCTGAAGGGAGGTGATGGGGTGTGCCAATGTTGAAAATCGTGCAATAAAGTGTCTATAATATCCTGCTATCCCCATAAAAATCCTCACCTCAGTGGTACTAGTGGGTTCTAGCTAATCCATAATGGCTCAGATCTTTGATGGATCTATGGAGATCCCATCACTGGATATAACATGACCCAAGTAATGTACCTCAGGTCGGAATAATGCACACTTCGAAAGCTGCCAAACAATTGGTTCTCTCTTAACCTCTGCAAAACCTGCCTCATGTGCTCCTCATGCTCCTTCTCGTTAGGAGAATACATCAAAATATCATCTAGGAACACAACCACAAACATATCCAAGAAGGTGCAAAATACTCCATTCATGAGGCTCATGAAAACCACTGGAGCATTCGTGAGGCCAAATGGTACCACAGTGAACTCATAGTGACCATACCTCATACAAAATGCAGTCTTGTGGATATCACTCTCCACAATTATCAACTAATGATAACTTGACTTCAGATAAATCTTCAAAACACTCAAGCACCCTGTAACTGATCAAAGTGGTCATCAATCCTAGGAATTGGGTATCGGTTCTTAATAGTTACTTTGTTCAACTATCGATAATCAATGCACAACCTAAGTGATCCATCCTTCTTCTTCACAAAGATCACTGGTGCACCCCAAGGAGACACACTAGGTCAAATATGCCCTTTCTCCAAGAGCTCCTCTAGCTAAATCTTGAGCTCATTAAGCTCATGGATAGTCATCCTATATGGTTCTCTCGATACTAGTTCACCTCCTGGCCCAAGGTCTATGTGAAAATCCACTTCTCTAGTTGGAGGCATACTAGGGAGCTCTGAAGGAAATACATTTGCAAACTCCTGTAGGATGGGAAAATCATTGAGGCATGGCTCCCTCTCTGAATCCTCCTCCCTATCACTAATGGTGATAGCAAATAGCTAACATCCCTTTTGCATGCACCGCCTAAGCTACATAGTAGAAATAATGCGAAGAGGTATGAGTCTCTGCACTCTAAAGATCACCCTAGGAATACCTTGCTAATCCACATATTCTAGCCTCTTCTATCGAAAATCCATCTTGGCGTCATGGGCATAAAGCCAATCCATGTCAAGGACAACATCATATGAACCTAGAGGGCTAATGCGTAGATCAGACATCATGGATATGTCTCCAATCTAAATCTAACAATTTCAGACCATGAAACTTACTGACACACTGGCTCCTAAGGCTAAATCTACCTCCCAATTGACATCGTGTCTAACTGCCACTAGCCTACAATGATCCACTACATATGGAGATATAAAGGAGTCAGTATCTCCATAATCAAATAAAATAGTAACCATACTACCTCATATCATACCTGTGGCCTCAATAATTGTGGCTTGATGCTCAGCCTGGTGGTTATCAAGCACTGCAAAATCCCTATGGGATCTACCCATGTCTCCAACTATAGGCTTTGAAGTAGCTCCTCTTTGACCACCAAGTGATTTTCCTTGTGGGCACTCTCTCACTATATGACCCATGTCACTGCAAGTGTAACATGGCCCTCTAGTCTGAATCTTTACTCCCTGTGATCTAGACTATTGTGGTCCTCTAGTCCTATTGGAATTATAGTAACCACTCCTAGAGGATCGTTAAGTCCTAGCTAGCTATGCCTAAGGGGCCTGTGTCCTTTGATCCCATCTAGATCCTGATATTGCCACTATTTGGGCTTAGAGCCCTGATAACACTATGATGGCCTCTTTCTAGAATCCTGCTGAGATCTCTACTGATGAGACTGTTGACCCTTAAAGGATCATGCTGAGGGATTATGGTTCCCTTTCCAAGGGGGCCTTTGTTGTCCTGACTGCTAGCTAGAGGGGTTTTGGTGCTAAGACTGATCTCGTGATTCCTATCTAGTATGGATATCCTTGGCTACAAGTGTCATCTCAATTGTCTCTCTGAATGTGGTATGAAAGGCTAGGTGTACTATACCCTCAAGAGACATATTGAGTCCCTTAATGAAATGAGGGATACAGAGTTTCTCATCCTTCATATAATCAACCTATGGAAGGAGCTTGAGAAACCAACTCTCATAATGGGTCACTATGAGACCTCTCTGCTAGAGATCATGGAACTCCTCTATCTATCTCTGTCTAAAATGCTCAGAGAGGTATCTCTCTTGGAAGCAGGCCACAAAAGACTCTCAAGTGAGTGTGTCAATACTCACTCCACCTATGGACTCCTCCAGCTCCCACCAAGTGGAGGCTTTCTCCCATAGAAGATGAAATGCAAGTCATGCCTTTAGATTACTCCCATAAGAGCGTAATCCAAAACATCACCAAAACTCTTTAACCAAGCCTCAGCTACTAACCCATCAGTGGATCCCAAAAAAAAGGGTGGTTGGAGTCATAATAACTCTCGAATCTCATCTCCAACTTCTCTATGGGGTCTCTCTCTGGAATTTATCTCATGCTCAGGTGGTACTGCAACCTGATGAACTGAGTCACCCTCATGATCACCATGACCCTCAACATGTCTAGGTGGGGTACTCCTACTCCTTTCTATGTTAACTACTCTATCACCCTCATAAATTGGTGCTTCCCTTTCGAGAATATGCTGCTCAGGCTGCTAATCTATGGGTGGTAGTCTTTGTTGAATCACCCCAATTAGATTCTGGAGGACATCCAGAATATCTTGGTTAGGGTTATGAGGTGGTGAAGGTGGTGGAGGTGTTACATCCCCCCATTCTGCCTCAACATGTGAAGCTCTACAACCTCTGCCCCGTTAGTAGGCTCATGTGACGGGAGGCATCCTACAGAATAATTTAAGTTTGAAATGAGTTGAAACATAATGGGTTTAGGTTCCTAGTGTTGAAACATGGCTCTGATACCAAAATGTCATGCCAAAAACTAGGGCAAAACACACAGACAAATTTAAAAAAAATACATAAAAACAACAACTATGTTGACACAATAATACTGAAAGCATTGAGGAAAGGTGACAACATGGTGAAGTTAATCTTCGAGCTGAAGGTTCTAGACATAGATTGAGTCAGGGTTATCAACAAAGGTGGATACAAAGTCAATATTCTAGCTTGATAAATGAAAAGAGACCCTACGGTTTAGTACTACAGGGACACAGGGATATACTAACTGCATTATTGGTCGACCAAGCAATACAATTTATTAATCCTATTTAATTTTATTACAACCCTTATTCATCCCCGATATAATAAGGTTCTCACAATTACTATAATCTTATCTAGTTACATTGCGAAAAGATGCTTTTAACTTTCTTGAGGAACTATCATGTTTTTCCAATTAACTAATATCAATAATAATTAAATTCTAAACTTAATTTGTTCACACATTTTTTTATAATAAAAAAATAATTAACTACAAAGAGAAATTTCCCATGTTTGAAAGGAATACTTAATTTAACATATTAACCTAGCCCATTAATACATATTTATTCATATTTTACCCTTTTTACCAATTGCATGAAAGCACATAATAGTAATAATCATTATTGAATTAAATGCAAATAGTCGATCTAAACTATACAATTTAAATTAACCGAGTAAATCTATTACTCTAATAGACTAAACAATTTCAATTAATAACATGAGTTATTAAACTATTAACTAACTATGCAATTTTAAAAAAAAGAAGTAAACGAATTAATCTATTAAAAAGACTACACAATTTAAAAAGATGTAATAAAAAGTAAATCGATTTAACCAAAACTTAAACTAACTTAATACCCACTTACCCACCTACTAATCTACCTACTAATATAACTACTAACCCACCTACTAATCCATCCTACCCCTATCCCATCATCCTCTCCTTTCCCTTGGCCCACATGCCAAGTGGGTGAGGAGGCAAGACAAAAAGTCAAGGGGATACAAAAGGGGACGAATTCTTTCAAGGGGATAAGTGCAGGTTTAAAGAAACATAAAGTTTGGGGCCCACCAAATGCATTAAATTTAATCCAAATACAAGTACATTCAAATGGCAAGGGGGTAGCTGAACATGTCAGCAAGCAAGGTACTAAGTCATGTCAGGGGGAGCATGGTACGTATGGGAAGGAGATGAATGTGGGTGCATGTCTTGGTGGGTGTTGCTATACCCAATGAAGATGACGACCCAAAAGGTAGTCCCCCCAAAAAGAAAGCAAGGTAAGTGACATTATAGTTTACTTCTTTTTTTGTGTTTAATTATATTTTATTGTATGTTGAGGTAAAGTGGGTGTGGGGCCCATTGAAATATTAAGGTAATATAATGCATGTAATAATATGTGTCTTGTTTTTTTTTTAAATTATTTAATTAGTAAATTTTACACAAACCAAGAGGGATTAAGGGGGATTAGAACACTAATCACATACTTAGAGATGGAATATTGGGGGGAATATTCTCTATGGTAAAGAGAATTAAATCCTTTGCTCATACATTTTCTAGAGAACATTTTGGCTCTCAAAAATATGGAAAGTGATATTTTTGCCGTCTCCTCTAACATTGCATTTCCTTTGTTTTGTCTTTGTTGAATTTAAAGGTATGCAATATATCTTCTATTCATACATTACACTAACAGAATTATTTATAGAATATTGGTAATAGGTAGTTATTAATTAGTGTCCTAATTTGATTAATAAACCATTGTTAACATGTTTTCCTTCAAATATTTTAAATTGCAATATTGGATTCAAGGTAAAGTGTTTGATCATATTGTGGTAGAAATATAGATTTCAAGGGAGGAGAAAGAACATATTAAGGTTGAAATTTTGCAAGACCACAATTTAAAGGAAAAACAAGAAATGAATAGCAATTCATCTAAACTTGAGCACATGACTTTTTTCTTTTTCACAAATGGTTACATCTTCATGTACAACATTGAAGGCTATAAAATTTAATCCATTCCATTACACACTTCACCTTCAACATGAAAGCACAATATAAGAAAAGATACTACAATGGAGAAGTCTCCAATATCCAGGTAACAAGAACACCATCCAAGCTCCAATTCCAAATGGCGCCAACACAAGGTTCTTCCAAAATCTACAGAGGACAACATGAAACTAACCATGGAGAACTCACCTCCCAACCTAGGTCTCAAGGAGACCACCCGCGACCTTGGAGAACCAGTACCCAACGGGTGACATTCACACCATTAATGCAACACAAAGACAACAAGATACACCCATCCAAGGCTTACACAATAGGATTCATTTTGATTCCAAAATAAGGGTGAAGGTGGACTTCCATGTTGGAGATTTCCCAATGAAATACAACAATACACATGCCTTTCCAAGGCTAAAATTCACATACATTCTTCTATACATTTTCCTCCTTATCTCCCCCAAATCAAGATAATAACCTTCATTGGATTGAAAGGGCCCATACACCTTACATTTTTCCCTCTTCTCTCTGTGAGAAGAGACTCTACACATTCATGGAATCTAGCTAACCCCTTCACCCATACTTGGCCATTTCTTCCCTATCCAAGGGTGAGTAATGCCATTACACCCTTCACAAAACTCGCTCATTCAAACAAGATAAATACAAGAAGCATGAAATCAAACCCAAAATTCCATTCCCTTACATCACAACAACACATAATACATAAATCACATATACAAGAGAATGAAATACATACTACTCTAATTGCAAAAAAATAAGATAGCTTCCATGGCAATGGTGGAGACCAACCTTCACAAGTGTAATGGAAAAATGATATTTGAGAAGATCCCAATCCATTTTTTCTTTTTCTTCAATCCAAAACCCTATTTTTTCTAAAAGTAGAGAGTGGATGAACACCCTCTAACTCTGCAAAGGGCCTCTAAAAAGGTCTCCAAATCCTACCCACTAATATAAAATTCAAAATTGACACCTAAGTCCCTAGGCTGTCCTTTGTCCCCTATCATAAATGCAAGATTGGAAAGGAGTGTGGGTTTGGGTAAAAGGTCAAGACTCACTCCATTTTCGCAACATGTGAGTAATGGGTTATAAAGAGGGTCACCAAGGCAACTAGTGGGTTCTAGAAGTGTTAGAAATGTTCCTAACCCACACCTGTATCACTAGGGTACTTGAATTTTACTAAAATTGGTTCTTAAGACCACTTTTTGGCCTCTAAAATTGGCTAGAACAAAATTTAAAATTAAACAATCTAATTGGGTTGGATTTCCAACCTTAGTAGACATGTCATTACATAAACACATAACAAGTGTCAAGTGACACTGTAAAATAACATAATACAACATTGAATTGTCACTAATTGCACGGTGAAATCACCTAACACATACATACAATTTATGGTCACAAATAAAATCACTTAACAATAAGGTTTGAATCTCTTCATTAGATTCAACCTTAGCTTTACAATTTTCACATATGGTTGGTTATTGATTCTCCGATAATTTTCCATGGTAATTTTCCTAGACACTAAATTAAACATCAGTATCTCAATAAAAGCACACACACACACACAGATATATATATATAGATATATATATATAATCAAATTGCATATTCAATTGACTAAACATTCTACATTTTCATTTAATAACCTTTTTCCATTTCTACACCTGATAACCATAACTGATTACATAATCAAAATATCATAACATATTTTTCCACTTGAATTTAAAATACTGAAATAATCATCATAGTGCATGCATATACCCAAAACATCATAAATATCATCAAAAAGGTATACTGAAGTAATCATCACGTGATATAATAAATACTAATAATGTCTAGTCCATCACATATAATGTCCCAAAATATCGAATCATAATGTATCAAAATAAGTGTATCAGCTGAGCTATGATGGGTTGGGGTGAGGCCTCACAGTTTCAAATTTGCATTTCTTTGGTTGGAGTTTGTTGTTTTTTGCTTACCTTCTTATGATGAATGCATGGGAGAGATCATCTTTGGGCTTAATGATAAATCTATCTCATGGGTGCACACATCTTCGTGGCTTTGCAATCTGAGGGATTTTATATATCTAGCATGAATGAATATATTTATCTCCAAACGCTTGCATCTGTGGGGTAGTGAATTATGACTTTGTCTAGTTCCTTCTTCATGGGTTTTTTCTAAATCTCCCCATTATTCAATTTGCAATGAAGAGTTTACAACGGTTTATGTCCATAGGATTTCATTTTTAGTCATTTATTTTAGTCTCATTATTCTATTTTCTGTTACATTCTACTTTCAATTCTAAAAGTCTAAAATCTTGAAAAAAATACAAAATTACATTTTATTTACAAATACCCATATATATGTTAAAATGGAAAATACCAAAAAGAACTAAAGTTTTTTGTAGTTTGATGTCTTAAATGAACTAGCAAAGGCCTCCTTGTGAACATTCACATTTATCTTCAATTGAGTAACCAAGCAGGTTGTGAATCGACTAACCCCATTATTATTTCAAGAGAGGAAATTGAGCCTCGAGATCCTAGAAAGTTTGCTTGTGTCAAAACAACACTCAACAAAAGTGGTGCTAGAAGGAGGGCCTCAAGACTGAAAATCTAGATAACATTCGATATTTCTCGAGAGAGAGATTTGAGCGAGTGCTTAGATCATCTCAGAAGAGAGGTGAGTTCATTGAACTCACCCACGATCGTAGAGATCGCAGTGACAAAGGGAAGACCAAAGAAAATTCCTCTCACCACCTTACCGAGTCTCAAGATTCTCTTGGAAAACAATCACATATCGCTACCCCAAGCATCATAGCAACCGTAAACCAAAATCAGAACATGCAAAATTAGAATGTGCAGCAACATCGTTCGATAGCCTTTTTCACCAATGCAACAAGATCACCTTTAAAAAATTTTAGGTAGCTCCATGAGTTACCCAAAATTCTGGAGAATTTTTGCATGTGATTCATATATGGTGAATCAAGGACAGCAGAAGAACACATCGGTGCCTTTAAAGAAATTTGTAACCGTAAAGAGATTGCCCACCAAGACATTGTTTTTCATCTATTCCTATACACTCTAGGAGAGTCTTCATACAATTGATACTTGAACTTGGTACGAGGTTCTATCTCCACATGGAACAAATTTGAAACCAAATTCCTCAATCAATTCAAGTTGTATGTGGACCCTGCTGCGATACATCACTAGTTCATTACAACAAGGAAAGATTTGAAGGATCCTATCACTATGTTTAACCATCATTTTCACAAAATGCATCAAAATCTAGAAGCATCTTACACCATACCAGATGAAGTTGTTATAGAAGTGTACCTCAAATCTTTGGACCCTTTCACCTCAATCTTCCTAAGAAAGCTTCCCCTTACAGATAGAGATACAATGGAAAAGGTGTACAATGAAGCTATCATATTTATCTAGAAAATGGACCCGCAAGAAGGAAGCTATGTAGCAATACCTAGCATGGGTAACCTTGTTGTCCCACATCCATTTGCAGCAAGTAATCAAGC
Source organism: Thuja plicata (assembly GCA_018584345.1). NCBI lineage: Eukaryota > Viridiplantae > Streptophyta > Pinopsida > Cupressales > Cupressaceae > Thuja > Thuja plicata. The sequence continues at coordinate 174,200 of MU223519.1, read as the reverse complement.
TCTGGCCACTCACACACCTATGTTGAATCCCATTCCATCGCAACCATTCATAGTCGTACCCCCATCAATTACTTACTTGGGTTATGAGGCTCATAAAATAGTGTTTGTAGAGAAGAGAACCATACCCCAAGCAGAGCCTGATACTCTCATGGCCTTTGAGCTAGATGTCATGAAGAAGACCTTATCACAACTCACCAACGAGCTCACCTAGATGAAGTTAAATCTATCCCAAAATCAAGGTGGATACCAATAAACACCTACTGGTCCAAGTACATATCCTCAGAATCCAAGCCAGAGTTTCAAAACCTACAAAAACAAAAATGCGTAGGAGAAAACATTTGGGCAGCAAAGGCCAAACATGCCATGGAATACCAGACCCAATAATTGAAGCATCCCATTGGACAATGCTAACACCTATGATGCATCAGAGGCTAACTTTTTCAGGGCTCCAAATCCTAGCCAAGGCAATGATGGGTATGGAAATAGCTCCCATGATCACTATATCCAGAATCTAGAGGAACTCCCAGTGCAATTTGATGCCATGATGTTTGACTCCTATGAGTCTGGAAAAGGGGAAGGCTAGGATTCCTTCATGGGTGAAGAAGAGTTCATGTTCCCCTTTCAAAGGGAAAATGAACTTGAGTACTCTGAAGTACATGCCTTCCAAAATGGTCAATGAAACTCGTACAACCTTTGGAGCATAAAGGAACCTCTCACTAACAGCATACATCCAACCAAACAACCAACCCCGTTAGATCCCCGAGCTAGTAACAACCCTATGCCTCCTAAAGGCCCTAATAATCTCACACCCCCTACATCAAGCACATACTTTGGTTAGAGAGGTGCGCCCTGGTCAAATGATAAGTATAGCGCAATCGATGAAGTAAAGAAAACTAAAGCCAACATACCATGTTTGAGTTACTACAAGGTTTCCCATCCCAGAAGGAGGCCCTTCTAAAATCTCTAGACTATTCAAAGCCTGGGCCATCAACCAATAGTATGAGGAAACCTACATCTAGTATACACATGTTTGAGGCTTTCTCTGCCATGTACAAAGATAGGATGGAGGTCCTGCCATTCTTACTCATTTTATGGATGTTTGGAAAGAACCTCCACTATTGCCTGATTGATTCAGGAGCTTCTTGCAATGTCATGCCCCTCTCAATCTGCCAAAATTTGGGAATGAAACCCTGAGTAACAAACTGAGTATTCATACAACTTGATAAGACCGAGGTCAAATTGATTGGTGTGCTTAAAGATTTCCATATCAAGCTGTTAGAAGATCCCAAGATACAAGAACACATAGACATGCATATAGTAGACATAGCCAAGACTTATGGGATTCTGTTAAGCTGAGAATGGACAAAGTGCTTAAGAGGATGGCTCTCCATGGATTTCACCCAGCTGTGGCTACCATGGAGAGGTTCGAACAACTAGATCAAGATAGATGCAGAGCCTAAATTGAAAAGGATGATCACTGAGTACAATGCCCCAAATGAAGTCCTGTTCACCCAGATATATTTGGGCACTTATCTGATGGACTAAATCCTAATGTTTCAAATCCAAGAAGGCAAATAATTGGACCATAGTCCCATCCGAAGTCTCCTTAAATTAAATATTAGTGACTAAATCTTCCAAAGTTTCATCAACAGCACGATAGCTAGTTTATGCCATCTAAGACAAGGTGCAGACCCTAATATTTTGCTACTACCAGGGTACTTCCGACTACACCAAGATAGCATTATCATAGGTATTAACTAAGATCACCCTATCAAGTAAGCCATCAAAAGCTCTGAAAATAAAAGAGGATATCCTTGAGATCAAAGACAAGAGTAACACCTAACCAGAGATAGTCAGCTCAGTCAATATAATCACTCCAAGCCAAGATTAGGATGGTGGGTCAGACTTTGATGAAAAAAGTCCTCCCTTGAATGTACTCAGTGACTAGAGTACCTCAGATGATGGGGCATGACCTCCTTACAAAGAAATGGAAGAAGACATAGGCGGTAAAGGTGTTTAATCCCTCAAACCCAAACATACCCAAAATTTAGGAGAGTTAACTTCTTCTTACAGTGATGGGGGAGAAAGGTGAAAACTTAAGATCAAGGACCTTCCTAGAAAGAATCTCACCAAGTCAAGCTCCATTAAGAAACCCCAGATATGGAAAATGTGCTTTAACAGATCCAATTGTAAACAGGGAGGAGGCATGGGAATCCAACTGGTAAACCCAAGAGGTAAGTCTTTCTATGCCACTTACAGGTGACAATTTATATGTACTAACAATGTTGCAGAATATGAAGTGGTAGTCTAGGGACTCCTCTTAGCCCATGAAAAGGGGATAAGGATACTAACGGTGGAAGGGGAATCACGATTGGTCATCAATAAAATCTATAGTCAGGATACTTGCAACAATAAAAGGCTCTCGAATTACCAGGATAGAGCATGGGACCTAATCAACGACTTTGAAGCTTTCAACATCAAAACCATCCTAAGGAGAAAAATATTGTTGCTGAAGCCCTAGCTATATTGTCTAGTTCATTGCATCCAATGGAGAAATCCAAGCTAAAGAAATTCTCAGTCAAACTCATCGTAGCCTTGGCCATTCTAGATAACGTCACTAATTTCCAAGTCTTCCAAGATGATCAAAACATCTTGGAGTTTATCATGTGTTTCATCATGTTCAAGAAATAGATAATAGACTAGGAGAAGGAAGGTGAAGAAGAAATTAAGCTTGAAGATCTTGATGATCAAGGCATCATAAATCTGAGGACCAACGCCATACCCAAAGGAATGGTAGAACTAGAGAGGATTTTTGACAGTGACAAAACTATAGTAAGGAGGCGCTCGGACATAACCTCTGATGGTAAAGAATGTGACACATAAAACCTTGGCATGAAAGAAGAGTATGGTCCAACTCCTCACAGAATATTGGGATGTCATATCTTGGAGCTACGAGGAATTGAAGACATATGATACCTTGGTCATAGTACACAACATCACTCTAAAGTCAGATTCCAAGCCTTTCAGGAAATGAAAAAGACCAGTGAACCCTACCATGGATCCCCTGATCCAAAAGGAAGTCCAAAATTTTCTTGATGCCAAAATTATCTTCCTGATTTGGCATTTTACTTGGGTTGCAAACCTAGTACCTATGAGAAAAAAAACTGGAGATATCAGACTATGTGTAGACTTTCAAAACCTTAACAAATCTGCTCAAAAGGATAATTATCCACTCCCATCTCTCGATGAAGTGCTGAAAAAGATCAATGGGTATCAAATGATGTCATTTCTATATGGTTACTCTGGTTACAACCAGGTGATGGTGCAAGAAGAAGATAGGCTAAAAACAAAATTCACAACTAAATGGGGAACCTTTGCCTATCAACGGATACCTTTTGGATTGATTAACATCGAGGAAAGAGGGCAATGGACATAGCTTTCAAAGGAATAGTTGGGAGGTGTATCATAATCTACATGGATGATCTCATATTTTTCTCAAAGCAAAGATCTAACCTTATAAATGATCTCAGAAAATTCCTTCAAAGATGCAGGAATTTGGGATTTCCTTAAATCCCTAGAAATGCATGTTTGGGGTAATGGAAGGCAAGCTCTTGGGACACATTATCTCTGAAAGGGGAATAGCCATAGAACCCAAAAGGATAGAGGCTATTATAAATTTAACACCACCACATAGCCACAAAGAACTAAAATCTTTCTTTGGGAATATCAACTTCGTAAGGAATTTCATTAGTGGTTTCGTAGAGATAGTAAAACCGCTAAATGACATGCTCAAGAAAGATGTCAAGATTGAATGGACTCTCCTGGACAAGAAGGATTTTGAGGAGATAAAACATGTCATTTCCATGGAACCTTTTCTTGTCATCCCTGACTACACCATCCCCTTTAGATTTTACTCTTTTGCATCAGAAAATTTGCGCGCAGGCATCCTCAAACAAAAGAAGAATAGTGAAGATGAAAAACCCATAGCTTTCATGAATTTCCCTTTCAAATATGCTAAGATTAGGTACCCCAACTTGGACAAACAATCCTTTTCTCTTGTCAAGGCAATAAATAAATTCTTCCACTATATGTTGAGGAGTAAATTCATTGGGATAGTTCCTAACACAGCTGTGAACTCTCTTTTGATGTATAATGAGATAGGAGAGCAAAGAGGAAAATGTATGGCAATCCTCTAAGAGTTTTACCTCAAGATCCAACCCATGAAGCTAGTGAGGGGACAAGGCTTGAAATTTTTTATCTTTGAGGTTGAAGAAGGATTGGTCTACCAAACCTACACCAATCAAGGTGTGATCAGTGGTATATGGTATAAGGACATAGTTTACTATTTGTTGTAGAATCATTGGCTAGAGGAGATGAATGGTTCCCAGAGAAGAGCTTTGTGAATCAAAAGTAACTACTGCATGTTGAAGAATGGAAAATTGTATAAACACAATTATGAGGGTATGTACCTAAGGTGCTTAGACAGACTCGAGGAAAAACAAATCCTAGAAGACTTTCATGACAAGTATGGAACGGGACATGGATCCGTTGAGGCATCTGCTCACCAAATCTTAAGGGTAGGATATTTTTGGCCTACAATATTCAAAGACACCAATAAACATCTGAGGTCTTGCCACACTTGCCAAACTAGTGCCACTTGAGAGAGAAATCATGGAATAACCTTACAACTAGTATACGAGGTACGCATGTTTGCCCAATGGGGTTTAGATTTTGTTGGAGTGATTAACCCCCCTTCATCTGCAAGATACAAGTTCATTTTGATAGTTACTGATTACTGTACATGCTAGATGGAGGCTCAAGTGTTAAATAATTATACTATAGAGGTCGTTACCAGATTCTTGGAGGAGCACATCATAACTAGGTTTGGAATGCCATTCTATTTGGTATGTGAAAATGATCCCTCTTTCTCTTCTGCCTCCCTCACACAATGGGCCTTCAAAAACTAGGTAATCCTCAAATTCTCTTCAAATTATTATCTGCAAGGAAATGATGTAGTGGAGTCTACAAACAAGAACTTAACAACAGTGATCAAACACCTCCTAGATGACAACCCTAGGGATTGGCACACACAATTGAAATACACCTTATGGAATGATTGCGTAAGGATCAAGAGTGCCCTGGGGACATCCCTGTACCAATTAGTCTATGGATTGCAATAGTTTTTTCCTATGAAATTAAGTATCCCAATTCTAAGATTCATGGACCAATATGTGGGAGCAGAAGATCGAGTGCAAGTCAAGCTCATGAATCTTCTTAGTCTAGAGGAGAAATGAACATTGGCCCTTGAACATGCATCAAAGCATCAATTCGTAGTCAAGAGGTGGTTCGACAAGAGAGCTACCATTAAAGGCTTCAGGATCTCTGACCTTGTCCTCATGTGGGATAAGGCAAAATAAAAGATGGGTAGCCACACCAAGTTCCAAATATTGTGGATAGGCCCTTACTAAATATCAGAGATCCTGGGGGAAAACACTTTTAGGATCACCACATTGAATGAAGAGTTGAACCCATTTTGATTCAATGGAAAATTCCTCAAACATTACTTTGGATCCTAAACAGCACTGCCTTCAATCCATTGTACCATAGTCCCTTTTGCTTTCTTTTGTTTCTTTTCTTTTTCTTCATTGTCCTTGTCGTTAGTCCTTTCTCCCGTTTGTGGTTTCCCTTTTCCTTTTTGTTGGGGCTCATTTTTTGTTTTGGTTCGGTGTTCTTTGGGTCCATTCCAATGTAATCCATAAATCAGAGCAAGGGTATTTCTTAGTCAAATTCTCCAAGGGAGCATGCAATGCGAAGAACACTCCAAAAGATGAAGTGGTGACAACTATCATTGACCGACAAGAATAATTTCAAAACTCGGTCATCCTAATCACAAAACATACTAATAGATGTCACTTGAGGGCATTGGTTCCTTGAGCATTTGTCATTTGTGACCACCTTTAGTGTGTGGACTCGGGTACCCATCGGTCCCAAAACCTAGGTCTGAATGGATGTAGAGGCAATAGTAGGAAGAAAGAAATAGCTGGAGAGAGAGAGAGAGAGAAAAGAAACACATGAAAAGAAAAGTGTCCCAAAGAGGTTGAAAGAGTGGGATCCGGGTGGCACAACCTAATCATCACTTGGATCAAATAAAAAAATGGAAAGAGGAATAAAATTAATTATTATCATGGACCTAAACACAAAGAAGTACATGAACACCCAAGACTTGATACACTTCAAAAGAACACAAGAGAAATAAAACAACTATCCCAAAAATAGAACTCTCAAAGAAGGAAAGCTACAACCTAAGCAGACATAACAGACTTGGGTGACTATGACAACCTCTACCGGGGCTATGAATGCCCGACCAACAATAGAGAAAGGTTATACTTGGGATTTGGGGAACATTTTGTTGGGGTTATGAATGCCTGACTTGTAGCAAAGCTCTTTCTGAGAAACCCTGGTCTACTTGGTGAAGGTTGGGAGCAGCTGGCAAACGTTCTGGTTACCACAATCAAGAGTAAAGAAATAAATTCATGTGAACACAACTAGGAAACTGGAGGAAGAGCCTCAGATTGGAAGTTAGTGAAAGATGGTCAACACCAGCACCTCTTGGTTTCTCTCTACTACAAAGCTATAGCCTGAAAAAGTATTAATGATGAAGAAATGCCTTGGTCATCCCTCCTTTTGTTGGGGCTATTTGTTTTGGGTCCACAACACACACCCCATTTTTATTCCTCTGACCATGGGGACCCCACTTGGTTTGTCCTTTTGGTCTTCTCATGTCTGCCCCTTTCTCGGTCCCTATTAGGTATGTCCCATTGAAGGGTTGTCAGTTCATTAACATAGAGAGAACGCATTTTTTCAGCCTTTTGGAAGACCCAAGTCCCTGAAATATCGAGATGGCCGAAAGGCCAAAAAACCCAAACTTTCAGTGTTTTAGCCTCCAAACAAACCAAAAGGCCGAAGCTATTTACCTTTGAGTTTTTGGCATTTTGGAGGCTGAAAGGTCTGAAAACACCGACTCAACCTGTGAGTTATAAAATGGAAAAAGTTCCCACATTCAGTCACTTTCTTTTCTTTTCATCTTGGAATTTTGAGAGCTTCTGACCTTGGATATTTTTCCTCACCCCTTGTAATCAATCATCCCTCACCTTCAATCTTTGCGGTGTTTTCCTCTTCCTCTCCATTCTCACTCAAGGTAGCTTCCTTTCTCATGCTTCATTTTTCTTGTTCTCTTCCCATTTTTTTAGGTTAGGGTTTCCTTGCACTTGATGCTTGTCCAGCCAAGTTTGTGCTTGCCTCTACACCCCAGGGTCTCCTAGGGCCTTGTGGACACTTTCAAACTTGGGAGGGAGTCCCTCCTTGTCAATTCGAGGTGGTTCTTTCCCATTTTAGGTTAGGGTTTTATTTTTTCTTTTCCGGTTGTGGCCCTTGCCACAGGTTTTTGGCCCCCAAAAGGCCAAAAACCTTTTATTTAGTCTATCGCCCAAGTACCTTTCAGAGTTTCAGCCTTTTTGGCCTTTCAGACCTTTCAGAGGTCCGAAAGTCCAAAAATTTTGAATCATCAAAAGCATTGGATTTCATACTTTCAGTCTTTCATCCATTTCATACTTTTGGCATCTGCAAAAACTTTTGGGATTTTGCATGCCGAAAGACCGACAAAATTTGCTCATCAACAATTATCTCTTTTGCACTTTTGGCATTTTCAAAGTCCAAACCAGTTTTTAGTGCCTGAAACCCCAAAAGGGCCAAAAATGTAAAAGAGGCATTCTTGGCTACTTAAAGAGCTATTTACCTCTGTCTTCTATGATTAATCAACTTTCTTTTAGTTTTTTCATCAATAAGATATTGATACTTTCATTCTCCTTGCAAGGATACCTAAAAAAAATACATCATCTCCAATGAGGTACCAATACGAGGGGAATCCCTAGCTTCAAAGGTTGGGAATAAACATGTAGAAATCACCGATACTAACATTGGGAATGTAGACGGGGATTAGTTCCCGGTGCAATGCTCCCAACTAGTAGGGATATCTGAGGACTACACTGCTCTAGTTCTATTTGTCCTGGTGAACGCAGCAGCTCATCCTATAGTTGTCTCATCAGCAGAGATGATTATAACCCTAGCCAACCATTACAACTCAGATGAGAGATTATTCTAAAACAGGGAGGGGTAGGTAGTAATAGACATAAGGTTGAATGTCAAAGAGGAGGTAATCCACCTCCATAAAGGCATCAATGAGTTCTACAACTTCTACATTGGAAAGGGGCTCCAGTGGTTCAACAAAAAGGAGAAGGAAGCCTATGAAATTGTAAACAATGACTACCTCAAGAAACCTCTCCCAAAGAAGAGGTTGGATAAAATAGACCTCCAATGAGGATACTTAAGAGATGATATTCAAGTGACTGAAACATTGATAAGCCAAGTTTATGGACTTCCTCAATCCATCCAATTTGAACCCTAGATGATCTTATTGATTGAAAGGATCAGGGGTCATAAAGAAAGGTTTGATTGGGGTTCCATCATCAGTGATAGATTTAATGAGAAATTATTGGTAGTAAAACACAACCCCAATTTCTACATGAGCACATATATAGTATACCTATTGGTGGTATGGGTAGACTACACAGGTCTTACCAAAAGGGGAAGTATAAATGACCCAAATTCTTGGCCCCACATTGTGTACCCTTAGTTAATGATGAGAGAAGATATGCCAGAAGATTTCCCTGATTACCAGATAGTCAACGATGCTTTCATATTTGCATTCATCCAATCCATTGAGGGTGACTTTTTAAAAAGGATGTCAGAAGAGGCAACTTCCAAGATAAGGGCCATCTGGGCCTATTACATACAATTTAAAACATTTACTTACATCTAGGTAGCAGGATAAACTCTAAAACCAAAGAACCTACCCAGGTATCCGTCCGACTAGATAATTATCATGGAGATGGCCAGGCAGCTTGTAGATTCTTATGAGCATATAAAGCATTGTTGGGATTTTACCATCTCACTCGGCCCATATACCCTACAAGATATGAAGGTCTACAAATCATTGGCCTTCGAATGGGATGACTACCCTCTACAACTTTACAAGATAGTGCAGGCTCACTTCAACCCTATAGGCATGTACATCCATATTATTGGCAAGTTCTAAATTGATGAACCAATCTTAGAAGACCACTAGATGAACTATATAGATGACCACGAGGTCAAAATCTGAGATTATTGGAGAATTCCTCTTCCTCTGGAAAAGGATGTCTTGAAGACTCCAATTCCCCAAAACGTTTGGGAGTATGATTCAGACGAGGTCCTGGAAGCCATTTATATAGACAACAAGATATATGATAGGCCTATCATGAATGTGGAGATTGATAAGGATGAAAACAATGATATTGATTTATGGGAAAGGCATTTGTTGAGAAAAACAAAGCAATGGATTAAGAGGCCCTACAAAATGAGCTTGATACCTATTAAAACATTGATGGAGCCACCCAAGAAAGTAGATAAGTAGCAAGGGGAGAAATCTAGCGTCCCCAAGTATAAAAAGGTACCACCTCAAAAGCCAGGGATGGTATACGATCATGAATGACTAGTGGAATATTGTTCCAACCTGAGACATAAGAAGACAAGGATGATAGGGCAGTTTTCATCCTCTAGTAGAGGTATCACAGGATCCCTCATGTTAAGGTCCATCCACTTCTAGCCAATCTCCTCTGACCACTGAAAAGGAGAAGAAGACATATAAGAGAAACATGGATAATAAATACTAATGAAGAAGAAGAAGCAAGACCCTTAATATCACAAGTAAGTAAGAATGAAACATGGATAATATATAGCGGTTGTTCACATCACATGACTCGTGAGACATGTAAGTTTATTTCCTTGGTAAAACATGATGTAGGATTTGTTAGATTTGGCAATTATGCTCTTTATCTTGTGAAAGGAAGAGATTCTATAATTCTACTGAATAAAACAAGATGTGATGATGTTTATTGGGTTGAAGGATTAAAGTATAATCTTTTGAGTGTTTCACAACTAAACAATACAGGTCACTGCCTGGAATTTCAATATGGAAAGGTGAAAGTCATTGATAAGAACGATAGTCTGATTTCTATTAGACAACAATCTAAAGGTAATTTATTTTATCTTGATTCTTCTATGAAGAGTTTCCTATATGATAAAGTTGAAGATGTTTGGTTATGGAAAAAAGGCTTTATTTTGTTAATTTTGACAGCTTAGTCAAAGTGAGTAAGAAGAATATGTTTGAAAGATTGCTACAATGTAGACAATAGTTATTTTGTCATTGATGTCAAACCTTAACTGGTGAGACTATTGATGTATGTTTGCGTACCTTATCCATTGATTGATGAAGATTTGAAAGAATGGGATAACAAGAAGACCAAGGAAATGGTTGAGTTATGAGTATACACCAGGGTAGTTGATCATCTGGCACTTTGGCAAAGTGATATGTTGTTTATCTTTCACTGACAGTTCACTGGAAGGGAAATGCCAAGAAAATTAAATTTGATACCGAGAAAAGCATAAAGTGATGCCAAGCAAAGCAAAGATGATGCCGATCGATAGTGAAATGTTGAGAGGAAACAGAGGAAAGCTGAGCAGTAGTATTTTAGTAATTGATGAGATTTGAGATCTCTGGCCGACATAGTTAATTTTATTGGGATGTACATTGTTAATTAAGATTGGTCCACACTCATTTAATGCATAGGAAACCATTATTAGCACATGGATTCAATGTTTAATTAATGACTTTATTGGAGAAGTAAATAAAATGTAATGATGGAAAGATTTGTTGCATCTGACCTAACCTAAGATCTACAATCTTGACTAAGTGGTAAAAGATCTATCTGACCTAGATGAAGAGGTATAATATAACCTACTGAGGTTATTTTCATTGTATCCAAGTGTAAGGAGAAGTTGAATGCAAAAAGTATTGGATGGTTAATTGAGTGATTGGAAAGACCTAGCAGAGAAGCAGAGAGAGATAGCTTGACAAATTTCCAAGCAGATCTAAAGTTTGAGATGAGAATGGAAGCCACTCAGTGAATTAGCATTAGAGCTGAAATTGGATCTAGATTTACAAAGTAAGTTGTATGTATTAGATCACACTTGCTGATTACTTTCTAACCATTGTATCAGTTCAAATCCTTTAACCAGGTTGACCTGACATTCATTGTATAAATCCTTTGAACAAGGTGACATTCATATTGGAATTTTCTAAGTCCTCAAACAAGGCCACTCCTGACAGAGTGATTAAATCCTTTAACTAGGTCACATTTGACAGTGTGTTTTTGTAACCTTTAACAGGGTTGGCTCCTAACAGGGTATCACTTCAGAAGAGTGAAATTTTGGTAGTATATTACTAGTGGTTTTTCCCATATTGGGTTTCCACATTATATCATGGTGTCAAAATGTGTGAATGTTATTGTTGTATTTTACTATTAAGTTTCTGCAAGCGTATTTCATTACTACAGTAAACTACACACTTTTGTTGTTTATTGCTACCGAGCATATTTGAATTGTTGAAGTTGGTTTAAAGTTCTATATGGGCACATGTGGACCTGAGGATAACTGATTCACCCCCCTCTTATTTATTCTAAATTCATTCTAACAGAATAGAGTAAGAGGACTACCAAGATTAGAGAAATCTGAGAATGTTATGTGTAGAGAATGTCCGATGGGTAAGATCACTAAATCTAGTTTTTCAAGCAAGACTTATGTTACAAAAGGAATTTTGGATTTAGTGCATACTAATTTATATTGACCCACGAGGAATCAAATTTATTATGGAGACAAATATTTTATTTTATTTATGGATGACTATTCTACTATGATGTCTGTAATATTTTCAAAAGAAAAATGATACATTTAAAATGTTTAAGTGGTATAAGCCCCAAGTTGAAAAAGAAACTGGAAGACAATTGAAATGTTTAAGATTTGATACAGGAGGTGAGTTTATTTCTGATGATTTTACATTGTTTTATAATGAGAATGGAATTAAGATATGGTTGTCAGCACCGAGGACACCATAGTAGAATGAGATTGTTGAGAGAAAAAATAGATCTATTGTTGATTGTGCTAGGACACTGAAGATTGAAAAAGTAATTTCATAGAACCTTTGGAGAGAAGCCTTGAAAACTTCTATTTATACATTAAACTGAGTATAAATGAAGAAAGGTACCAACAAGAGAGCTTATGAAATCTGGTATGAAGACAAGCCTAATGTCAGTTACTTTAAAATATTTGCAAGAAAATTCTATATTCTAAAAGATTCTAGAGAAGGAAAGTTTGATTCAAAAGGAGAAGAAGGAATATTCTTAGGATATTCTACAAGGAGTAAAGACTACAAATGTTTGAACAAAGGGTATGTGCAAGATCGTGAGGGGCCAAAAATTGGCGATGTGAAAAAAATTCACTTTTCACTCATCCAAAAGTGTATGAAAATGTTTGTTGACTTTTTAGTAGGCCTAGGTGTTAGTACACCTGGGCAAACCTGACACCAAAGCACAAGCCTAATCATGTACCCAAAAATATCGGGTACCCAAAACTTGTGGTATAAATAAAAACCCACGACCCATTTTCCTCATCGCTCTCATCATTTTGGGATTGGAAAACGACTGTAGATATCCTATACATGATATTTTCAGGTACCTAATTTATCTAAAAACAAATTTGACTCTGCAGCATATATGGTAAGTATATTCATGGTATATTTTGATTAATTTATTTCATTTTTATGTTAAATGCAGTTATTTTGGTTGAAATAGGGTTTTGTATTATTTTTTTAATAATATATGAAATCAATTTGAAGTTTATAATTATTTTTATTCAATCAGGCATGGCTGACAACAATGAAGAAAATAACACTCCCCCACCAAGTAACGATCCCCAGAACAATCCAGAACCACTTCAAAACCCTAGATCTTTAGAGGATTTGATACAAGAGAATTTGAAAACTATATGGGGCTTCGAAAAAACATATTAGAATAAACCTACATTAGGTCCCATGCTTGACACCCTAAGTACTATTGTTGGAAACATTGACACACTTACATAGCAACATAACATTGATCTTCATTGGCCTGATGATATGCATGCCCAATTTGATGACGGGCTTGACCATGATGGGGTTGCGGCCCTTATTATAACTAAAGAAGATATAGCATCCCTTTTTGTGAATCCTAAAACCAGATTCGAAGTTGACCCCAAAAAGCCCAAATTATCAATTAAATGGTGCACAAACGATGTAATGCATACACAATTTTGCAATCACTGGTGGATGGTTTTTGATAAACCACCCCATAGAAATTTGGAGCTCCTTAGACTAGGCCATTTGCCTAGCGCAAAAAGGCCACTACCTTTGTCCCCCCCACTGATGTCTCACCCCCTCCTCCAGTGCAGCATCTTGATATCATTGCAGAGGATTCCTCACAAGGTATAAGGGCCATTCACATGCTAAGTGATTAGTTGATCAGACTAGGTCATTGTTGCCTCTTGGTGTGGATGATGTTAACGCATCGAAATCTGATAGTAGTTCACATGTATCATAGCCCTATACTTGTATTATGTGCAAGAATTTGTGCCTCAGAATGCTTACTGATGTTGATACATATCAGTATGTTATTGATGAGGAGGATACAAGAGACATGACTACAGAGGCTCCAACACCTCATGGAACATCTGCGTCTCATGAGAGTGCAGAGGAGGGGTATGCATAGCCATGGAGTCATGTTTATACGGTAAGAGTAAACATTATAAATAAATTTATCACATGCCTTATTTAATTTAAAAATAATTTATTTATTTAGATTAGTTTTAATGACTGCATGCACTTATGTATATATATTTGGTCCATTTATGTCCATTCAATGAAAGAGGGAAAGTTGAGATAGGCGGATGACTCCACACTTTCGGCCATTTCATTTGGCCTTGACACCTATATGCTATATTATAAATTATGTACCCATTAGTTTTTTTTTATATCATTTGTTGTACATGCTTAAATCTCTATCAATTAGAGCAATAAAATTCATATATTTACTAATATATTGTCATGTTATTGTACTCTTGCAGGTATTAGCTGATGTTAGTGGGGGGCACGAGGGGGTTCTATTGTGGGTCCACAACACACACCCCATTTTTAGTCCTCTGACCATGAGGACCCCATTTTTTGTCCTTTTGGTCTTCTCACGTCTACCCCTTTCTTTGTCCCTAGCAAGTCAATCCCATTGAAGGGTTGTCGATTCATTAGCACAGAGAGAAGACATTTTTTCGTCCTTTCGGAGGACCCAAGTCCCCAAAATATCAAGATGGCTGGAAGGCCAAAAACCCAAAAATTTCAATGTTTTGGCCACTGAAAAGACTATAAGGCCGAAGGTGTTTACCTCTGAGTTTAGGGTGTTTTAGAGGCCGAAAGGTCCAAAAACACCGACTCCACCTATAGGTTATAAAATGGCAAAAGTGCCTACATTCAGTAACTTTGTTTTCTGTTCATCTTGACATTTTGAGAGCTTGTGAATTTGGAGACTTTTCCCTCACCCCTTGTGATCGATCACCCCTTTCCTTCAAGCTTCATCATGTTGTCCTCTTCCTCTCCATGCTCAATCGAGGTAGGTTCCTTCCTCATGCTTCATTTTTTTCTATTCTCTTCCCATATTTTTTAGGTTAGGGTTTCCTTGCACCTGGTGCTTGTCTAGCCTAGTTTGTGCTCACCTCCACACCTCGGGGTCTCCTAGGGCCTTGTGGACACTTTCAAACTTGAAAGGGAGTCCCTCATCAATTCAATCTAGGCCTTTCTCTTTTTAGGTTAGGGTTTTCTTTTTTATTTTCCAGTCGTGGCCCTTGCCATAGGTTTTCGGCCCCTAAAATCCTGAAAACCTTTTTTTTAGTCTGTCACCCAAGTACCTTTTGGAGATTTAGCCTTTCGAACCTTTTGGAGGTTCAAAAGGTCTGAAAGTCCAAAGATTTTGAATAACCAAAAGTGTTGGATTTCATAGTTTTGGCCTTTCGGCCATTTTGGACTTTCAGCGTCTACAGAAACTTTTAGGCTTTTGCATGCTTAAAGACCGACAAAATTTTCTCATAAATAATTGTCTCTTTCACACTTTCAGCATTTTCAGACTCTGAACCAATTTTCAACGCCTAAAACCCTGAAAGGGTTGAAAATGTGAAAGAGGCATTCCTAGCTACTTATAGAGTTGTTTACCTCTGTCTTCTTGGATTAATTTGCTTTCTTTTAGTTTTTTTCTTCAATAAGAGATTGATACTTGCATTCTCCTTGTAGGGATGCCTTAAAAAAAGACAACATCTCCAATGAAGTACCAATACAAGGGGAATCCCCCAACTTCAATGGTTAGGAACAAACACATAGAAATCACTAATACTAACATCAGGAATGTAGATGGGGATTAGTTCCTGGTGCAATACTCCCAACCAGCAGGGAGATCCGAGGGCTGCACTACACTAGTCATGTCTCGCTTGGTGAACGCAGTAGTCCATCCTATAGATGTCTCATCACCGGAGCTTATTATAACCCTGGCCAACCATTATAACGCAGATGAGAGAGTAGTCTAAAACATGTAGAGGAAGGTAATACTAGACATAAGGCTAGATGTCATAGAGCAGGTATTCCACCTCCATAAAGGCATCAATGAGTTCTACAAATTCTACATTGGAAAGGGGCTCCAGTGGTTCAACAAAAAAGGGAAGGAAGCCTATGAAATTGTAAACAATGACTAACTCAAGAAACCTCTCCCAAAGAATAGGTTGGATAAAATAGACCTCTGACAAGGATACTTAAAAGATGATATCCAGGCGGCTGTAACATTGATAAGCCGAGTTTATGGACTTCCTCAATCCATCCAACTTGAATCTTGGATGATCTTATTGATTGAAAGGATCAGGGGCAGTAAAGAAAGGTTCAACTAGGGTTCCATCATCAGTGATAGATTGGATGAGCAATTAGTTATAGTAAAACACAATCCCAAGTTCTACATGAGCACATATATAGTATACCTATTGGCGGCATAGGAAGATTACCCAAGTCTTATCAAAAGGGGAAGTATAAATGACCCAAATGGTTGGCCCCACATTGTATACCCTCAGTTAATGAAGAGATCAAATATGCTAGAATATTGCCCTGATTATCGGATAGACAACTATTCTTTCATATTTGCAGTCATCTGATCCATTAAGGGTGACTTTGCAAAACTGATGTCAAAAGATGAAGCTACCAAGATAAGGGCCATCAAGGCCTATTACATACAATTTAAAATATATACTTACATCCAGGTAGTAGGATCAACTCTAAAACCAAAGAAGCTACCCAGGTATCTATCCGACTGGATAATTATCTTTCAGATGGTCAGGTAGCTTGCAGATGCTTACAAGCATATAAATTATAAGAAGAAGCATTGTTGGGATTTTCCCATCTCACTGGGCCCATATACCCTACAAGATATGAAGGTCTACAAATCATTGGCATTCGAATGGGATGAGTTCCCTCTGTAGCTTTACAAGACAATGTAGGCTCACTTCGACACTATAGGCACATACAACCATATTATTGGCAAGTTCAACATTCATGAACCAAGCTTAGAAGATCACTGGACAAACTGTATAGATGACCACGAGGTCAAAATATGGGATTAGTGTAGAATGCCTCTTGCCCTGGAAAAGGAAGTCTTGAAGACTGCAATTCCCCAAAAGTTTTGGGAGTATGATTTAGATGAGGTCCTAGAAGCCATTTATATAGACAACAAGATATATGACAGGCCTATCATGAACGCAAAAATTTATAAGGATGAAACTGATGATATTGATTTCTGGGAAAGGCATGTGTTGAGAAAAATAGAGAAATGGATTAATAGACCCTAAAAAATGAGCCCGGTACCTATTAGAACATTGATGGAGCCACCCAAGAAAGTAGATAAGTAGCGAGGGGAGAAATATATCATCCCTAAGTATAAAAAGGCACCACCTCAAAACCCAGGGTTGGTATACAGTCATGAACGAGCAGTGGAATATGGTTCCAACTTGAGACATAAGAAGACAAGGATGATAGAGCAGATAGATCCTCTAGTAGAGGTATCACAAGCTCGCTCAAGTGAAGGTCCATCCACCTCTAACTAGTCTTCCCTTACCACTGAAAAGGGGAAGAAGAAATATAAGAGAAAAAGAACTTCAGTCTCTCCACAACTGGAAAGCATGCAAGAAGAGCTAGAAGGGGAAGAAAAGGAGGAAGAGGTAAAACTATTCAAGAGGACTAGGTCACAGAGAAGGAAAGAGAAAGAAACTACCAGGAACATCAGGAGGACCCACAAGAAAATGATAATCCTTTGGATGCCTTAGGGTAAGATGAGTTTCAAATATCTCATTTTGAGGGTCTAGAAGGCTTTTCAGATCAAGGGAAAGATATGCCAGGATATGATATGGGAGTCCCTTCCCTCTTTCAACCCTAAGTGACCCTCACTCCACCTCTAGCCTAGTTCAATTATTCATCAATAAATGTGTCTGCTATAGAGATAAGCTCCAGTCCAACCCAAGGGCCTGAGACCCAGGACACTGGGAGAGCACAGAACATAGCGACAGACAAGGAGGTAGAAGATAGTTTAGTTTCTACTCCACCACCTCACAACCCTATGCCACCAACTTCTCATCTACCTCTAATTCCTACTCCACCACCATTGTTCCCAGCCCTAACACCAACTACACCCCCTTTTATTTCTATTTCCCCATCTCCCATCCTAATTCCAACTCACAACCCTACTCCACCATTATCATTCCCTTTACCTTTCTCCACCCTGACCCCCCAGAGGGAAGTAAGTACGGAAGAGGTATTACCCTTCAAGACAACACTAGAGGCCATGAATAGTCTTAATTAAGAAATACCAATCAATTCAGTCAAGGATGGAGGCCAAGACAAAGAAGAGGAAGGTAGAACAATGAAAAAAGATAAGGCTCAAGAATAAAAGTGAGAAGAAGAAATACAAGGGGAAGGGATGGATGTAGAAGGAGCTGAACAAGGAAAGACACAAGGGAAAGAGGAAGAGGTAGCAGTGACATCAGGATCTCAAAACTTAGCGCCTATCCTCCATGTTGCCCCATATGAGCCAGCGACTACATTTGGTAAACCTACTTGGTTCACCAAAGAAATCCAACTTAAGAGAAGGAATTATACTAATGAGGTAGAAGGTGAAGAAATAAATGTGGCATCAGTGTGCCCGTAATGATAGTATCTCATGTCATGCAAGAAACTAGAGGTCACTAGAAGGCAAAGATAGCAATTCCTCTCATGAGCACTTCTCAAAAATCAAACATGTCGGAAGACTACACATTCAAGGAGGTGGACTCGGGAAATCCTACTAGAGAAGGGAGCAAGACACTAGAAGACTTAGGACTCAAGAATGCTCTAGGATTCATAAGTAAAGATGAAGAAACCATAAAATCATTGATGGAGTAGATTGAGGCCTTGAAAAGGTACATTCACAAGCTAGTAGGTCCCATTGACCCAAACTACCCAGATTCTTTGTTACAGGCTATGCTAGACAAAGGGGCTACACCAGATTTGCCAAGAGGCTTAGACCCTTCCTTCATCTAAGCCAATGCAGATTGGAGGAATGATTTCAAGCAATTTGAAGAGAAAGCCATCCAGCTAGTATTCAGGCCATACAAGAATATCTTGGTTGAGTCTAATATTTTTATTGATATAGTGGAGAATGAGGGTGGTCTAGATTCTAAAATAAGTAAATGGCAAGAAGCCTTTCTAGACTTGGTAGTGATCTAGAAACAATGTTTCTAGATTCTAGTAAAAATATATGAGGGAGAGGAACTGGACAACTTCAAGGCATGGACTAAGTGAATATCTAAGACAATCAAGGTCTACAATAAATATTTGGCCTCCATAGCTGGAAAGCGTGAGGAAGTTGTAGAGTGGATAAAAGAGATGGATGTCTTCTTTATAGGGATTGGCCTCAACTTGTATAGGGACCAAGATAAACTTACCCTATAGCCATCAAAGGAAGTGGATCAACAATTCAAGGATATTCTAGCAGGTGTTAGCACCAAGGAGGCCTTACACTAGATGTTTTTATCTAAAATAAGAAATGGAGAGAATGTCTGAGAATAAGGAAGAGATCAAGTTCTTCGCTTCTGAATTGACTATCTTCAGAGAGAAGCAAGAATGAAATGTCACCAAGGTGAAGAGGAAAGAGATAAACTATGAAGAGGTCCAAGAGATAGTGCATAGGATCAGAGAATCCCATCCAGAGGTCTTTCCTAATTAAAATCACAAAGTCCACTCGGCAAGTCAGCAGGATAGTTTCTACACTTGGCTATTTTTCTACCAAGGCAAGTTTTCCTTTTCGGCCTTTCGGCCCTCCAATTTTTTTAGCCTTTCGGCCTTCCATTTTTTCATCCTTTTCAGCCTCTCAAATATTTTGGCCTTTCAGCCTCTGAGAATTTTGAAACCTCAGACTCCTCCGAATTGGTTTAAAACACTTATAATATTTGGGGCACCAAAAGTTTCAGACTAGAGGTCGGGGTCCAAAAATCTGGGTGTTTCTAGCGAGGTCATATTTTTTGCACACCAGTTGAACTCCAAATCAAATTGATGGTCAACATGAGTTAATTTTGTTGGGACAAAGGGTCCCCTATCAATCTCCACCATGAGAAAAGCCTCCAGATGAAGATTCCAAGGAAGACTCGAAGAATCAAGAAGAAGACTCCAAGTTCTCAGAAGAAACCCACCATCTTTTCTCTTTCTCTTCTTGCCGAGTTTGACCCTCCTTGCATAGGAAAACCAATTGTAAATGGATTCAATAATCCATGCAAGTTATCTAGTGTAAGTTAATAGTAGTTTACTTTCAGAAAAGTTTTATTTTAACTTATATTCTTTAATTTGGACCCTTTGATGCCCTAATTTTGGGAGTTCAGAGTATTTGGTTAGAAACTCTATATACTGTAATCAAAAATCAATGTAAAGAGTTGGATTCATAATACAATAAAGATATACATTTGGTGCTTCATTCATGGTGTGTGAATTTTTTCTACCTATGAGAAATGATTGAATGTATGCTTGCATTATTCAAGATTTTCAGAGAGCCTCTTGTTTATTGTGTTTCAAATTGACATTTCTTTAGTTGGAGTTTGTTGTTGTTTGCTTACCTTTCTATGACAAATGCATGGGAGAGATCATCTTTGGGCTTAACAATAAATCTTTCTCATGGGTACGCACATCTTGGTGGCTTCATGGTCTGATGGATTTTGAATATCTTGCACGAGTAAATATATTTGTCTCTAAACACTTGCATCTGTGGGGTAGTGAATTGTGACTTTATCTGATTCGTGCTTCATGGGTTCGTTCTATATATCCCCATCATTCAATTCACAAGGAAGAGTTCACAGTGGTTTATGTCCATAGGATTTCATTTTTAGTCATTTATTTTATTCTCTCATTATTCAATTCTCTATTATATTCTTCTTTCAGTTCTAAAAGTCTAAAATCTTTGAAAAAATACAAAATTGCATTTTATTTACAAATACCCATATATGTTAAAATAGAAAATACCAAAAATAACTTAAGTGTTTTGTAGTTTGATGTCTTGAATGAACCAGAAAAGGCCTCCTTGTGAACATTCACATTTATCTTCAATTGAGTAACCAAGGAGGTTGTCACCTAACCCCGGAGAACCTTGGGAATAACCCTGTTATTCTTTCAAGAGAGGAAATCAAGCCTTGAGATCCTAGCAAGTTGGCTTGTGTCAAAAAATGCTCAACAGGTTCCTTCTTCATGTGTTGAAAAAGGAAAGGTAATCAATTGTTTAAGATTAATTATGCATGCATATGTATGCCACTTGTGTGTAGTAATAAATATTTTACATGTACTTTATTGTATAGGGTGTGGCTCTTGATGATGTCCTGACATAGGTTCTGAAGCCTAGGCTGACAAGCATCTCGATTTGGAGTGATAGACCGATTGTATTTTGTAACCAGGGTTGTTATGATGAAGTACATTTATATATAATTAACTATCTTTTTTACTCTCATAGGTTACTCCTAGTGTGAGGGAGGCCCCATGAGAATATTTCATATCTTTTTTGACCCAACCCACTATTCCAGAGGAGGGATCAGCAGAAATAAGTTTTAATTTTAATTCAATAAATTTGTAATTTTACTACGTTATCATCCTATTTTGTAGATTTATTACTCTATGTTGCACCACTCTACTAATCTCATTATTTCAAATATATATTTATAGGTCGGGGTTGGTATTGATGGCATTGTCCCTTCGCTACTAAAGGCTTATGTTAGGACACCTGATCATGGTAGGTGAGTGAGCGGCCAGGTACAGATGTTTGTATTCAGTTATAATTTTAATTAAATTAGTGTTTGAATTATGAATTTTATATATATATATATATATATATATATGTACAAATCATATAAACTAAGCAATCTAACTTGGGTTTGAACTCATTTTTGATGCAGGATCAATCAGAGCCAAATAGTTCTTCAAAGAGGCTATAACATTTTGATGACCCCCCTACGACATAGGATATAGTTTTAGTTGTGGTCATTTAGAGATGCCACATGGCACGTTTTGAGATGGCATATATGCCACATTGTACACCTTGAAACATTGATTTTGTAGACATTTTGAAGTGACATGTGCCATATTTGTATATGGAGATACTTTTGATACTTTCTATATATATAACATTTTCATTTTTATGTTACATTTGTGTCATCATCTGTATACACATTTAGTATTCATGTTTATGGAATTGAATGGTGAAGTTATATCTTGACTATGATTATCATTATGATTTAAATTATATCTTTTTTGATTTATATGTCAATTTATTTGAATTTGTTATAATAGATGTAATGAATTTTTTGTCCTCAGTCACATACCTTGCGGTCACTTGGGTCAAGCATGGTCCCGAGCATTCTAGTGACTCCGTGGGTGGAATGGGGTTGTCACTAAAATTTACTTGGCCAACTAGAGCTGATGGAGTAGATGGTTCGATGCCAAGATGGATGGCTTGAAAGATACACTATGGAGCTACTTTCAACTGACCCTCACTGCAAGTTTTGGCATAAAATGAGATTGCCTTTCCAAATGAAAAATAATTCAAATCACCCAAAGCCAAGAAAGTTTATTGTATACCTTGTAAACATGATCTCGTATCCCTTGATAGTTTTTTGATACCTCTCACAAGGTCCAAGATACGATCCTTGGAAGATCGCTGCCTAATCATGCTTAGTGCACCTTGGGGTCACTTGGGTTGAATGTGGTCGCGAGCATTCTACTGACTCCGTGGACGGAATGAGGTTGTCACTAGTGTTTACCTGGCCAATCAGAGCCAATGGACTAGACGGCTTGATGCCAGAATGGACGGTTTGAAAGATACACTACGGAGCTACTTTTAACTGACCCTCACTGCAAGTTTTGGCATCGGATGATATTGCCTTGCCAAATAAAAATGAAGTCAAATCACCCAAAACTAAGAGAATTTATTGTAGACCTCTACAACATGATCTTTTAGACCTTTATGGGTTTTTAATACCTCTCACGAGGTCCAAGATTTGATTCTTGGAAGATCTCTGCCCAATCGTGCTTAGTGAACCTTGGGGTAACTTGGGTCGAATGTGGTCGTGAGTGTTGCAATGAATCTGTGGATGGAATGGGGTTGTCACTAAAATTTTCCTGGACAACCAGAGCCAATGGAGTAGATGGTTTAATTCTAGGATGGAGGGTTTGAAAGATACACTACGGAGTTACTTTCAACAGACCCTCACTGCAAGTTTTAGCATCGACTGAGATTGCCTTTCCAAATCCAAATGAAATCAAATCGCCCAAAACTGAGAGAGGTTATTGTAGACCTCTGCAACACAATATTGTAGCCCCTGATATTTTTTTGATACCTCTCATGAGTTTTGAGATACAATCCTTGGAATATCTCTGTCCAATCGTGTTTAGTGCACCTTGGGGTCACTTGGGTCAAACATTGTCACGAGCGTTCCATTGACTCCATGGATGGAATGAGATTGTCACTAGCATTTACCCAACCAACTGGAGCCGGTGGAGCAAATGGTTCGATGCCAAGATGAACAGTTTGAAAGATACACTACAGAGGTACTTTCAACTGACCCTCAATGTACAGTGAATCATATACATCTATCATGTATGTATCCATCTGATTCAAATGAACTTTAAAAGCATCAAAGATTTTTTGAAATGATAAAAAATAATATACTTAAAGAATTACAAACAACAATAAAACATGTAAGAATTCAAACCATACAAATGACATAAGTAAATAATTAAAAATTATGAGTTTTCATTGCCTATTTATGAGAAAATCTATACTTAGATCCCTTGTTGGCACTATTGGCCACCCATACATGATTTTTGTCCTAATTCCTTACCAGGACTTCTAGGACATTTAAATTTTAAATCAAATTGATCATTAAAAATTTCCATTATAGGCTTCAAAATATCTCAATTAACCATTAAGGATTCTTTTGTCCTTCTATCTCTAGTTGGATCCATGGTGAACCTAGGTGTCTTCATAGGTGTTCCTGCACAAGTTACAAATCACATACAAAACCAATTTTATTGACTCAAAAAAGAATCTAAGAAAGGTGAAATTAATTTATTGAATTTAAGCTTAAATAACTTAGAAAACATTGCACTGAGTTAACTTATTACCTATTCAAGTGTTCCTGAAGGGTCATCTCTTTCCTTCAGGGTCTCTAATAGTGCTTCATGATCAGCAGTACTAATAGTCCAAAGTTCTTTTTTCTTTGGTCATCCTTGATGCTTTGACAAATTGAAATTTATTTCTATAACAAGATGTGAATACATGAGAATAGTTTTGTGCTTCTCATATTATTCAAATGCAAGAATTCCATTATTTCTAATCATGTATGTTTGCAGCCATGTTCCTGCAACAACAACTAAACCAGTAGGATATGTGAACCCATCACCATTTGTCATCTATTTTACAAGATTTTGTTTACCTCATACACAATGTGCTAACCAATAATCTGACCTCTCATCATTCCCTTGTGGTGTAACCAATGCAAAAACATCTCCTAGCTGTAGAAGATCTAAAATATGGTCATACTCAACTTAAGTATACATGTCATCATTTCTAATAGAGGGTGTTAAAGATAAAAAAGTTAGATACGATGGAACCCATGTATCCACCCACTCAATTGACTCATAATGATCCTAATCATACTAAAAACACATGGGGCAAAAACAAGCCAACTCTCGTGTCCAAATAGTCCATGTACTACTATTGGAGCTTCAGAATGAATGCATTTTTGAAGAGTCTTTCACTATTTGACAATCCAATCTATCTCCTATAGTTCCCTCCTCAACCAACGAAAATAATCTATGCATAGTAGAATCAAGAGTCCCCCTGTGGCAATGCTAAAGTACACCAATCAACAATAGAATGAGAATCAAGAAGTAAAACACCTAAAATCCTCAATTGCTCCTTAACTAGAGCTCTCTTCATGCATGCACCTTCTCCATCATGCTCCCTTTTCCCATGCCCTAACTCAAAAAAACTCCAAATATGAGGTACACCTCTCTCCACATGCATTCTACACAACCAATAAAACATTCTGGCATTCTTAAATTGATCGATACAATTATCTGACCAAATGAGATGCCTATCCATATCAATACCATTTTCCTGCAAGAAGTCAAAATAGTTCTGGAAAAAATGTTGAACAAACTCATGAGAGTGAGGCCTATCATCGCTCATATAAAAATGGTACTCTCTGATTATCTTTTTCTCATCTTTTGTGATTTTAGGAGAATGTCCATATGTGATGTATACAAAAATAGCAACCTGCATGAAATTGTAATATTGATCTTGAGTCTTGTTTTGTGGCTGCAATGTATAGTTATCTGCAAAGTCTATAATGGATATAATAGTTACAAAGGGTAAAGTGTCCTTAGACACCCTAAATTGTTGATCCAACCAATGAGACCTGTGACTATGCCTTGCATACTTGTAAATAAGATTTGTCTTGAAATCTGAAATAAAATCAGCAACATTGCATTCTTTTGCAACTAACTCACATGTAGAGCCTTCACCTCCACTCTTCAATGTATATTTCACTTTTTCATATACCTTTTTTTGGATGAGTGTCTTTCCAAAATCGTGTTCCAAACCCTCATGAAAACATGTCCTAAACTTGGACAAGCCACCACATTCTGAGCACTTGGCATTTAAGAAATCTTTTTTATAAAATAAACAACCATCATCTCTATGACATAAAAATTGATCTAGCAAGTCTCTTGATGATTTGGGAAGACCACTTGCACCACAATCCTCTAGCATTTCATTAGTATTCAAAGTAGAACAAATGGACTGTAATAGTTCATGATGCATTGAAAACTCAACATGATATTTGCAACAACATATATTCCAAATCTTAAGGGGTACACAATAAAATGGCTTCATGGAATCAAAAGAACTTTGTGATATTTTAAATGTTGGATGTGTCTTACAACATTGTTTGGCTTACCTCCACATAATGTTTAGGATGTGGAGTGTAGTCTCAATTGCCAACTCTCAACTTCAAGACATCCTTCACATTTGGTGACACTCTTGAGTTAGCATGCCAAAATGATTTAATTTCATCCTTGACAACATCTATTAGCTTCTTATCAAAACATGGAAGTCTCCCACCATAAGCCCATGTGTCAATTTGAAGTGGATCATTAAGTCTTTCTCTTCTTGCAAGTGCTCTATCCAAAGTTTTACGGTCTATATTGAAGTCAACACAAGTTTGTCTCCTTAAAAGAGCCTTTCTCAAATGATGACTTACTAACAAGGTTGTAATAACCCTCTGAGAAACTCTCTTATCTTTTTCTCTTCTTTTCTTCCCAATGCTATTGAGATAATTGAAAATATTCTTCACAACAATGACATTTCTCTCCATTTTCTTGTTCACACGAATCTTCAATTTCACAAGCACAGGTCTCATCTTTTGCATCTTTAACAAATGCACAAAAAATTGACATTGCTCAACCAATGTATTGTTTCCAAAAAATTGATCATAAAGTCTTGAAGCCCACAACCTAACGGTTCTATGTGATCTCTTTCCTTCCCAATTATTCATAATGTTCTCCTCAATTTCAATTAATCATTTAGGTGTTCTCGAAAGCCCCAAATTTGAAGATCGATTATATTTATTGCAAGGGACTTCATTTCGCATGTAATTTGGAGATGTGTACCAGTCATGTGGTTCTTGTGCAACATTTTCATTCCCCAAGTCTACATTTTCAATCTCCATCTGTACATTTTCATCTTCATTCCATTCATTTTCATTCCCCAAATCTACATTTTCATTCCCTAACTCTACATTTTCATTCTCCATATCTACATTTTTATCTTCACTCCATACATTGTTGTTCACAAAATTAATTTCCATATTATTTTCAAATTCAACATCCTCTTCACTTGCAACTACATTGATGGGGTCACCTTGATTAATGTTTAACATACCTTCTCTCTTTCTTTAGTGATTTTCTCTATCATTTTCCCTATATGCTTGAATTTCTCCATCGTCACCTTCCTCTTCCATTTATAATTTTGATGACTATTACTTCCCATGTTGAGACCACAAGTTGACAAAAACCAACTTAAATTAACCAAGTTTGAAAAAATGGGCCCCAAATCACTTTTTTTTCTGTAACACATCTGAAACCCACGAAAAAAGTTTGAAATTGCGTGATACTCTGGTTTGTGGGGATAGGGAATATTTTGGTCAAAATTACACCATTCCATAATCGGGTACCTGATATTTTTAAATACACAAAAAAATAGTGGGAATAAATGTAAAAATGAATGTTTAGATATAAAAAGAGGTTTAAAAGGGTGTTAAATATAAATATTTAAATTGTATAATATCAATATATATATATATATATATATATATATAATGTTTAATTTGTATTATATTATATTTTATATATATTTAAATATGTATTATATATTAATATATATTTTATATTGATATATTTTTTATATATTAATATGTATTGTATATAATTATATAACGTTTAAATATTACATTTATATGTACATTATATATAAATATAATATAAATAAATAACATTTAAGGGGTATTATGTAAATATTTTATATATATTTTAATATATGTATTATATATATAATTATATATTAATATATATTTTAAATATTATAATATCTTATATATATTAATATATAAATTTTATAGATCATAATATTTAAATTGTATGTTGAAAGGGGTCATGGGGACTTCCTAGGGGTGCTAGTATGTCTTATCACGCGTTAGGACCCCTAGGAAGTCCCCATGACCCCTTTCGACACATTGGAATGCTCAAGTGTGTCCCAAGGGGTCCTAGGACCACTTGGGAATGATGACATATAATTGATTGAATATTTGATAATGTTAAGTTGAAAATAATGAAAGGAATTAAATCAGTTAATGGTTTGTATTGTCATTGATGTCAACTTGATATAATCTATACGGTCATGTACATAATGCCAAAGACTTTAAAGAATCTATGGAACAAAGGTTATGCTTTTAGCAATGCATAATACTCAAGTATTCACTAAGTGACAGACAACACCGACAGAGTGCACACCATCCGTAAAGCCAAAGAAGAAAAGTCACAGTGATACCTGATGTACTGAAGATAGTGTTGCGTGACGAAGCAAACCACAGGTTTTCCAATGAACTAAAAATAGAATTGCCCGACGAGTAAAAATCCAATGATGCCCGACGGATGGAGATCCCAAACCTAACTAGAGCCACACTAAAAGAACTGGCAGTTGTAACCGATGACTAACTGAAGAGTTGACTAACGGAATAGAGAGTTTAGAAAATGACAAAATATCTAGCTGGAAAGAGCTAAAGATAGACTTAACTGGTTGTTTTCATTGTTTTATTCAACCAGAGTTAAGTGATTTATTTAAAGACGATTTGTACAGTTGGCAAGAAGATAACTATGAGATAAATTAGGAGTTATGCTTTAAATCAGATTGGCTGGATTGTTTATCACGCCAAGAATCAAGAATCAAGAAGAAAGAATTAAGAAATATCATGTCTATATAAGAGACAAGCATTATTCATTCCAAACATACATGGAAGGGGAGTGAATTGAAAGAGGATGTTGAAGATAAATAGATGAAGGATAACTTCATGCAATACTGATCAATCAAGCTGAAGGAAGAGCTAAGGAATTCTGCAGACACCGATAAATAGTGAGCACAGCATCACAAAGAAGAAAGTGTGGAGCACAAAGAACTGAACTGATATATTTGATCAGAGAGGTAATGTACTTAAATAGATCTAAAATTTTGCAATTCAAGTTGCATTAGAAACAGGTCATTTTGTTTTAGTTTAACCATTGAAGAATCAATTCTCTTAATAGAGAAGGACTTAACAGTCTTCTATATATTGAGGTACATCCCAAGGAGTGCCAAAAAGGTTGATTCATGAAATTAGCACTAGATTTTCCTAAAGCCTATTGATAGTCTAAGAAAGAGGATGATTCAAGGATGGTAGAAAACTGAGTTTCCCGATACTAAGTGACAACCTATATGTATAAAATCCTCTAACAAGGTCACACCTAATAGTGTGTTTGTAACCTTTAAAAGGGTTGGCTCTTAACATAGCTCACTTTAGAAGAGTGAAAATTTGGGGTACCGGTCCCAGTGTTTTTTTCCTAAACGGGGTTTCCACGTTAAAATCCAAGTGTTATGTGTGTATGGTTTATTAATTTACTATTTTAAATTTCATATATGCATTTCTGGATATATCGGTATACTCTGCTTATTTACTATATTTTAGTAAATAGTTATACTGCATATCAATATTCAAAGAGAATAAGGACAGACAAACAAAACCGATAGACAGTTAATCATTATAAGTATTTCATGGCATGCATCTTGTAGGAACTTAATATTCTAAGGTTATTTGATTGGTGGTTAGTGATTAAAGGATCAATTTTTGAGGCCACTGATTCACGCCCCCCCCCCATTAGTTATTACTAATAATTGGTATCAGAGCTTGTGTGCTTAGAAGGAAGGTTTCAAGACCTAAGTCAAAGATCAGAAGATGAATATATGAGATGTGCCCAAGTTGAACAAAGATAATTTTGCTTCATGGAAAAGTAGAATAAGAATCCACCTATTAGGTATTAGTAATGATGTTACTCAATTCCTTGAAAATAAATATGTGTTTCCCACAGGAGCACCAACAGTTGAACAAATGAGAAAGAAGCATGAAAATAATGACATGATGATAGAGCTTGCCTCCTCACTCTTCGATGCTAAATTTGAAGATGTCAAAGAATCCAAATTTGCAAAGAAGATGTGGGACAAATTGAAGCTTGTACATGGTGGTGACAAAAATGTTATGAGAGCCAAGTTAGAAAGCCTTAGAGGAAAGTTTGATGATCTCAAAATGAAAGGAGAAAACATCACTCAGTAAAACACAAGAATTAAAGAAGTAGTCAATGCTATCCGAGGAGTTGGAGGTGTACTTAAAGAAGATACAGTGGTAAGTAAAATTCTAAGAACCTTAGTACCTACCTATGCTATTAGAGTATCTTCCATTCAAGAAATAAGAGTAGTAGCAAATAGGAATGTTACTCTAGACAGTTTAATTGGAAGATTGATTTCATTTGAAATGAATAACTTTGATAATAGTGTCTTACCAAACATAGAGTCTGCATTTAAAACCTCTATGAGAATAAGTAAATGAAGTCACAAAGACACTATATGAAAAGATAGTGATAGTGAAAATGAAGAAGATGATCTTGATGAAATTGAAGAACTTATGGCCAGAAGAATGCAGAGAGGTAAAGGTAAATACAAAGGTAAATTACTTGTTTGTTTTAATTACAAAGAGATTGGACACTTTGTTGCAAGATGTACTAAAAAAAAATAGATGACAAAAGTAATGACATATCTTTTGAGAAAAGGTCTGACAGAGGTGATTATAGAAGCTACTAAAAATCAGAAAGAAGAGATGCCCAAGACTATAAGGACAAATGAAAGAAGGTCAGCTACCTAGAAAAATGCAAGGATGATTATACTAACACTAAATCTGATGAAGATATTGAGATGGTGTTTGTGGCTATAAAGGATGATTTTGATGATGATGAAGAAAGGTATGTAGAAATAGCTAACATATCTAAAATTAGTAAAAATGATGTTTGGATCATAGATAGTGGTTGAACTCATCATATGAATGGTGGTAAGAAAAAGTTTGAGACTTTTGAATACTACAATGGTGGATCAGCAAGAATGGGAAATGCCACACCTTGTCCAATTGAAGGTAGAGAAACAATAATGTTGAATAACAAGATAAAATATGAGAATGATTATTGGGTAAATGGATTGAATTATAGTCTATTGAGTGTTTCTCAGTTGAATAATTTAGGTCACAAAGTAGCATTTGAAAATAAGAAGGTAGAGATCTTCAACAAATCTGAAAATTTGATTGGTACCGGTGAGTAGACAAAAGGTAACTTATTCTATCTGAATGATATTGACTCCACTTGTTTTATTGCTATGAATGAGGACATATGGTAGTGGCACAAAATATTGTGTCATGTGAATTTTGACAACATGATTAAAATTAGTAAAAAGATAAATGTCAGAGGCTTACCCGCAATGACCAAGCCCAACAACATCATGTGTAAAAATTGTCAAAAAGGTAAAATGACAAAGTCTAGTTTCAAAAGAAAAACTCATACATCTGATGCAATTCTAGAATTAGTCCATACTCATTTATGTGGACCTATGAGGATAAAGAGTTATTATGGAGATATATATTTTATTCTCTTTGTTGATGATTACTCTAGAATGACGACAGTCATGTTTCTAAAAGATAAATCTGAAGCATTCAAGATGTTTAAATGGTATAAGGCTTTGGTAGAGAAAAAAATTGGTAAGGATCTAAAATTTTTGAGATCAGATAGAGGAGGTGAGTTTATATCAGATGAATTCACTAACTTTTGTAATGAGCATGGTATAAGAAGACAGGTTTCTACACCAAGAACACCATAGCAAAATGTGATTGCTGAAAGAAGGAACAGATCAATAGTTGACTATGCTAGAACACTGATGATAGAAAAAGGAATCACCCAAATATTCTAGAGAGAAGCTATCAGCATTGCTATTTACACACTAAACAGAGTACAACTAAAGAAAGACACCAAGAAGACACCTTATGAGCTATGGTATGGATACACACCCAATGTGAGTTATTTCAAAAATTTTGGCAATCAATGTTATATCTTAAAAGATGATAGAAATGGAAAACTTGACTCCAAGAGTGATGAAGGAATTTTTCTAGGGTATTCTACCAAGAGAAAGGCTTACAAATGTCTAAACAAATCCCCTAACAAAATTATTGAAAGTGCAAATGTAAAGATAGATGAATTTGCAGAGAAGAATGAACAAGAAAGCACTAAAGAACCAAAGGAATACAATAAGTTCACTTACAAAAAGGAACCTAACACTCTACCCTACCAACAATGTAGAGCACCTAAGCTGTAAATCACTACTCTAGAACATCAGGCTGCAAATACCGACGGTCAGGATAATGATCAAGAAAATGTGCAAGGTGATGAAGAACAGAATGAAGATCAAAATAATGAACAAGCTAATAGACAAAGGAATGTACCTATACTTGCAAGATATGTAAGGAAGAACCATCCAGATGTCTAGATCATAGGAGATAAGAAAGTTGGTACAAGAACACGAAGTAAGTCTTTAAACGCAAGTTTCTTAATTTGTGAGTTTGAGCCAAAATCTGTCGATGTTGCACTAGATAATGAGGAATGGATAAGTGCTATGAATGATGAGATTGAGAAGATTGAGAAGAAAAAAACATGGTCACTTGTGCCAAGACCAGATGACAAGAATCTCATTAGTACAAAATGGATATTCAGGAATAAGCTGAATGAGAATGAAGAAGTCACAAGGAACAAAACAAGACTAGTATGCAAAGGGTATGCACAAGAGGAAGGTATACACTATGGAGAGACCTTTGCACCCATTGCAAGGCTAGAAGGAGTAAGAATACTACTTTCTTATGCTTCATACAAAGGATTCAAAGTATATCAAATGGATGTCAAGTCAGCATTCCTAAATGGAATACTTGAAGAAGAGGTATACATTGAGCAACCAGAAGGGTTTGTAGATCCAGACAAGAAGAACATGGTATG
>MU223519.1:126571-141875 GCA_018584345.1 Thuja plicata | reverse complement strand
CAAAGGATTCAAAGTATATCAAATGGATGTCAAGTCAGCATTCCTAAATGGAATACTTGAAGAAGAGGTATACATTGAGCAACCAGAAGGGTTTGTAGATCCAGACAAGAAGAACATGGTATGTAGAATTCACAAAGACTTGTATGGATTAAAAAAAACTCCAAGAGCCTGGTATGAATGACTTCATTCCTATCTAATAAGTATTGGATTGATAAGGACTAGTGAAAACATCAATCTTTATTTAAAAGAAGATATTGATGCTAACACTTTGATTGTTGAAATATTTGTTGATGACATCATATTTGGAGGCAATGATATGCTATGATAATCATTTTCTGATGAGATGAGCAAAGAATTCGAGATGTCTATGTTTGGAGAGATAAATTTCTTTCTTGGTCTACAGATCATTCAACAAAGTGAAGGTATTTTCATTACACAGTCCAAGTACATCAAAGAGGTCCTGAAGATATTCAAGATGGAACATTCAAAACTAGTTGGAACACCAATGGCTACTGGATGTAAGTTAACAAAAGAAGACAAGACAACAGAGGTAAATCAGACTTTGTACAGATCAATGATTGGAAAACTCATGTATGTTGTACACACTAGACCAGATATTGCACATGCAGTAGGAATTATTGCTAGATTTTTTGCTAACCCCAGGGAATCACATATGACTGCTATAAAAAGAATCCTAAAATATCTGAAGAATACTGAGGAATTTGGCTTATGGTATAGAAGAGAAGGAAAATTTGAACTAAAGGTGTTTACCGATGCTGATTGGGCTGGAAATCTTGATGACCGTAAGAGCACAATTGGAGGAGCATTCTTTATGGGTGACAGACTTGTCACATGGATCAGTAAGAAGCAAGCATGCATCTCTCAGTCTACTATAGAAGAAGAGTATGTTGTTGCTACTGCAAATTGCTCAAATATTGCATGGATCAAATAGCTACTAAAAGGAATGAATATGAAGATCTTAGAACTAGTGATTATCTATTGTGATAGTACTAGTGCAATAAACATTTCCAAGAATCTAGTCATGGAGGAAAAGACTAAACACATTGCAATCAAGTATCATTATTTGAGAGAACAAGTTCAAGAAAAAGAAGTGACACTTGTGTATGTGTAATCAAAAGAACAGTTGGCACATTTCTTCACCAAGCCACTGCCCAAAGATACATTTCAGTACCTAAGAAAGAGACTAGGGGTCAAACCCTTGTCTACCATTCAATAAAAGACTGAAGACTACATCAGCCTATATATTATCAAAATGTCAGAAATGTTGATGCAAGAAAAAAGAAGAACTTTAAAGCTACATCTATATACAGATAGGTATATAACAAAACCAAGCACCAAAGCATAATGTTGTATTGCTGATGGATAAGGGAAATTCAAGGAATATATATGGATAAGAGGAAAATGATTATTTGACATGAATGTCAAATATTTAAAACAATTGACAATAGACACTATTTCAATATTTGATTGGCATTGTTGTCAAAGTGAGAGAGATTATCCATATTATCACATTCTTCTGAGAAAAGGAAGAGAGATTATCCATTATCAGATCACTTTAATAGGGAGAAATCATATCCTAAGGGAGAGAAAATTGTATGAAAGATTACACAAAGAGAAAGTTGCTGAAAAGAGGACAAGACATCAAAGCAT
Source organism: Thuja plicata (assembly GCA_018584345.1). Classification (NCBI taxonomy): domain Eukaryota; kingdom Viridiplantae; phylum Streptophyta; class Pinopsida; order Cupressales; family Cupressaceae; genus Thuja; species Thuja plicata. The sequence continues at coordinate 140,204 of MU223519.1, read as the reverse complement.
AAATTGACACCTGAGGAGATTCAACACATCAGAAAATAGAAAGCTGCAAGAATCAAATCTAAGCTAAAATAGAGCTTACCAAAGTTTAGACATTTATTTGTTATCAAACAAAGATTGGTAGTTTGATGAATCTTAACAATTATATTTTATATAGTATTAGAAATAGTATAGTGTGATAATATAAGTTTTGTTGCGTCAATGCCAAAGGGGGAGATTGATGACATATAACTGATTGAATGTTTGATAATGTTAAGTTGAAGATAATGCAAGGCATTAAATTAGTTAATGGTTTGTATTTTCATTGATGTCAACTTGATATAATATTTACGGTCATGTACATAATGCCAAAGACTTAAGAGAATCAATGGAACAAAGGTTATGCTTTCATAAATGCATAAAAGCCAAGTATTCACTAAGTGATAGACAACACCGACAAAGTGCACACCATCGGTAAAGCCAAAGAAGAAAATTCCCAGTGATACCTGACATACTAAAGACAGTCTTGCTCGACGAAGAAAACCACAGGTTGCTTGACGAACTAAAAATAGAGTTTCCTGACGAGTAAAAATCTGATGATGCCCAATAGACAGAGATCCCAAAGCTAATAGGAGTCACACCGATAGAACTGGTAGTTGTAACCAATGACTAACTGAATATTTGACCGATGGAATATAGAGTTTAGAAAATGACAAAATACCTAGCTAGCAACAGCTAAAGATAGACTTAACTAGTTGTTTTCATTGTTTTATTCGACCAGAGTTAAGTGATTGAATTAAAGAAAATTTGTACAGTTGGCAAGAAGATAACTACGAGATAAATAAGGAGTTATGCTTTAAATCAGATTGGCTAGATTGTTTATCACACCGAGAATCAAGAAACAAGAATCAAGAATTAAGGAATATCATGTCTATATAAGAGACAAGCATTATTCATTCCGAACATACATGGAAGGGGAGTGAATCGAAAGAGGATGCTGAAGAGAAACAGATGAAGGATAATTTCATGCAGTATTGATCAATCAAGATGAAGGAAGAGCTAAGGAATTCTGCAGACACCGATAAATAGTGAGCACAGCATCACAAAGCAGAAAGTGTGGAGCACAAAGAACTAAATTGATATATCTGATCAGAGAGGTAATGTACTTAAATAGATCTGAAAATCTGCAATTCAAGTTGCATTAGAAAAAGGTCATTTTGTTTCAGTTTAACTATTCAAGCATCAAGTCTCTTAATAGAGTAGGACTTAATAGTCTTCTATATATTGAGGTACATCCTAAGGAGTGCCAAAAAGGTTGATTCATGAGAGTAGCACTAGATTTTTGTAAAGCCTATTGATAGTCTAAGAAAGAGGTTGATTCAAGGATGGTAGCAAATTGAGTTGCCCGATACTAAGTGACAACCTATATGTATAAAATCTTATAACAAGGTCACACCTAATAGTGTGTTTGTAATCTTTAACAGGGTTGGCTCTTAACACAGCTCACTTCAAAAGAGTGAAAATTTAGGGTACCGGTCCTAGTGGTCTTTCCCTCAACAGGGTTTCCATGTTAAAATCCTAGTGTTATGTGTGTATGGTTTATTACTTTACTATTTTACATTTCACATATGCATTTCTGGATATATCAGTATACTCTTCTTATTTACTGTATTTCGGTAAATAGTTATACTGCATATTGGTAATCAAAGAGAATAAGGACAGACAAGGAAAATTGATAGATAGTTAATCATTATAAGTATTCCATGGCATGCATCTTGTAGGGACTTAATACTCTGAGGTTATTTGATTGGTGGTTAGTGATTAAAGGATGAATTTTTGAGGCCGCTGATTTACCCCCCTCTTAGTTATTACTATCAGGGACACACTTGAGCATTCCAATGTGTCGAAAGGGGTCATGGGGACTTCCTAGCGGTCCTAACATGTGATATGTCCTGCTAGGACCCCTAGGAATTCCTCATGACCCCATTCTACAAATTAGAACACTCAAGTATGTCAAAAGGTGTCCTACAACCCCTTCGGACACACTTTACTGTTCTAATGTGTCATAAGGGGTCGTGAGGACTTCCTAGGGGTCCTAATGTGTGATAAGATGTACTAGGACCCCTAGGAAGTCCCCATGACCCCTTTTAACACAATGGAATGCTCAAGTGTGTCCAAAGGGGTCGTAGGACCCCTTGGGACACACTTGAGCATTCCAATGTGTGGAAAGGGGTCATGGGGACTTCCTAGGTGTCCTAATGTGTGATAATGCCTACTAGGACCCCTAGGAAGTCCTGATGATCCCTTTCAATATATTAAAACACTCAAGTGTCTTGAAAGGGATCCTACGACCCCTTAGGACACACTTTAGTGTTCTAATGTATCATAAGGGGTCATGGGGACTTCCTAGGTGTCCTAATGCGTGATAAGGTGTACTAGGACCCCTAGGAAGTCCCCATGACCCTTTTGAAACATTGGAATGCTCAAGTGTGTCCTAAGGGGTCGTAGGACCCCTTGGGACAAACTTGAGCATTCTAATGTGTTGAAAGGGTTCATGGGGACTTCCCAGGGGTCCTAACACTTGATAAGGCCTACTAAGACCCCTAGGAAGTCATCATGACCCCTTTCAACACATTAGAACACTCAAGTGTGCCCTAAGGGGTCATAGGACCCCTTGAGACATGCTTGACCATTCCAATGTGTTGAAAGGGGTCATGGGGACTTACTAGGGGTCCTAACGTGTGATAAGGTGAACTAGGACCCCTAGGAAGTCCCTGTGACCCCTTTCGACACATTGGAACTCTCAAGTGTGTCCCAAGGGGTCCTACAACCCCTTAAGACACACTTTAGTGTTCTAATGTGTTGTAATAGGTCATTACGACCTCCAAGGAGTCCTAATATGTGATAAGGTGTACTAGGACCCCTAGGAAGTCCCCATGGCCCCTTCCAACACATTGCAACACTCAAGTGTGTAAAAAGGGGTCCTATGACCCCTTAAGACACACTTTAGTGTTTTAATGTATTGAAAGGGATCATGAGGTCTTCCTAGGGGTCCTAGTATGCCTTATCATGCGTTAGGACCCCTAGGAAGTCCCCATGACACCTTTCAACACATTAAATAACTCAAGTATGTCCTAAGGGGTTATAGGACCCTATGGGACACACTTGAGCATTCTAATATGTCGAAAGGGGTCATGGGGACTTCCTAGGGGTTGTAACATGTGATAAGGCATACTAGGACCCCTAGAAAGACCACATGTCCCCTTTTGACACATTAGAACACTCAAGTGTGTCCTAAGGGGTTGTAGGACCCCTTGGGACACACTTGAGCATTCTAATATTTTGAATGGGGTCATGGGGAATTCCTAGGGGTCATAACGCATGATAAGGCATCCTAGGACCCCTAGGAAGTCCTCATGACCCCTTTCAACACACTGGAATGCTCAAGTGTGTCCTAAGGGGTCGTAGGACCCTTTTTGACACACTTGAGCATTCCAATGAGTCAAAAGGGTCATGGGGACTTCCTAGGGGTCCTGACATGTGATAAGGCATACTAGGACCCCTAAGAAGTCCTCATGAAACCTTTCGATACATTAGAACACTCAAGTGTATTCAAAGGGGTTGTAGGACCCTTGGGACACCCTTGAGAATTTCAATGTGTCAAAAGGGGTCATGGGGACTTTCTAGGGGTCCTAACGCATGATAAGGCATACTAGGACCCCTTGGAAGTCCCCATGACCCCTTTTGACACATTGGAATGATCAAGTGTGTCGAAAGGGGTCCTACAACCCCTTAGGCCACACTTTAGTGTTCTAATGTGTTGAAAGGGGTCATGTGGACTTTCTATGGGTCCTAACATGCAATAAGGCATACTAGGACCCCTAAGAAGACCCCATGACCCCTTTTGACACATTAGAACACTCAAGTGTGTCCTAAGGGGTCATAGGACCCTTTGGGACACACTTGAGCATTCCAATGTATTGAAAGGGGTCATGGGGACTTCCTAGGGGTCCTAACGCATGATAATAGGTACTAGGACCCCTAGGAAGTCCCCATGACCCCTTTCAACACATTGGAATGCTCAAGTGTGTTGAAAGGGGTCCTACGACCCTTTAGGACACACTTTAGTGTTGTAATGTGTCGAAAGGGGTCATGTGGACTTCCTAGGGGTCCTAAGGCATACTAGGACCCCTAGAAAGTCCTCATGACCCCTTTCAACACATTATAATGCTCAAGTGTGTCCAAAGGGGTCTGTTAGTAAACATATTGTTATTTTTCACTTAAACTCTGAAATACCTAGATATTAAAGAAACAATCGAATATAATAGTTGGGAAATGTAGCCAAATAACTAATTTCCCTCTGAATTTGAAGGTACATCTCCCTTAATAGCTTAATGTTCAATGAATTTTTTTATTTCCTAATTTAATGGGGGTTTGTTCTTAACCTGAGAATGGAAGAGGTAATCTGAACTAGGCCTAGACAAGAACTAGTTTAGGGAAATAGGTTCAGCTTTCTATCTAGCAAATTTCAAGACTTTATAAATAATATAAGATCTCAAGATTGGTAATGCAGGGAGTGATAATGAAGATACAAACACAAAAATAAAAGATCAATGATAACATAATGATGATGAATTGATCTACTTCATAAGAAAATTTCCCATAATCTATGAATGACACCCAGATTTGTCTTTAATTAATTGTATCAAATCATAATACAAAACCTTAGTTTAATCTTGAACTGTAAATCCAATTTAAAGAAACATTCAAATTGATAGAAAGATAAATGCAATGGAACAGTTAAAACATTGGTATTCAGACATAAATGAATTTGACTCAGCAAAAAACAAAGTTCTTCACACCAAAATTTAGTTGACCTTTGTATTTATTTTGAAAATAGTACATATAGATCTTCAGAGTTTGACCATTACAAAAAGGAGTAACCGAAATAGTTCAACTTCTCAAACTAGAAATGATAAACAAATGTTTATCCGTTACAAGCTCTATCAAAAATTAGTATAAGAGGGAATATATTTATGCTTTCATTTTCTTCCCCTTATATATTTTTGCCGTATAGGCGGTGACAGCTGTGATGATTGGAATAAGCTCTTCATGTCTATTGATATGGACATTAGTATATCTGATGAGCCACAGAGAATGATCTTTGGCTAGAATTTTAACTACATCTACCTGATCTTTCAACTCTTCCATATCTTTATAGATGCACCCGCTCAAATGTTGAAGTTCTGGTACATTGTCCAAGTGAGAGGAAGACTGTTCTGCCAACTTATCCACATAATCGGAGAAGGATTTATGCATGTTGGTCACTCCAATCATTTCTTTTCCTTGATAGCTTGTCTATGACTCCGTGTGAAGACCCTGAAGGAGTTTAAAATATTTGTTCTATTCCTCTTTGATTTTGACATCTGTCTATTGCAACCCTCCTTCAGCTTGGATGTTCATCTCAATCTTAAATTCCAGGCTTTGAAGTCATTCAATCAAAGGCTCATCTCCTTTCTGCAAGATCTTTGCCTTTATTGCATCTTTAGTCTTGATCTTGAACACTACATGCAACATTACTATGCATTCTTGGCACTTTACTCTTTCTAATGTGATATTCTACAAATTATTGTCAATGTTGTTTCTCTCCATCTCCAACTTTAGGAGAGTATCACCCAGCTACTCAATAACTACTAGCCCTTTAGATTTGAGCCTCTCGACCCATCGTTTACCAATCTACCCAAAATGTTTGTCTTCTTGCAACTTGTCTATGGTGGCTTGATTCTCTGTAGCATTAGGGTTGAAAGTGGTTTGGGCACTAGGAATGCTTGCATCTGGAGTGACTAATTTCCTGATAAAGTTAGTTAGTTTAGCGACTTCTACTTTAAGTTGGACCTTAGCGGTCTTGAGCTCCTCAAGCTCTTCTTTAATTATAATGTTCATGGACTCCCACCAATCCACTTTAGTATCATGACGAGCTAGCCACATATCAAATGACTGCATCTCAAAGTTGAAAGCATTTAAATCTTCAAACCTACCTTCCTTTGTGGGCTTTGCTACTTCCATAGTGAAGTGCCCTATTTCTGGGTCTCGGCCTAATGTAGACAATGTATTTTCTTTCTTCACCTTTCTCATGGTGGTAATGGATTGTAAGGCCCGTGAAAGAGTATCATTGTTGGGAGCTCCTTCTTTTATCCTCTTCCTATTGCGTTCTAGGGTGTTCTCTATCCAAGAGTCTATGCTAGTAACTTTGGTGGCAGAGACCAATTATTCTATGAACAACTTCTTGATGACCTAGGGGAGTAGCTTTAGGTCTAGAAGAAAATGGATTCATTGAGGTAGGAGAGGATGAAACTAATTTAGTGACTTGAGCAACTTTATGTGCTTTCTAGCCTCCTCATCTGATTCAGTGTCTGCAGTGCTAGAACTATCTTCACCCACTTCCACTATAATAGGGGACCCTCTCCTTGGAGTATCTTGAATCGAGGTATCATCTTGTGTGCCCAATGTGCTAGCTTTGACTGGTTGTTCTGTTTCTACACTTTTAACAAGCTTAGTTGTAGACTTAACTGGGTTTGCAGAAACCACTTCATCTGTGTAACCAATGATAGGATGTGAGCCATCTCCACATGTCTTCTCTAATGGGATCATCTTTTCAGTAGGCTCATCACCTCCGCCTACTGGCTGAACTATCTCTTTAGATATGGTCAGGATAGTCATTGGAAATGACATAGGAGAACTCCCAGTCCCTCTTGTAGGATTTTTTTGAGAGGGAGGCTTCCTTTCTAACCTCTTACTTTTACTTGTAATGCATTGGATCCACTGCTCTGTCCTTTTGTAGATCCCACCCATCAAGGTCTGCAAGTTATCAATGACTTGACCTAGTATGGGTTCAAAGCTTATAGGTAGGGGCTTAATCTTTTCCATGTATGTATCATCATACATATGTTGGTTGTAATCTTCCACACCTTCAACTGCAATCTTAACTTTGAATCTTTTGATTTTTTCAATAGTCAATCTTGCGTAGAATCGATCTCTCCTCTCCAGATCATCTTTGCAGTTGGCCCAATAGTCCTCTATATCATCGATGTGATGAATAGTGTGATGCATTTGCAAGTAATCTCAGGCATAGTTCACAGGATCATATTGTAGCCTCAGAACATCATATGTTTCCAATTGAAACTTCTTTGAGAATGCTTTCAATAAATTCTTTGCATCAGACCAGGACGCACAATTGTAGGCTCCAATAGTCATTGATAAATTATAGCCTTTCTTCCTAGTGCCTACACAGATTAGGTTCACTTGGAATTCTTCCCTCATCACCTCAACTAGAATGATCATGTCTTCGAGGTCCCTTGGAAGCTTCAAATGAAAATCATCAAATCCTGCAAGACGAATGTAAGAAAAATTCATGAATTGGATAAAATAAGCTCCAAATTGGCTGATAAATGCTATGGCTTCTAGAGAAAATCTCCTTTTTGGGAAACCTTGTAACTCCCCACATAGTCTCATTATGAATGCATCATTAACTTTTAGATACTCAATATAACTGTTATGTAATTGCAAACAGGGGAAGAATTCATAACTCTTAACATCCTCTGGGAATTCTTCTAGTCTAGGAAGTCCTAGCCAAAGTTGAATTGTAGCTAAGATATATAACAAAACTGAGGAAATATAGAACTCATTCTGATGTTTAGCTCTATTTAGGGAATTTGAAAGAAATTCACTTACCATGTGAGCCCAATCAATGAAATTATTATGAGAGCAAATCAGCTGAACCAGGAAGAAAAGGTGCTCAATGAAACTAAGTGCATCGCTCTCGCCTATGATCCTGTGAAGAAATACCAGGATGTCTAGAATTTATGGCTTTAGGTTCATGTCGTATAGTATTTTGGGAAAATTTCCCTTGGTGCTTCTTGACTCCTGGAACCATGTTTTCATTATTTCCTTCTTCCATACAGTTTTCTTTGCTCCATACTCAGTAACCGCCCAACTATATGTCATCTCCGAGTATTAAGATTTCTCTGGAATATGAAGGGAGTTCTAGACAGAGTCTCAGTCAATGGAGAGTAGCAACATTTCATTGGGAAAAATAATTTTCTTGTTGTTTGGATTATAGAGAGCTATGCATTCTCGAACAAGCTCTGGAGCTTGAATTACAACAGGAAAACCGACGGCTTCGACTAATCCACTCTCCTTCAGTTTTTCTCTAATGGGATGTATCCTTTTAGAATTCATCCTGCTATGAAAGCTCTGCATATCTAATAATCTCATAGAGGTGTTTATGATTTTTTTCTAGTCGGAAGTGATATCGTTCATCCAATCAAATCCCATGAATCTAGTAGCTATGCTTCGATTGAGTTGAATCAGGAACTTGGATTCTTTCTTAGTGAATACAAAAGCAAGGAACAACTATAACCAGGGGTTTTAGCTTAGACAATTTGACAAATAGATGGTAATTCTTGTTTGCAATACTTCACTAATTTTATAACTCCTAACTTTTTACCATTAACGACCAACTTCCCATGCCACACGAATGAAAAGACTTAAGCATTTATGAAAAATTCTATTATGAAGCAAAACGGATTTATTTGAATTAATTACTTTACCTCTATGGGCCATTAAGAAACATCTTTTCACTTTAGATAAATTTAATGGTGACTTTCTGGGGACAGTGGATAATTACTTTTCTGCTTCTCCTTTGGGCGAATAAATGTTTTTGGAGCACTCCGTACTTAGAAATCCACCAAGGAGGAATTTTGGGCTGGTACAATGCTAAAATGATGTGTTGAAATTTTATTTTCTTTCTTTATACCTTAAGTCCCCTCACAGGTTGATTTTTCTTCATAAATCTTGCGTATAACAATCTACCAGAAAATGCATCTCGCAGGTAAAAACCCACCTATTGGAGTAGCAAAGAAGTTATTCTACATTTCCACCAATAAGCTTTTCTCTCTGAATCCTTATCATTTGATCATTCTTTTGGCCCGTAGGGATCATTTTGAATGCAATAGTATTTCTAGCCTCAATTATCTAATTTCTACTTCCACTGATCGCTGAAACTTTAAAAATAGTTGACTGCAGAAAAGACACTCTGTAGGTGAGTATCTACTAAGGAGAAGCCTGAAACCAATTTTTTGTCGATGAGACAAAATAAAGTATCAAAGATGAAGATTCCAAAATCACATAAGATCAATGTTAGAAACCTCTTAATCATGACCTTTCTCAGATTTGGGAGCTTAACCTACCCAATATGACATAATTTCAGATAAAAACCCCCATCTTAAAAAGGAGAAGGTAATTTGGGAAAATTTGATAAAGGTTTCTCTAGCCTAAAGGGAAAAACTAGACTTAAACTCATGACTTGCACAATGTTTTCAAGACCATTACTATACACTAAACATCCATTTTTCTCTAAAGATATGCAAAAAAAAAAATGGGGCAAGAGGGTCCTAAGACCCCTTGGGACACACTTGAGCATTCCAATGTGTCGAAAGGGGTCATGGGGACTTCCTAGGGGTCTTAACATCTTATAAGGCATACTAGGACCCTTAGGAATTCCCCATGACCCCTTTTGCCACATTAGAATGCTCAAATGTATCCCGAAGGGTCATACAACCCCTTAGGACACACTTGAGTTTTCTAATGTGTCGAAAGGGGTCATGGGGACTTACTATGGGTCTTAACATGTGATAAGGCATACTAGGACCCCTAAGAAGACCCCATGACCCCTTTCAACATGTTAGAACACTCAAGTGTGTCAAAAGGGGTCGTAGGACCCTTTAGGACACATTTGAGCATTCCAATATGTTGAAAGGGGTCATGGGGACTTCTTAGGGGTCCTAATGCATGATAAGGCCAACTAGGACCCCGAGGAAGTCCTCATGACCCCTTATGACACATTAGAACACTCAAGTGTGTTGAAAGGGGTCCTACGACCCCTTAGGAGACACTTTAGAGTTCTAATATGTTGTAAGGGGTCATGAGGACTTCCTAGGGGTCCTAATGCCTTATAAGTTGTACTAGGACCCACAAGAAGTCCCCATGACCCCTTTCAAGACATTTGAATACTCAAGTGTGTTCTAAGGGGTTGTAGGACCCCTCAGGACACACTTGAGCATTCCAATGTGTTGAAAGGGGTCATGGGGACTTCTTAGGGCTCATAACATGTGATGAGGCGTACTAAGACCTCTAAGAAGTCCTCATGACCCCTTTCAACACATTAGAACACTCAAGTGTGTCAAAAGGAGTCCTACAACCCATTAGGACACACTTTAGTGTTCTAATATGTTGTAAGGGGTCATGGAGACTTCCTAGGGGTCCTAACACATGATAAGGCATACTATGACTCCTATGAAGTGCCCATAACCCATTTTGACACATTGGAATCCTCAAGTGTGTCCTAAGGGGTTGTAGGACCCCTTGGGACATGCTTTAGTGTTCTAATGTGTCAAAAGGGGTGATGGCATCTTCCTAGGAGTCCTAGTACACCTTATCACACGTTAGGACCCCTAGGAAGTCCCCATGACCCCTTTCAAAACATTAAAACACTCAAGTGTATCCTAAGGGGTTATAGAAAACTGTGGAACAGACTTGAGCATTCCAATGTGTTAAAAGGGGTTATGGGAACTTCCTAGGGGTCTTAACCCATGATAAGGCATTCTAGGACCCCTAGGAAGACTTCATTACCCATTTCAACACATTAGAACACTCAAATGTGTCCTAAGGGGTCCTAGCACCCCTTGGGACATACTTGAGCATTCCAATGTGTTGAAAGGGGTCATGAGGACTTCTTAGGGGTCCTAAAGTGTAATAAGACATACTAGGACCCCTAGGAACTCCTCATGACCCCTTTTGACATATTGGAATGCTCAAGTGTGTCCTAAGGTGTCATAGGACACCTTTTGACACACTATATCTTTCCAATGTGTCAAAAGGGGGCATGGGGTATTCCTAGGGGTCCTAACATGTGATAAGGCATACTAGGACCCCTAGGAAGTCCTCATGAACCCTTTCGACATATTAGAACACTCAAGTGTGTCCAAAGGGGTCGTAGGACCCCTTGGGACACACTTGAGAAATACAATGTGTCAAAAGGGATCATGGGGACTTCCTAGGGGTCTTAGTACGTCTTATCAGGTGTTAGGACCTCTAGGAAGTCCCCATGACCCCTTTCGACACATTAGAATACTCAAATATATCTAAAGGGGTACTATGACCCCTTAGGACACAATTTAGTGTTCTAATATGTTGAAAGGGGTCATGGGGACCTCCTAAGTGTCCTAACACGTGATAAGGCATACTACGACCCTTAAGAAGACCCCATGACCCCTTTCGACACATTAGAACACTCAAGTGTGTCCTAAGGGGTCATAGGAACATTTGGGACACACTTGAGCATTCCAAAGTGCTGAAAGGGGTCATAGGGACTTCCTAGGGGTCCTAACACATGATAAGGCANCTAGCACCCCTTGGGACACACTTGAGCATTCCAATGTGTCGAAAGGGGTCATGGGGACTTCTTAGGGATCCTAACATGTGATAAGGCATACTAGGACCTTTAGGAAGTCCTCATGACCCCTTTCAACACATTAGAACACTCAAGTGTGTCGAAAGGAGTCCTACAACCCATTAGGACACACTTTAGTATTCTAATGTGTTGTAAGGGGTCATGGGGACTTCCTAGGGGTCCTAACGCATGATAAGGCATACTAGGACCCCTATCAAGTCCCCATAAATCCTTTTGACACATTGGAATTCTCAAGTGTGTCCTAAGGGGTCGTAGGACCCCTTGGGACATGCTTTAGTGTTCTAATGTGTCAAAAGGGGTGATGGGGTCTTCCTAGGAGTCCTAGTACACCTTATCACACGTGAGGACCCCTAGGAAGTACCCATGACCCCTTTCAACACATTAAAGCACTCAAGTGTGTCCTAAGGGGTTGTAGAAGACTTTGGATTAGACTTGAGCATTCCAATGTGTCAAAAGGGGTTATGGGAACTTCCCAGGGGTCCTAACATATGATAAGGCATTCTAGGACCTCTAGGAAGACTCCATTACCCCTTTCAACACATTAGAAAACTTAAGTGTGTCCTAAGGGGTCCTAGCACCCCTTGGGACATACTTGAGCATTCCAATGTGTTGAAGGGGGTCATGAGGACTTCCTAGGGGTCCTAAAGTGTATAAGGCGTACTAGGACCCATAGGAAGTCCTCATGACCCCTTTTGACACATTGGAATGCTCAAGTGTTTCCTAAGGTGTCGTAGGACACCTTTCGACACACTTAAGGTTTTCAATGGGTCATGGGGAATTCCTAGGGGTCCTAACACATGATAAGGCATACTAGGACCCCTAGGAAGTCCTCATGAACCCTTTCAACAAATTAGAACACTCAAGTGTGTCCGAAGGGGTTGTAGGACCCCTTGGGACACACTTGAGCAATACAATGTGTCAAAAGGGGTCATGGGGACTTCCTAGGGGTCTTAGTACACCTTATGAGGCGTTAAGACCCCTAGGAAGTTCCCATGACCCCTTTTGACACATTGGAATACTCAAGTGTGTCTAAAGGGGTCCTACGACCCCTTAGGACACAATTTAGTGTTCTAATATGTTGAAAGGGGTCATGGGGACTTTCTATGCCTCCTAACATGTGATAAGGAATACTAGGACCCCTAAAAAGACCCCATGACCCCTTTCGACACATTAGAACACTCAAGTGTGTCCTAAGGGGTCATAGGAACATTTGGGACACACTTGAGCATTCCAAAGTGTTGAAAGGGGTCATAGGGACTTCCCAGGGGTCCTAACACATGATAAGACATACTAGGACCCCTAAGAAGTCCCCATCACCCCTTTCAACACATTAGAATGCTCAAGTGTGTGGAAAGGGGTTGTAAGAACCCTTAGGACACACTTTAATGTTCTATTATGTCGAAAGGGGTGATGGGGACTTCCTAGGTGTCCTAAGGTGTGATAAGGTGTACTAGGACCCCTAGGAAGTCTTCATGACCCCTTTCAACACAATAGAACACTCAAGTTTGTCCTAAGTGGTTGTAGGACCCCTTGGGACACACTTGAGCATTCCAATGTGTCGAAAGGGGTCATAGGAACTTCCTAGGGGTCTTAACATGTGATAAGGCATACTAGGACCCCTAGGAAATCCCCATGACCTATTTCAACACATTAGAATGCTCAAATGTGTCGCAAAAGATCTGACGACCCCTTAGGACACACTTGAGTGTTCTAATGTGTCAAAATGGGTCATGGGGACTTCCTATGGGTCCTAACACATTATAAGGTGTACTAGGACCCCTATGAAGACCCCATGATCCCTTTCGACATGTTAGAACACTCAAATTTTTTGCAAAGGGGTCATAGGATCCTTTGGGACACATTTGAGAATTTCAATGTGTTGAAATGGGTCATGGGGACCTCTTAGGGATCCTAATAAGTGATAAGGTCAACTAGGACACCTAGGAAGTCCTCATGACCCCTTTTGAGACATTAGAATACTTAAGTGTGTCAAAAGGGGCCCTACGACCCCTTAGAAGACACTATAGTGTTCGAATATGTCGTAAGGGGTCATGGGGACTTCCTAGGGTACCTAACACATTATAAGGCATACTAGGACCCCTAGGAAGCCCCCATGGCCCCTTAGAC
>MU223519.1:97955-117923 GCA_018584345.1 Thuja plicata | reverse complement strand
TAATATATAATACATATAAAATAATATATAATATATGATATATAATGTAACATTTAATATTAATATATATTATATAATATTTAATGTAAAATGTATATTATATAATATTTAATATATAATAGATATTGTATAATATTTAATATATAATAAATATTATATAATATTTAATATATAATATTTGATATATAAGAGATATTATATAATATTTAATATATATAATATATAATCTAATATATATTTTTTGATATATAATATATAATATATCATATGAAGGATGGAGAAATGGGAGTGAGAAAGGGGTTGGAAAAAAATTAAGAGGGAGAAAGGGGAGGGGAAATTTAAAAATCAAAATTCTGCCAGAATTTTTTGGCACCCAAAAATATCGGCTACCCGATTAGGCTTGGTATTTCTTTGTGAACCAAACCTACATGGTCAACTATACAAATGTCATAAAAATGTGTTTTTCCCCTATTTCTCAAAGTTCCAAACTTTGACCTTGTAGCTGACAACTTTTTTTTACCCAAATTTGATGAAACAAAAAGGGTATGTTAAGGAGATTATCAACTTTCTATCGATATAATTGCTGTCAAATTTTGAATTCGGTAAGTAATTATTAGTTATTTTCTAATTGAGTTACCTCTAAAGTGTTGATTTATATACTGACTGAAAAATGGATATAACTTTCAGACGGTATAACATTTTTGAAATCTGAAAAAAATGCATCACATTCTATGTGTCTCCTACTATAAGGGATTTGTTTTTTTAATTTTGTAAAGTTTTCAACGAGTTAAGGTGGTCAGACACAGGATTTTTTTTATTCTGAAAATGTTGTAGCAGAAAATTCATAATTAATTTTTTTTTTGAATAAAATTACACAAAAATATGCCTCACATCTGGGCATGAGTCTACTAGTTATATATAAAATATTATAATAAAATATTATCATTTGATTATGATTAAGGTGGTCAAACATACACCTACCTATTATTTCTTTCCTAAAATTTTTGTACTATTGCATTGAAATCTATACTTTTCACCAGTCATATTAACATTTTTTGAAAAAACACCTAGTAGTTTAGAAACTACATTCAATTTTCTATAGATACTATTCTTACAAATTTTTGATATTAGGTTGATAGCTAGTTGAAATTTTCACGTCAAGTTGACTAACCCTGATTTGCTGATTTTTCATTGCCACTTAAGGGCATAGTTTGGCCCCTCATGATTTTGCACATACCCCAAAGTTCATAACAAGATGGTGGAAAGTGAAAATGTAAGAATTGATGAATTTTCTAAAAGGAACGATGAAGATAGAAAGAAGGAACTTTAATATTATGATAACTTTGTATATGTTCAACCTGATGTTTCTATTACCTTACCAAGAGAACCTAGTGAGGAGGAATATGAACACAGAGTTCAACAACCAAATGTTGATATTAAAGAAACGAGAGCTATCAATCCTTTTAGTAAAGTATGTGAGAAGGAACCATTCCCCAAACAAGATTATTGGAAATAAGGATGTCAGAGTGATGACCAGAAGCAAGGTAAGAGACAATACATGTTTTATATCTACGTTTGAGCCCAAGAAAGTTAAGGAATCTTTAGATAATGAAGTTTAGATGACAGAAATGAAAGAAGAGTATGATCAAATTGAGAAGAACAAGACATGGAAATTAGTACCCAGGCCCAAATAAAAAATTGTTATTGGTACTTAATCGATTTTCAGAAACAAATTGAATGAGTATGGAGAATTTTGTAGAAATAAAGCTAGATTGGTTTGCAAAGGTTATGCACAAGAAGAAGGAATAGACTATGGAGAGGATTTTGCACCTATTTCTAGATTGGAAGGATTTAGAATACTTCTATCTTATTTTTATTACAAATGATTCAAGGTATATCAGATGGATGTTAAGTCTGCATTTTTTAATCAGATACTTGAAGAAGTATACATAGAGAAACCTAAAGGATTCATTGAAATGAAAAACAAGAAAAAGGTATGCAAGTTACATAAATATTTATATGGTTTTAAAAAATCACCCCAAGCATGGTATGACAGATTGCACTCTTATATAATCAAAATAGTATTTTAGAGAACAAGTGATAAAAATAATGTTTACTTAAAATGTGACAGTTAAAACAAAGTTTTGATTGCTGAAATTTTTGTTGATGGTATTATTTTTGGAGACAATGACACTTTATGTAAAGTATTTGCTTATAAAATGAGAAAAGAGTTTTAAATGTTAATTATTGGAGAGATTAAGTTCTTTCTAGGTCTACAAATACAACAAGTTACTGGGGGGGTCTACATTACAGAAGCTAAGTATATCAAAGAAATCCTCAAAACTTTTGGTATGGAAGAGTCCAAACCTGTTGGAACACCTATGGTTACTAGATGTAAGCTATCAAAAGAGGATTAAACACAAGAGCTGGATAATACTCTTTACCGATCTGTGATTCATAAATCACCGTATGTTGTTCACATCAGACCCGATATAGCATACGCAGTTGGGATTGTTGCAAGATTTTCCTCTAATCTAAAGGAAACATAAATGTCTGCAGTAAATATAATTGTGTGATATCTGAAAGGCACAAAATAATTTGGTTTATTGTACAAGAAAGGAGGTACTTTTGATATTCAAGTCTACACTAATGCAAATTGGGCTGGAAATGTTGATGACAGGAAAATTACTAGTGGAGTTGCATTCTTTCTAGGTAAAATATTGGTTACATGGCTAAGCAAGAAACAAAGTTGTATTTCACAATCTACTATTGACACTAAATATATTGTTGCTGCTATGAATTGTGCAAATATAGTACAGATTAAAAAATTACTTGAAGGTATGCAAGAAGATATCATAGATCCAGTTACTATTTTTTGTGATAATACAAGTGCTATTAATATATCAAAGAACCTAGTTAAGAATTCAAATACAAATAACATTTATATCAAGTATCACTACTTGAGAGAACAAGTTCAAGATAAAAATGTGAGATTGGAATATGTCATTTCAAAGGAACAAATGGTCAATATCTTTACAAAGCCACTAGCTAAAGATGGTTTTGAGTATCTTAGAGATAAATTAGGGGTTCTTTCCCTATCTAATATTCACTAAAGAGCATGAGGCATGTTGCAGAAATTCTATATTTTATTAGAATATCTATTTCTGAATTGATCTTAGTATAAAACACTTTAGATGATTCCCAAAGTTGTGAAAATATTTTTATATGAAATGATTTATGAGTACATGTTAGGTATAATCCACTACTGGAACAAGTTTTCAGAAGTATGAATTTTTTTCATTGTTTTTTATTAAGTAAAATAGGTTTTAAAGGGTGCCTGAAACCTGATACAAAGCTAAAAATATAATAATAAGTAACAGTAGGAACAAAGACTGAGATAGGCCATAGCCAGGGCCACAGATAAAGATAACATGAAACCCACCAAAATTAAAAGCTGGAAGAAAAAATAAGACATGGATGTTGAAAATAATGAGAAGTGTGCACTGAGAGGGGAGGGGTGAATCAGTACCTCTAAATTTTTTATCTCTTTTATCCTTTAACCTTTATGTAATCAATTGTTCATCCAATCATTTGTTCTATACTATCTTTGTGTAAGACATATCAATTATTTAACTTAATCAAACATGTAAACATTCATAGAAATATTCATGAAAGTATTTGAATCATAACACATGATATGATATCTTAGAAAACCTCTGTAAGAAGGTAAAAACTACAGTGGGGATGGCACCCACAAAATCTTCACTATCTGCAGATTGGAAGGGGCCGATTAAGGCTTACAATTTGATCACTTTTGATGATCTACCCTGTTAGGAGTATCATGTGGAGACCTGTTAAATTCTACTCTATTAAGAGCTTTTGCAACACTGTTTAGTGTACACTCAATTAAGAGATTTACAAAGGAATGTTAAATCCACCTTTCTTGAAAGGATTTTTACTTTTCCTTCACTTGTTAGAATGTAATAAAATTACTCATTGAACTGAGTGTATGCAATATACTATTGCTAATTATAGATCCATTCAAGATTACATGTATATATGTATCACCAATTGTGATTTAATAGTACCTTTGTTGCTTGGTAGCCTTTGTTCTTGGTTCTTCATAACCAATTTCATCTTTTGTTGTGCTGGTTCTTGAAACTCTTAGTCTGATCCATAGATATGCTCATTGGCTACATTCATCATCTCCTCTTACATTTATAATGATTAAAACATATATTTATAAGATAGCTTGACCTAGTTAAGTTTCACATAAAACAAACTTAACTATATGATCACAGGTTTACAACTTTACCTTGATCTCCTAGTCTGCATGTTTTTAATAAGTTAGAATGTTTTAAAAAATGACAATAATGTTGCTTTTCCCTTAAGTAATGGTTTAAAAAAAAAATCTATATATAGAATATGAGTGTTTTATCTAACGTGGAAGTCATATCCACTTTTTCTGGGATGTAACTGACTTTTAGTGTATGATGCTCGGTTTGCTTTGAAATTAGTTTGACTGTCTTTTGGGTTGCACTGTGCCTATTCTCTCAGTTTTCATTATATCTTCTCATTGGGTTCCTCTTTTAGTTTCCTCCTGTTAGGTTCTAGTTTATCTGTCGAGTGTATCTTGAACTTAACACATTCGGTGATCTTTGATATTTGTACTTTCAGTGTTCCTGAAAGTCTATCTTTCGGTGTAGGTTTACCGAAGGTTCAGACACTTGTTTTCCTTTTGTATAATAATGGAAAAATAATGTATTTGATAGAAGTCTAGCAGCCCACATGCATCCAGCAAAGGACCATCAGCCCACACACGAAGCCACAAGAAGGGTCATTTCTTCCCCTTTTAGCATCGAAAGGCCATATCAAACGTGGGAAAATGATTAGATTTTTTCCCTTTCACAGTAGTCCCCCACACATCCACCTCATTGGCCAAACCCTTCCAAGAGAGAAAATTGGGGACCGAAACTCCCAAATCTGGAAAGCTAGGAAAAGGTTGTAGAAAAGGACTAGGGGAAGCCAACAAAACTAGTTCAGCAAGTGAACTAGTAGCCACTAGGATAGAAGCAAACAAAGGAGCATTATCAGCCAGAAAAGCTGCAACCCCACCGCTATGAGAGTCTCAAACACAAGTCTTCGTACAAAGAGTCACCATAGGGTCAGAGGCAATAGAAGAATATGGAGGAGAGGCCTCACCCAGGGAAGAGACCTCACTAGACACAAGAACATTGTCCTCAGAAACCTCCAGAGCAGAAGAAACCACCTGAGAAAAGCTTTGGACAAAAAAAGTCTTCCCAACAGTGTAATGTTGGGAAGAGGCCCCCTTCCACCAAGAGGCACACATTTTTTTAATCTTCTCTGAGCCACATTGATCACCCAAATGACCATTTTAAAAACATCTGCTACACTTGAAGGGGAGCCCTTCATAATCTAGGGTTTGGATCCAGGCACCTTTAGAGTGCTGCAGCATAATATTTTCTGGTAGAACCTTAGAAATGTCTAGGTCCACCAAAATTTGGGCATGAGTTGAATGAAGAATATCATAAGAGTCCTCATCAACCATCAGAAAGTCCCCAAGAACCTCACCCATAGCCTCTAACAAAGAATCCCCCCAAAGATGAAGGGGGAGGTAGGGAATCCAGACCCAAATGGGAACCTTGGAGAAAGTCTCAGAAGATGGATCAAAGTTAGGGTGCCATAGCTTCACCATAAGCATAAACCGAGCATCCCAACTAAAAAAATGATAACATAAAATTGTTTTCCTATCAGCTACATTTTCAAATTTTGCTATGAAAAAACCGCAAGCCATAGGAAAAATGTGAACAGTACTAGAAATACTAGGTTTCAAATGTCAATAAATCTAGGATAGAAGGTTAGGAAGACTCGACCAAAAGCCCTTGAACCTGTAGATAAGGCTATGGAACAAGAAATTAGAGGAAGCCTCATAAATTTCCTTCACAATCTCATCCTCCAAAGGGATAATTATAGGGTTAGAAACCATAAAAAGAACAAAATCCTTGATCCCCCTCGGATCTGAAATCAGAGAAGGCTTATTTGCAGTAGATTTGCAAGCTGACGATGAAGGGGCTGGAGAGCCAAGACCCCGAGCCACCGCAGAAGGAGCCAAGGAAATAGGGGCCAGAGGATCTTTAGAGCCAAGAACCCTAGCATTCAAAGGGGCAAAAGAGCTAGGACCCTGAGCTACCGCAGAAGGTGTCAAGGACTTAGGGGCTGGAGGAGCCATAGAGGCAAGAACCCTAGCAGCTAAAGGGGCTAAAGAGCCAGGACCCTGAGACACCGCAGAAGGAACCAAGGGGCCAAGGGCTAGAGGAGGAGTAGAGCCAGGAACCTTAGCCACTAAAAGGGATGAAGAGATAGGACCCCAAGCCCCCACAAAAGGATCTGAGGAGCCAAAGAGCTAGGCACCCTAGCTACCATCAGACATTTTATACAATGGGTTTTGTTCAATGAATTTTTGGTATTGTTTTCAAAGAGAGATAGAATGAATTCATGACATTAATCCTTAATGAGGATATTGATGAATTAGGAGAGAATGAATTGCTACTATTTACTCATGAAGGAGAATCACAATGTATGCTACAAAAACATAATATTTATCCAAGAGAGAGATTCAGATCAGAGATCTAAGTCAAAAAAAAAATATCAACTCAGAGGGAGTATAATAATCTATTGGAGAGAAGACATCATAAATTTCCATAACACTATTATAGTGGTTGTCATCAATGCCAAAGAGGGAGATTTTTGATCGACTGATGAAGATTTGATGGAGATGATGAATACCAAGTGATACCAAGTATCATGATTGTAGAAATGGTTAGATCTGTTATCCTTTTGTCATTGATGTCAAGCAATTGATCACTTGACTTTTATTATGTTACCATATCTTAAGAAGAGAATTTAAATGGGTGACAAATAAAGATCAGACAATTATGAATTAATGATGATATAGTTTTTTCTACTAAATATTTGATGTTATCAAATTAGTACAATTAATTGATTAAGTTTGAAATTGCAAAGAGTTAAGTTGTGACTGAAAGAGTTATTTTACCAAGCTAGACAAAGTTAGTCAGTAGAATGATATGTGAGTCAGTCACAGTTACAAAAAAATGAAGTGAAATTCAAGCACCAAGCACTGAATATGAGTTAGACATCGAGTAATGAATGAAGATAGTTACCAAGATGCAAAAAAATTATTATCAAGTATAGGATATTGATTATAAATTATGATAAGATCAAATTTAATGTGAAGAGATGATGAGCTTGATGGGGAGATGAATTAAATGAATATTATTAGAAGATATATAAATGTAAAAATTTAATGAGAAGACCTAAGGTGAAGATCAAGTAGTTAAACCAAATTATGAGAGTTCCAAGAAAAGTACATGTTTGGAGGTAAAAGTGAAATGGTTTACTGAGGTGTAAATTATAAAGAAGATGATCGAACAACTTAGCGCAAATGATGGAAAATAAAATTAAGGAGATTAAGAGAAAAAATATGTATATATAAAGAATGAGAAATATGAATAGAGAGTAAAATTCTAGGTGAGTTGAACAGAGAAGAAGAAGAAGCTGAAGAAGAACATTTACAGAGAAAAATAAAGAAACAAAGATTGAAGAATCTACAGTCTAAGAAAGAGATCAATGGAGTATTGATAGAAGTAGCCCCAAGATGTGATTCACAATTCAGTAGACAGGACCTTTCTTTTCTTAGTGAAATTATGATCCTAATCTTCACTATAGGACCTCCCTAGTCAATATAAAGTGAGTCCAAGACTTCTCTTAACTCTTCTCTAAGATTCACAAGAATTGTGGTTCACCTTGAGGGACAACTATCTCCATTTTGTCTCAATGCTTCTTCTTGACCTTGAAGAATTCCAATGCCAAACTCTTCATACAAAAAAATCCCATGCTACAGGGGTCTTATATACACTTATAATGTTCATTCTACATCTATTCAAATCAAATCCCACAAGTCTTCAACCCCAATTTAGTTGAGTTTCAAATTCATACCCAATTTGTCTTATTAGGCCTAAAACACCAATTAGCCCTATCCATTGAGTTTTTCAAGTTTTTCTCTGAAAAATTCCACACAACCTCTAAAACCAATTTAGGATTTAGGTACCCTTTTTGGAAACCTAAAATATTTCTAAGGTCTAGGGTTCCAAATCTTTCTGTACACCTCTATCCTGAAATATAGGGCTATTAGGCCTATTTTGGCTCCTCACTGGCTCTTTACTGATTTCTATGAAAAAATAAATCTAGCTGGATTATTTGGGCTCTGAGATAGACACTAGGGACCTATGATACCCTAAAAACACTGATACCACACTTGATTCATTTCTCACATTCAACCCCTATCTCTGCATATAGTTTTCTACCTATCACTCTCCTAGCGGGGCTGTCCTAACTCACCTAGGGCATGACTTTATAAATAGAAAAATGTTTCTCTTGACCTCCTAATTGTAAATAAAATATGTACAAAGGATAACCTAATAAATTCATTCAACCTTTTATGTTATCCATGGTTGAATTTCATGGGGGAGACATAAAACCAAAATTACCATGATTTACACTAGTGGACTACCTAGTTTGAAGATATTTTCCTACAACTAACAAATAAACTCAAAATTACTAACACTCTAAATGAAAAGATCTTATAAATATATCTAATACATAAATCCACAGCTTTATCTTATTTTTTAATCCATTAAAACACCATAAACTTGCAAAGTAGTCGAATGTGCACTATTTTCAAAAAAACTTGCTTTCTTGCTCTCCAAAAATTGCATACATTCACTCTACCTTGGGAAAAAAGCCATAGAGTGTATAAATATACCTTCTCCACCATTTCAAGCCATGTTCATTCATTTCCCACAACTATAAAATAGGGGATCCAATGTTGTCGAGTTGCATGCAACATTTGCAAAAAGTTGAAAATGTTGTCACGATAACTTTTGGCATCTTATGCATTTATGATGCAAACTACAAACTAGGGCCTCTAACCCATTTATTTTGATTAAATAACCTATTTAATGACTTATGAAGTATATTTTTAACCCCACATTGGTTTAGGACACAATTACAACCCATTTCCCAATGTTAGACCAAACTAGGACTAAACTACTAAAAGCAACTAACAAAGACTAATAGTGAACTTAGCACTAACACTAATCCACCTAGTCACACAAAATGACCTTCTCAAGCCTTAATAAAAAACACACACTTACCTGGCTAAGGTTAGTTACAAGCCAGAGCTGTAGGGCTTTGAGGATTTCCTAGGTGCTCCTGCACCATCCTTCACTAAACAAAAGACTTAAATCCATCCTTGGATTGAGTAATTTGAGATCAACACCCACCTTCTTAAACATTGTTTCCTTGATCCATACTACATCTACATCAAATTTACTTTCCATTTTACCAAGTGTTATCTATACTCCTTTCTGGTCTTCTTGTAGACTCTAGAACTCAGAATTGTCTCTGCTTGTTTGATTGGTGCATATGGAAAATGTAGTTCTTCAACGTCTTTTATTACTTCATTCAATTTCTGATCAGCATTAGGAATTTTAAATTTGTAGAGTACTAAGTATACAACATTAAACACTAGAGATACACCCAAATCCTCTGGAAGTTCCACCTTATAGGCATTTTCTCCATACTTGGCCAGTTTGACACATGGACCAATTCTTCTCATCTAAATTTTATGAGGTGTTCCTTTCTGAAGTCTTGCCTTGTTGAGGTGAACCATTACTAGATCTCCAACCTTGAATTGGAAATCTCTTCTTCTTTCATCCACTTTAGTCTTGATCTTCTCTATATTGTCAATGAGTGTCTTCCTGACTGTCTCATGAACCTCTTGCATTGAATGGGAAAAATCATCAGCATAAGCACTCCCTTTGGCTCCATCCTTTAGTTCTTTGAGCTCGTAAATGCCTCTTGGATGATGGCCATAGAATATTTCAAAAGGAATTTTTCCTATAGTCCTATTCACTGTGTCATTATAAGCATACTCTTCTTGTCCAATGAGTTGGTCCCAAGCTTGACCATACTCTTTTTTAAACACCTTAGGAGATTTCCAAGACTTCTATTTACTACCTCTATTTGACCATCTAACTGAGGATGGTAGGCAGATCCAAAAGACAAATTAGTTCCAATATTTTGCCACAGAGTCTTCCAAAAATGGATCATAAATTTGGTGTCTCTGTCAGACACTATACACAGTGATAAACCATGAATGCTAGCAACCTCCTTGAAGAATAAAGAAGCTATCTGACTAGCATCATTGGTTTTCTTGTAGAGAAAAAAGTGTGCCATTTTACTAAATCTGTCTACAATCACATAGACACTGTCCATTCCCTGTCTTGTCTTGGGAAAACCTACTACAAATTCCATGCTTAGGCATTCCCATGGTCTATTTGGAATGGGTGAAGTTTGGTATAGGCCTACATTTGTCGATGTTCCTTTGGCCTTCTAACAAATAACACAACCTTCAACATATCTCTTCACATCCAAGTTCATCTTGGGCCAAAAATAGAATCTTTGGACTAACTCTTGAGTTTTCTTAACCCCAAAATGGCCACTAAGTACACCTTTGTTTTTCTCTTGTACAAGGTTCTCTCTTATAAACCCCCTAGGGACACATAACTGTCTCCCTTTAAACAAAAAGATCAGACTACAAAGTGTACTCAGAGTATTGACTATGAAAGTGGTTTTTATATTCTTTACATACCTTGTAGATGTTTGCAAAGTCCTCATCTTCACCATATAGGTCCTTTAAGTTGTCAATTCCCATACTCTGCAGTTGAATCTCTTGAATGATCAATGCTCTTCTGCTCAAAGCATCTGCAACCTTATTCTACAACCTTTTCTTGTGTTTGATGTTGAATGTGTATTCTTGTAGGTATTCAACCCACTTCATATGCTTATGAATCAACTTGTCTTGTGAGATCAAGAAACTCAATTCTTTATTCCTCAATAGACAACAAAATCTATTGGCAATAGGTAATGCCTCCATTTTATGAGTGACTAGACCACAACATACATCTCTAGGTCATAAGAATAATAATTCTTCTTAGCTTCTCTCAAATTATCCTAATGGAAAGCCATTGGTCTTCCCTCCTGACTTAAGATAGATCCAATTGCTACATTGTTGGCATCACACTCCACTGTAAACAAATTTTCAAAACTTGGCAAGACCAAAATTGGTTGTGTTGCAATCTTTTTCTTTAGTTGCTCAAAACCATTGTTATCTTGCTCATTCCAAACAAACTTAGTATTCATGCCTCCCTTAATTGTATCTAATATAGGAGAACATATTGCACTAAACTATTTAATAAATTTCCTATAGTATTATGCAAGGCCATGAAAAATTCTTACCTCAGTACTTGTTCTTGGAGTAGGCCAGTTGATGATGGCCTCAACCTTGCTTGGCTCCATTTTTAAGTTACCCTGTGATAGCACAAAACCAAGGTACACCAGCTCTTTCTTGATGAATTCACACTTTTCTAAGTTGATCATCAACTTCTCCTCTACAGATTCTTAAAAACCAATTCAAAGTGTTTGAGATGCTCTTCTCTTTTCTTACTATAGATGAGAATATCATCTATGTAGACCACTATAAAATTTCCATTGTAATCTTTAAGTACCTCATTCATCAATCTCATGAATTTTGATGGGGCATTTAACAACCCAAATGGCATGACAAGCCACTCATACAGTCCTTCTATAGTCTTGAAGGATTTTTTCTACTCATCCCCTTCATTAACTTTGATTTGATGATAGCCACTCTTTAGGTCTATCTTTGTGAAGTACCTTGCTCCTCCTAGATAGTCCATTATGTATTCTATCCTAGGGATAGGGAACCTATACCTAATAGTGATCCTATTGATTTTTTTGGAGTCTGTACATAACCTCCAAGTTCCTCCCATTTTAGGGGCTAGGACAATGGGCACGACACAAGGGCTAATGCTCTTTCTTATAAGGCCTTGTTCTAAAAGCTCTTGGATTTGTCTAGAAATATCTTCATTATGTTGGGGAGTCATTTTATAGTATTCCTTATTGGGTAGGGTATCTCCTGGTATTAGGTCTATCTGATGGCTTACAAACCTCTTAGGGGGTAAGGTTGATGGTTTTCCCATCACTCACTATTCCCTCATACTTCACTAGCATCTCTTGGACTTCTTTTGACAACTCTGTCCTCTTATCTATTTTGTCTGCAGCTTCCTTTGGCTTTAACACCAGTGCAAAGACAACTCCTCCTTCAACTAAGATTTATAAGAACTTTTTTTCACCCACCATGAGTACATTGGGACCATTAGATTTCAATTCAGCATCCTCCAGCAGTGACTAGATTTTGTATGTCACATTGTCTTTCTTAAAGGAGTATGATTTTTTCACTCCATCACGCATGGCCCTCCTATCAAATTTCCATGGTCTACCTAGGACCAAGTGGCATGTGTCCATAGGTAAGAAATCACATAAAACTTTATCCTTATATCTCCAAATGGATAATTCTACCCAAGCTTGCTCATTAACTAGGACATGTTGTCCTTTGTTTAGCCAAGTGACCTTATAGGGACTAGTGTGGGGTATCCTTTTCATATTCAGCTTACTGACTACCTCCTCTGACACTATATTGTCAATTGACCCTGAGTCTATGATGACTATACATACCTTTTCCATAATTTTACACTTGACTCTAAATAATTATCTCCTTTGACTAAGTTCTTCCTTCACTGGCTCCATGATTAGAGTTCTTCTCATAATGAGATTCTCTCCCTCCTCTGATTCTAATGGAACTTTAGAGTTCTTGTTTTCACTTTTCTCTTCATGAACATAGTTCACCCTTTTGTCACCTCCTTGAGAGGTACTTCCCTTCTCTGGACACCTAACTAACGGATGTCCTAACTGATTACAATGATAACACTTCATATTGGCAAAATAATTGCCTCTCCCTTGACTAATGCCTCTTCATCTACTGTTAGACTTCCTTCCTCTACTTGAACTCCCTCTATTGAAGTTTTATTCATGTTGTTTAGTGAGATTATTCCTTGAGTGCCCTTTAGATTTAGAGCTTCTTCCACCATAACCACTTATTTTCCCTCTAGTGTCTCTTCCTCTACCCCATCCTCTTGAAGTATTGGAGTCTTTTTTCTTCTTCAACTTGTCTTCCACCTTGATAGCAATTTGGTGGCATTTCTGAACTATGTCTAGATTCAAAAGACTCATCTCATCTTTAATGGTCCATTTAAGTCCATTAATATATCTTTCAACCTTCACTTTTTCATCCTTTTCTACTCTTGACCTCATACAAAGTCTCTAAAACTCTTCAGTGTATGATTTGACATCTAGGTCCTTCTGCCTTAGACCTTGTCTTCTCTTGTGCAACTGGATTTCATAATCCTCAGGGATGTAAGCATATCTTACTCTTGCTACCATATCTTTCCATGAATCAATGGGCCTTTTCCCTTCCTTCTCTCTCTCTCTCATCTTGGATGAATTTCCACCAAGTGAGAGCATACCTTCTCAGTCTTGATTTAGTAACTTTCACCTTTTGAGCCTTTCTGATTCCATCACACTTAAAATGGTTTTCCAATCAAGGACTACCTCTGGTTCCATTTTTCTACTAAAAATGGGAACTCCTTCCAATGCTTTTCCAATCATAGCCTTTAGGTCTTTCAGAAATGGTTCTTCATTTAGGATAGGGTCAGCTTCAGGGACTTCATCTTCAATGCCAATCTCTTTTCCTTTCCCTTCCTTTCTATCCTTTACTTCGTCTTCTTTCACATCAACTTCATCCACTTTTTTCTCCAATTGAGCAAGCGTATCTCGACGTAATTTTTTCTCCTCCTCTTGTTAATCTACCTTCTTTGCTAATTCAGAATTAGTCACCATTTTTTACTCTCCAATGGATTCCTCTGGTTGTAACATTAACCACAATCCTAATCAAAAGAGGCTCTAATACCACTCTGATATAAGTAGCCCCAGATGTGCTTCACAATTCAATAGATAGGACCTTGCTTGTCCTAGTCCAATTAGGATCCTAATCTTCAATATAGGACCTCCCTATTCAATATAAACTAAGTGAAAGACTTCTCTTAACTCTTCTCTAAGAGTCACAACAATTGTGGTTCACCTTGAGGGACAACTATCTCATTTTTGTCTCATTGTTTCTTCTTGGCCTTAAAGAATTCCAATGCCAAAATCTTCATACCAACATGTCCCATGCTAAAAGGGTCTTGTATAAACTTAGAATGTTCATTTTTAATCTATTCAAATCAAATCCCATAATTCTTCAACCCCAAGTTAGTCGAGTTTCAAATTCATACCCAATTTGTCCTATTAGGCCTAAAACACCAATTAGCCCTATCCAGTGAGTTTTTCAAACTTTTCTCTGAAAACTTCCACACAACCCCTAAAAACAATGTAGGATTCAGGTACCATTTTTGGAAACCTAAAATATTTCTAAGGTCTAGGGTTCCCAATCTATCCATACACCTCTCTCCTGAAATGTAGGGCTATTAGGCCTATTTTGGCTCCTCACTAGCTCTCTACTGATTTCTATGCAAAAATAAATCTAGTTGGATTGGTTGGGATCTGAGATAAAAAATAGGGACCTATGATACCCTAAAGACACTAAGACCACACTTGGTTTAGTTCTCCCATTCACACCCTTGTGTTTGCATATAGGTTTTTACCCGTCACTCTCCTAGTCGGGCTGTCCTAACTCGCCTAGGGCGTGAATTTATAAATAGAAAAATGTTTCTCCTAACCATGTACTTGTATATAAAATATGTAAAAAGGATCTCCTAAGAAATTAATTCAATATTTTAGGTTTCCCACTATTGAATTTCATGGGGGAGCCATAAAACCAAAATTACCCTGATTTACACCAGCAGACTACCTAATTTGAAGATATTTTCCCACAGCTAACAAATCAACTCAAAATTACTAACACTCTAAATGAAAATATCTTATAACTATATCTAATTCATGAATCCATAGATTTATCTTATTTTTTAATCCATTAAAACACCATAAACTTTCAAAGTAGTCGACTATGCACTATTTTCATAAAAACTTGCTTTATTGCCCTCCAAAAATTGCATACATTCACTCTGCCTTGGGAAATGAGCCATAGAGTGTCTAAAGATACCTTCTCCACCATTGCATTCTATTTTCATTCATTTACCACTCCTGTAAAATAGGGGATCCAATGTTGTTGAGTTGCATGCAACATTTGCAAAAACTTGCAAATGTTGTCATGACAACTTTTGGCATCTTTTGCATTTATGATGTAAACTACAAACTAGGGCCTCTAACCCATTTAGTTCAATGAAATAACCTAATTAATAACTCATGAAGCATATTTTTCACCCAACATGGGTTTAGGAAACAATTAGAACCTATTTCCCAACTTTAGACCAAACTAGGACTAAACTACTAAAAGAAACTAACAAAAACTAATAGCGAACTTAGCACTAACACTAATCTACCTAGTCACACAACATGACCTTCTCAGGCCTTAAGAAAAAACACACACTAAATTGGCTAAGGTCAGTTACAAGCCAAACACTAGGGCTTTGAGGATTTCCTAGGTGCTCCTACACCAAGTATGTGATGTCATTATTCAATTGAGCATAAAGGATATGAAAAAATAAAAGGTAGTTGCTATATTTATAGATCAAAATTTACTATTTATTATTAGTATTTGTAACAAAGAAATCTCTTAACCGAGTGGGTTTAACTATCCTATTTGTAAAACTTAGACTTAGGTGACATTCCAAAAGAGTGTTTAAAAACCTCTAAAAAGGCCAATCCTAACAAGGAGAAGGTCTTAAGAGATATGAGGTAAAACCCCTAACAGGGTCACATATAGAAAATGTGTTTTGTAATCTTTAACATGATAAGTTCTTAACCGAGTATACTTCAAAAGGGTACATTTTAATTGTGGGTAATAATTCCCAAAGAGGTTTTCCCCATATTTAGTTTCCTCATCAAATTTGGTGTCAACCTAGTTAAATCTGCTGTTATATGATGTTACTAGGTTTGAATGATTGTTTTACATATATGATATTTATTGTTGTTTAAGTTACTAAGTTATTTGGTGAATCTGTAGATTACTGTATTTAGTATTACCGATTGATTCAAAGAATTTAGTTTTAATTGTTTAAGTTTTGATTTTTCTGATTCATCCCCCCTTCTTAGTAGGCCAACAACACGGTCACAAGAGAGAAAATTACTAAAGATGAAGTTGAGACACCAAAATTTAACTCCGCTAGTACTCCACAAACCAACATAGAGGATACTGGTGAGAAGACGAAAAGAAAGAGAATGAAAGAAGATGAAGAAGAGGAAGATAATGATAAAGATGAAGAAGATGATCCAGAATATTTTGTTCTAAAGAAAGATGTTAACAAGTTTCAAACCAAAAGAATAAATACTATTCTCAAGGAAGCTAGCAGAAAAGTTTGAAATGAACATAATAAAGAAAAATAAGTTCAAGAATAAAATACTAAGGAAAGTAACTGCTATACTTGTTGATATAGTTCATGATTTAGAACTTGGTGAAGAAACATCTATGATTGATCAACTCAAAAATTTAGTTGATGCAACTAATATTTTAGATGATCAAATGAATAAAGAAGAGATTGGAGAAGGAGGTGAGGAGAAACATCTGCAAAATATTTCTCTTGAGAAAGTTTCATTGTTTGAGCTGGTTAAGGAACTCAAGGAATCAGTACTTGAAGTTGGAAAAATATTCAATAAGATATCTATTCTAACCAAATTCAATACAAAGATTAAGGAAAAGAAGGAAGAACTGGAAATAGAGTTGGCTACACTTGTCAACAAATTGAACCCATTGAATAGTTCCATGATGGAGCATACTGCAAAACTGAAACCATTAAAACACAAGGAAATGGAACTCAAGGTAGAAGAGGATAGGATAAGGATGACACTTCTAGAATGATAAATATTTCTTACTCCACAAATGGACATTATCCAAACATATCTTAATAAAGACAAAGTACTAATAGGTACACGAGACATGAATAGACTTGATAGTATGGAGGATCTAGCTTCAGGCTTAAATGGTCATCACATAGACTTAACAACACTAAAAGAGTCATGGGATCATTCTAGCCACTATAAAGGTACATTTCAATGTTGTATTTGATAAATTATAAGTTATGAACATCCTTATACATTCATTTTCTTATCATAGTCTGTGGAATTATTGTCAGAAAGGGGGAGTATATAGTAGATAAAAAAGGAAGAGAGTATACATAGTATATGATCTATAGTCTATGATACAAGAGGAGTTATAGATTTAGGTGGAGTATGTAATCACATGGAGTATAGGCTCTAAAATTTTTAAGTTTTGAAAATTTTACAAGTTTTCAGCATCAATGGCAAAGGGGGAGAATGTTGATTGCAGAACGTTGATACATGACATTGATGATGATCTTACAGAATATGGTTTTCATTGCTAGAAAGCCATTACATAGGTGAGAATTTTTTGTGTAAGAGTATGTAGTTATACCAACTGGTAAACTATTATATCCATTTGGTAACAAGAAGCTAAGTTAGAAAGGTAGTTGGTGAACATGATAACATGTGAAGGATAGATTGGTAAAGGAAAATAAGTTTTCTATCGATACACTAGACCATAAAAAAGACAAAAAGTGAACTAAGATTTGTAACCACACTACTTAGGTCACACTGGTATAATAATAAGTGAAGATAAAACATGAATGATAATAAGTTTTCTTCAATTGGCTAAATCAGTTATGATGGAATGATTCAATGAATCTGAACAACATGAATAATGTAGTACATTATTTAAAGAGTTTAATAATTCAATTCTTAGGGAGTTGTGTATATATTTATGAATGAATCCAAGGCATGTTTTGGCCAATAATATAGAATGAATATTTCACATTGGAGATAACAACGTAAAGTTTGTTATGTTCGACGCGGTAAAGATTTAAAGTTTTTATGAGTTAGTTATGAATGATAAATGTATTTTGGAGGGAAATAGAAACCCTAATTAGGTTTGTAGTTGAAGGTGCAAGGATATAAGATGATAGTTGTTTTTATTATGAAGATGAAGTTATGTTGTTGAGAAATAGTTCAAGTGTTGTTAAAAAGTAAGATCCTTGAAAATGATTACATAGCTATTTTCAGAGAAGCTATACAATTGGAATCAAAACAAGAAAATAGAATGAAAGGATCTGATTAGCATTCAGGAGTGCATATTAAAAGTCAATTACTATTTTTGTTTTCTTAAGAGTTTCAAGAAGTTAAAATCCCTTAATAAGGTAGTCTCTAGCAAGAATTGATTGTAAATCCCTTAAGAGGGTGGACACCATAATAGTGGGATTAAAATCCTCTAACAAGGTAGTCTCTAATAGGACTTCATATAATTCTAAAAAGGTATCAGTCACTCCTAATAGGATGAGTCATCTAAAAAGTGACATATTGTAAGCTCTTAACAAAGCACTCATTTCTACTGCAGTGTGAAGATTGTGGGTTTCATCCCCACCATGGTTTTTCCCTTTGAAAAAGGGTTTCCATGATTAAAAAAAAATTGAGTGTTATGTCTATGGATGTGTTGTTATTTTATTCATTTCACTTTACATTAAAGTTATAGGTATACACTTCATAGTTTGTAATTTTGTTTTGTTGATAGTTAAAGGTATAAGGAAAAGTTTGAGAATTTTATCAATATTGATTCACCCCCTCTCTCATTACCAATTATTTCCATCACATACCATGATATCCCCATATCAGATGTTAGAGATCATGTGTGTACTATCAGATACACTTAGCCACATCCTTCTCATCACCCACTCTGTGGCCATAGTGGCAGTGCCCATGAGGATCCACCTACTGACAACTCTATTCTATAGAGGGAGAGGATCAATGTACAAAGCCTTCCTCTAATGTTGGGCTTGAGGATTTTCATTTTGGCATGACGACTACAAGTTACATGGATTTGATGACAAGTTATGATTTGACTTCCATGCCATCTCGTTTGGTTAGTCTGTTGCATTCATTGTTAGTGGGACGTGTGTTGACTATTCATGTTGTATATGTAGAGTTAAGCCTAGATGAGGCACAAAATAATCTTCATGCCTTGGTTGACATGATCAAGGATAGGGAGTTTGATTACTATCAGGTGCCACCATCTATAGAGGTAAATCTTATTTTTAATGTTACAAACTAAATTTGCAAACTTTCATAGCATGTAACTTTACTTTAAAAAAAATAAAAAATTGATTGGTATTATATATATATATATATATATATGAATTTATAGAGGAAGATTCCTCTTGTTACTCCTTTGTTGAGGCATGATCATGTACATCGTCGAGACTCACTTGATGATGACATCAGTAGTGGATAGGTGAGTTTTAAATCTATTGATGGGTACATGTATAATTTATATCACTTTATATATATTTTTTGCTTAAATACATGTAATTTATATCACTTTCTTTGGACAGGGCTTCACCCATCTGTCACGGTATGATAGTAACTCTGGGTTCTTCTTAGTGAGGATTATTCATGATTAGTCCTAGGCTCTTGATCCATCTAGATAGTACATAGACACTTTCAACTTATTTCTAGAGATACTTTATAGATTTTTTATCTAGACACATTATGTATTTGATGTTATATTTTTCTCTAGACTCTAGGTATGATTGGCATGTTACATTTGATATTATTTGATCTGTATACTTTTGATCTATGTTTGATTAAATTAAATTCTTGATCTATGATTTGATGATCTAATTTGTATATGTCTGACATGTAATTTATATGTTTGATGATCTAGGAACTATAATTAATCTATGATTGATGTTTGAAATGCTATAATTTATCTATGTTTGATGATCTAATTTATATATGTTTGACATCATATATATATATATATATATA
>MU223519.1:77345-88958 GCA_018584345.1 Thuja plicata | reverse complement strand
TATATATATATATATAACTTGTCTCTACTTATGAAGGGAACAAATAAGGTATAGATGCGAGAAGGTTTCCCATTCAAGATAGGAATTTGAAGAAAATAACATGAATAAAAATGATGATATCTCTAACAACTTCTCATGTATCTCCCTGTCCATGAAAGATGATGATGTCATGATCCAATCATGTAGATACTCATTCCCAAAGGAAGGTGACAATATGGAACTCTATGAAAAAAGATTTTGATCAAGCTCCAAAGATGAATCTGATTTGACAAAAGGAGTGCAATTTGACTACCATCAAAGAGGAGAGTTAACAAATCAAATGTGACCTCAAAAAATAAATGACAATGATGGTCCTAAAGAACAAAAATTAAGCCCCAATTTATGAATCCCTACAATGAATCAATCAAAGTGAAGGGGCAACAAGTATCTCTGAAGAAAAATTAGAAACTTCTAAAGCAACCTCCTCGTCATCTTCAAAAGTTTCAAAGTACTCCAAAGAAAAAAACTCTTAAATAGTGTCATAGTCAAAATGGAATACTTTTTGAAAAGTGAAGAGAAACACTGAAATAATAAATAGGATCATTTAGGAATGGTTGATTATCAAGATCTCTATGTAACTCCTAAATTTTAGTCCAAAGAGAGAATACTCAAAATAAATAATAAACTTTAGTTACATGTCATCATTTACATGAAAAGTCATAACTCATAGGACATGATAGCAGTTAAAATTCTATGGAAATTTCTTACTTGGTGTGCTATGTGGATGAACAATGTTATACAAATATGGTAACAAATTAATCCATTTAAGTTTTTTTATGAGTAATCTCTACATTGTTTATAGTTTCCCTTTCCTAGATGATTAAATAAGGATGAAAAAAGATCTGTTACAAAATATGATATTTCTTTAAAATTACAAAGATAGAACCCTCAACTTGAATATGGATACTATTGAATTTGATCAATATTGCAAATGAAGCTCTGCAAAATAGTATAATCGCTCTAGGAGTTAGGATTTCTAAGTAATTAGTGATGATGTAATATTGTACATTTTTTCATTAAAACATATCTGGGGCTTAGTCTTGAAAAATTGCATGAATATAATGGTACGGTTTCGTAATACTTTTCACATGTCTCAAGAATCCAAAAAAATAGTGATTGTGGCAAAATGTTTGAGCTCACAGGTCCAAATTGGAATATAGACTTTAGTGAGATAACTTGATTTGATGCCCTGATTTGATAACTTGATTTGATGCCCTGATTTGATAACTTGATTTGATATCCCACTGATAAAGTTTGAAATTTTAATGCCCCAGATTTGATATAAGATATAATGGAGAATCCCCATTGGATGATATGATGATGACCCCTCAGAAATTAAATCATATTGATCTTAGGTGTGAAAAAGTGGATTTATACTGCTGATAGAATAGATCCAAGATGATTGCATTTCTGATAAACAATGATGTTGAAAGATGTCAAACAAATGCCCCAATGTGCAGAATATGCAGATTTAGTTTGGCTGGGTCAAAAATCTCACAAAATAGGATAAAATAGCTTAAATAGGTTGAAAAACCCAAATTTACTATTCATTTTCACTTTTTACTATTGAGATTTTTCTCTGAGCCTCTGACGATTGACAACGATGGTGGTCCCCATTTGAGAGAATAGTTTTGAGTGAGCATGCTGATATCAGAGACCTCCTAACTACGGGCCTCTAGTGAGTGGTTCAAACTCTCCTAGTGCATTTATTTCTCTTTAAATAGCATTTAATACATGTTTTTAATGCTTTTTAGGTACATTTTATTGAAATACCACGTAGGATAGATAAAGTATCACTTAGGGCATAGAAAAGCTGCCTCCGTGCATTGAAAAGCTGCTTAAGATCAATCCTTAGCCGCGTAAGAATTAGGGCAAAATTACAACCCAAATAATCAAAAAGCCACCTAGAAAACCCTAGTTTTTAAAGGTCGCTTATGATATTTAAAAAGCCATGTAGGACTTTAAAAGGCCACCTGATTAGCCAAGCGCTGCCTCCAAGGATTAAAGTGCCACAGTTAATGATTTAAATACCACGAGGCTTGAAAATCCATGTACACTAATTAAAGTGCCGCCTATCATGAAGTTTGAAATTTGAGATAGAAAATAGATGAAGTCCTTTTGATCGATCGTCCAGATAACTCAATTCGATTCCAAGCTAGAAAATGTTCATCCAGATTGTCACTGATTATTTAAGATATTAGAAAAGTCATATTGATGAATGTTTGATAGGTCAATAAGATTTGATTAAAAATGATTACAAATTTTCCTTGTGTCTCACGATATAGAGGTTAGGAGAAATAAGTTGATGCACTCAAGTTAGAGAAAAGATAGATTTAATGTGTTTGATTGACATAGAATGGTTCACCAATAGAAAGAATAATATGATTCACTTTGTTTCAAAATGTAGGAACATTACCGCAAGTTGCAGGTACAGGGTGTAGTGTCTTGGATTTTTTATTTAGTTGACGAGCTTACAGCGCTTGAGCGGCGGACTATCGAGACATGTGGTCTTAGTTTCCTTCTAGATCTCCCTTGATTTCAGCTGAACCAAGGTCTTTTGACAGCTATGGCAGAGTGATGGCACTCTAACCATAATACATTTCATCTACCCCTCTGTGAGATGACTATCATGCCCGACGATGTTTATAGATTATTGAGGATCCCAACTCATGGAGAGCAGGTGTATTATGATTTAGTTTATGATAGCAGTGTATGCAGATGGGTGTTTGGAGACAACACCATTGCTGATGATTGTATTACATGGGTACAATTTGCCTCTTTTCCCACTTTTTTAGCATTGTTAGGAGCAGTTATTGGAGGATTACTTCTTCTAGATAGTAGAGGACGTGGCTTTGCGATCAGATGGGGCCAAAAATTAGAGGACTTGATTGTACATCATCAGATATTTGATTGGGGTTCTTGTATATTAGCTCACTTGTATCATGATCTGCATGAGCTTTTTTATAGGTGCAGTGCAGCTCTTTCTGCAGGTGCAGTGGTATTACAGTTGTGGACTTGGGAGCATATCCCTATTATGAGACTAGTTTCAACACGAGTGCGGGTCTGTGGATATCTGTATGCATTTTTGTATGATGACATGATTGTCTAGCATCGTCTGGGCAAGGTTGAATTTTGGAGATGAACTATAGATGATATCAATCAAGTCATATGGAGACCATATCTGCATTGTGAGAATTTCTGAGAGGATGATGATGAGCTACCATACATGTTTTGTCTTCAATGGATGATCAACCGATAACCATTGGTCATTGAGAGATTTTTCTTTGGGAGAGTGCTCCGCCAGTATAGCCGAGTTCAGGACATGCCTTAGGGTATGGCTCTTTATGCCAGGGTACAAGTGGAGAGATCGATGTGGGTGGCATAGGTGGACTATCGGTTAGCCTGTTTAGAGATTGATCAGCTAGGTTATGTTATGTGAGATATGATGACACATGTTGCAGATGTAGGTATGTCAGCTGAGTATCGAGGGTGGTTCATGCGACATCAATTTGTCAGATTCATAGATCTAGCAGAGCCTATTACTAATGTAGATGAGCTTTTAGACAATGATGAAGATGATGGTGATGATGGTGATGATGGTGATGATGACATGAGACCTCAGAGGCTGAGGGTTTAGAGGGCACCTAGGGTGCCTTGAGTACAGAGAGTTGTAGGACCTCGGATGAGAGGTGGACATGTTAGAGGCTGAGGTGGTGGATTTAGGCAGCCTAGGAAGATATTAGCATGGGTACAAGTACCTCAAGGTCAGGATCCTTTGATAGTTGGTGCAGATTGGGCCTGATAGAGACACAGACATGTTCAGGTGGCCAGAAAGGTTCTAGTGCATGGACATATTCCATAGGCTAATCCATAGAGAAACACGACACCAGTGATACTACAGGTACCATTAGCACTATAGGCACCACAGGCTCCTCCAGCATCATAGGCATCTCCAGTTCCTCCCATTGTGCATAGTTTAGTGCAGGATGTTTGGGGTTTATAGGCACGGATGATTGCAGTTACTGTTTAATTGGATCAGGTTTCTACTATGTTGCAGCTATTTTTGACTACTCTGACTCAGTTGCCTACTAGTGCGAGCACTAGTCAGGCACCTCCCAGTACACAAGATAGAGAAGGTGATAGGGATCCTGATGGTGCAGGGGGTTCAGGCACAGGTATAGCTAGAGATGGATTAGGTGCCCCTGCTGGGTCAAGAGACAGATGGGGATCCATGATATCTTGATATGGCATTGATGATGTATCATATGTATTTTTGATTGGGACTTTGATGTATGGATCATTTTGTTGATGTACCTTTGATGTACTGATTTATGTTATAGACATTGATGATGGACATTTATCTATGATGATCTTTGTTTCCTCATTTGATGATGTTATGAGATTTCCTTTTATGCATATCTACATGTTTCTATGATGCATTTAGTTCTATTATGCTATGGATGCAATGTCTTAGAGTAGGACATAGATAAATGGATGCAAATGATGTTAATGCAACTTATTTCTATATGTTTTTCTGATTTAACCATGATGTATGGATTTATGCAATGCAATGGATGCAATACTTAGTGCTATGATAAATGAATGCAACTATCTTTTTGATTTTTTTGGATGTATGCAATTTTAACTTATGATATGCAATTCAAAATGATACGGATAAATCAATAATGAATAATGTTTCTTTTCTTTGCTTTTCTTTTCATATGAATATATAATGAATAATGATTAATGATTATGAATGCAAAGGAAAATATTCATATTGATGACTTGAAACCATTAAATTGATGAAGTGTTATCAACATTAATTCCCCCCTTGTTCTTGGAAAATTGCTAGAAAGGAAAGCCATTTTAAAACTAACTTAGAGAATGCAATTAATCTAACATAAAGATGCAATTAATCTAACATGAAGATGCAATGCAACTAATTTTCCTTGAGTTTTGTGAAAGAAATGCAAACTGAGATATATTTTCATCATAGAGCGTGGAACTAGGAGTCGATACAATCCTCACTAGTGCCACTGCGACCATAAGAATATGAATATGACTTTCTCTCATGTGGTAAATCCTTCTACAAAACCAAGTACAACCCTCACTAGTTGAATGACCAACAATGGGAGTATGAATACCGATTTAATCAGATTCAATGTTGCAAGTGGATGTTGGTATTAAGATATGGAAAATCTAAATAGCCAAGGTATCCTTTTGCGTGAAAAAACAAAGGTTAACCCTCCTTCCCATATGAATTTCCTCTATGGTTCTTTGATGACCATGTCCTTAGACTAATTCACACAAGTTTAAATAATCTTCCTCAAAACAGTCACTTAGAAGCTTAAGAAAACATCATGTCTCTATCATTGCCAATCTAGTTGAAACATCATCGATTAGCTAAAAAGAACATGACTTGAAAAAAGGTCAATGAAAACTCATCAAAAATTTCCAAGTGTTTTTGAAATGTATCAAGATTTTCACATAAGAATTCTAGATAGTCTAATCATTTAGGGTATGTCAATTTTTAATCCTAATATAATAAGTCAATGAAGGTCAAGGATTATGTTATGCGATCAAACTATTTAGGGATTGAACAATGATATCTATCAAAGGTTCAAAAAATCTCTCTTCTGAATCTAAAAGTCTGCTTCTGGTGTGTGACCAAAATGTTGCACTATTGAATCCGTTTGGTACAAAAAATTAATGATGCATGCCCCCAAGTGATAAATATGACCAATGTGAAAATTAGGGCAATTGAACCTAGAATGTGACAAACATGTAACTTTGAGACTTTATTAGGATGATGCACAAATGATGGATGCAATGAAGATATGGACAAGTGAGATGAAGAAACACAATATGTACAAATGCAACTAGGAAAGACCTAAGGGACAAAAGGCGCCTATTTCCAGGTTTTCACCTCTTGGGTTTATTGCTCTTTTTCTCTATTTTTGCTTTCTTTTTTTGCTTTCTTTTTTTGCTACCAATGGTGCCTATTGCTAGGTTTTCACCAAGGCACTTTTTCCTCTTTTTCAAATGTTTTTGGCTTTTGAATTTTCTAATTTTTTTTGTATTTTGATCTTTTCTCATTTTTTTGGTATTTTTGAATTTTTCCATCTACAAAGGTGATGCTGACTCATCTGATACTCTCAACTTATACTCTTTCTGCTGATACTCTTTCCTCTGAATCAGGTGTGGAACCTCTTAAGATGAAAGCTATTGATAAGTTCTTTCAATTCATCACCTTCACAATCGGCCAATTTGTAGGTCCCCATTCCAAATGAAGAAACAATGACAAAAGGACCAAGCCAATTTGCTTCCCACTTTCCTTTCTTTTCTCTATCAACCTGATTTTTTGGATTTTCTCTCAATACTAGATCTCCTATTTGAAAGGTTCTTGGTTTGATATGCTTGTTATAGTTCCTTGAAATTCGGTTTTGATACACTTTCAAATGATTATAGGCTTGAGTTTGATGTTCCTCCAACAATTCCAATTGTTGAAGGTGGGCAACTCTATAATCTTCATCTGTGTTTAATCCATACAATGAGACTTTGAGGGACGGTATTTCAACTTCTAAAGGTAGAACAACTTTGGCCCCATAAACCAATGAAAAAGTTGTAGCTCCTATCGGTGTTCGAATACTATTCCTATAGGCCCACAATGTTGGATTGATTTGAAGATGTCAATCCTTTCCTGACTTGCCAATGGAT
Organism: Thuja plicata; assembly: GCA_018584345.1. Lineage (NCBI taxonomy): Eukaryota > Viridiplantae > Streptophyta > Pinopsida > Cupressales > Cupressaceae > Thuja > Thuja plicata. The sequence goes on along the minus strand of MU223519.1, from coordinate 82,202 downwards.
CTCTTAAGGATTTTAAGGATGTTCTTGTTGGTAGCTTCTACTTGTCCATTACCTTGGGGATAGTAAATGGATGAAAAGTGATGTGTAATATGGAATGTGTCACAAAGTTCATCAACATCTTTGTTCTTAAAAATTTTTCCATTATCATGATGATGGCGTGAGGAATGCCATATCTTAAAATGATATGATTTAGGATAAACATGGAAATTTTCTTCCCTGTGGCAGTTGATAAAGGGATAGCTTCAACCCATTTAGTGAAGTACTCTATTGTTGTGATTATATACTTGTGTCCATTTGAAGAAGGTGGATAAATCATGCCAATAAAATCAAATCCCTATTGATAGAATGGTCATGGTGTGACAAAAGGGTGTAATTCTTGTGCTCACTACTGGTGCATGGATCAGGTCTCCAAGGTATTGACATTTTGCACAAACTTTGATATATTGACAAGCATCTCTTTCTAAGGTTTTCCAAAAGTACCCCATACGTAGGATTTTCTTAGCTAGGTTTAAACCACTCGAATGTGACCCACAAATCCCCTTGTGGATATCTTTTAAAGCTTATTTGGATTCATCTTCCTCTAGACATCTAAGGAGCATTCCATCAAGACCTTTACGATACAATGTGTCAGAAAAGATGGTATAAAAAGCCACTTGTCTTATGAAATTTTTCTTTTGAGCACGAGTTTGGTCTATAGGTAGGGTTAGATCTTTTAGGTAGGCATAGATGGGTCCATACCAAGGTGAGTCATGTCCACTCAAAAGAGATATAATTTGGGTATCAGGTAGGTCAAATATTGGTTTAACCAATTCTTCCACCAAGAACTCATTCTTTTCATTTTGATTAGGCATTTGAAGTAAAGATGCCAAGGTAGCCATTGCATCCATTTCTCTATTCTTGTCTCTTGGAATTTGTTCAAAATTAATCAAAGCAAAGTAATTTTTCCAATCATCCACCAATTTCTTGTAAGGCATCAAATTTTCATCCTTAGTATTATATTCATCATTAACTTGATTAATGACTAATTGAGAGTCCCCATAGACTTGTAATTCTCTGACATGCCATTCCAAGGCCATCTTGATTCTAATGACCAAAGCTTCATACTCTGCTATATCATTGGTGCAAGGGAATAATAACTTGTAAGATTTTGGGATTGTGTAACCTTGTGGTGTGATCAAAAGAATGCCTGCTCCACTACCATTTTGGGTATAAGATCCATGAAAGTTTAAAGTCCATGTCTTAGCTTCTACATTCACAATTTCATAATCTGAGAATTCCACTTGCATAGGATGTGTAGATTCTTGAGGATATTCAGCCAATTGATCATCTATAACTTGACCTTTTATTTCTTTCCTATCAACATATTCAATGTCGAATTCACTAAGCACCATGATCCACTTTGCAATCCTTCTAGTTAAAGCTTTTTTGCTAAGTAACTATTTTAAGGGATCAATCTTGGCTATGAGCTTCACCTTATGCAAAAACATATAATGTCTTAACTTTTGAGAGGCAAATACCGCTGCTAGGAAAGCCCTTTCCATGAAGCTATAGTTTAACTCATATTTGATCAATGTTCTACTTAGGTAGTAGATAGCTCTTTCTTTTCCTTCATCATCCTCTTGTGCCAATAAGACTCCTAAAGATCTTTTTGTTGCTGAAATATAGAGTAACAAAGGTTTTCTTTGAATAGGTGACATCAAGATAGGTGGATTCATTAAGTATGTTTTCAACAATGTAAAGGCTTTATCACACTCCTCATCCCATGTGAAGATGGTGTCTTTATGTAGTAATCTGGTGAAAGAATGGCATTTTGCCGCCAATTGAGAAATGAACCTTCTTATAGATTGAAGCCTTCCTTGTAGTGACCTAATTTGACTAATATTCTTTGGAATGTCCATGTCCATTATTGCTTATACCTTTTCAGGATCTACTTCAATGTCTTTTGCTAAAACAATGTATCCTAGGAGTTTTCCATATTGTACCCCAAAAGCACATTTCTTTGGGTTGAGTCTTACTTTGAATTATTCTATCCTTGTAAAAATATTTTCAAGTATGGATAAACGATCTTTTATTTTATGTGACTTAGCTAGAATGTCATCCACATAATCTTCCATAAAGGTGTGCATCATGTCATGGAAAATGCTAGTCATTGCTCTTTGATAAGTGGCTCCGGCATTTTTAAGACTGAAGGGCATTACATTCAAAAAAAAAGTACCCCATGGGCATGTAAAGGTTGTCTTCTCTTGATCCTCAGGTGCAATGTGAATTTCATTATACCCACTAAATCCATCCATAAGTGAAAACATAGAATGACCCGCAGTGAGATCCACAATAGCATCAATGCTAGGTAATGGAAAGTCATCTTTTGGACAAGCAAGGTTTAAATCTTTGAAATCTGTGCAAACTCTTATGGTTTTATCATGTTTGGTAACTAGTACAATGTTGGAGATCCATTCAAAATATGCTATTACTCTTATGAATCCTTCTTTGAGTAATTTCTCCAATTCTACTTTAACTAAAAGGACTACATGTGGATGCATTTTTCTCAACTTCTGCTTGATGGGCTTAACCCCTGGTTTCACATTTAAGTGATGCATTATGAAACTTGGATCTAATCCAGGCATATCAGCATATGACCATGCAAACTTGATTTGTTTTTCTTGAAAGAATGCAATGAATTATTCTCTCTCCAAAGGACTCAAAGATACTGCTAAGTGAATGAATTTAGGATCCTCTTCTGTTCCAATGTTAACCTTTTCTATGGATTCAATAAGTATAGGTGATCTTTCATCTTCATGAGCTGGTAAGGTGTCCAACCTCTCTCCCTTAGGTGCCATAGATGGGTTTTCACCTTCGGAAACATCCTTTATTTTTACTATTTTTGGGTCTAGTACTGCCACATGGTGGTTTTCACCACTAGACCTTCTCATTTTTCTATATATTTTATCTTCATTTTTGGATTAAGAGGTTGAACACCTACCCCTATCATCATGTCCAAAGTAAATTCATTGGTGGAATAAATGGGTTCAACTACATTTAGGTATAAGGCCATTGCATTGTCATTTGGGAAGTAGAGTAAGTCATTTGGCTCGGAAAGATCCCAGTCGATAAGTTTAGGATGCATTAAGGACAAGGATTCATTGGATGGGTTTTCATTTGAAGGAGTTAAGGACATGAATTCATTTCATGGTTCATACATTGTATCATCAAGTTCTATGAAATGTGCCTCTTCAAGATGGTCCATGGAAGAAGGATCAAAATCCTCTTTATTAGAGTCCTCCAAGATTTCTATGGGAAAGAAAGCATGTCGATTAAAAACTAGGTTAGAATCTCCCACCGATGAAGGTACCAAAGGTTAACCTACCCATTGAATGAAAATAGGTGCTTGTTCTACATTGACTTGTTGAGGTTCACTTGATGTTTGAGTTGAACTTGAACTTTGAGTTACATGTTCTTGATGCTCAACTTTAGGAGGAGGTGCATAAGTGTGAATGGTATCAACCTCTATGTCATGACAAGATTATTTGGACAAGGAATCCAACTCATAATCCCTAGAATCATATTCACTTTCAGAATCTACCATATGGATATGTGTACAATAATCATGCATGGGACTTGAACTTTCTCCTTTATGTTGAAAACCTATGTCGGCTTTCTCTTCTTTTGCTCTCCAAACTAGTTCAATAGGTTCTAACAACCCTCTATGTCAAACTCCTAAGGGTCCTCTTCCCTTATACCCCATTTTTTTCATGATATAAAATCATTTTCCATATTGATTGGTTTGGATATTGATATGTTGCGCCCTTTCATCGAAATTAGCTAAATTGTCATCTTATTTATAGAGCCATTGTAATACCTCGTTATCTTCTTTGTCCATTTCTTGTTTGTCACATTCCCTTACAAAATGGGAATTGTATTTATGAGTTTGATGATATTTGGATGGCTTCCCATGTGTCCTTGGAGATGTAGGTAGATCAAATAGGGAAACAAAATATTCCCCTACCCCTTTTGAGTTAATTTGGCATTGTTTCTCAAATTGATTCATTAGGTTACTCATCTTCTCATAATGATCTTTCTTAGTTTGTTCTCTTTCCTCCTTAGTGGGTTAAGAAGTTTCCATTCTCAATGTTGAAGTCTGAACTAGACTATCCTTTGAATTTGAACCCTCATAACTCATCTTTTATTTTCCCTTAGTCGATGTAGTTGAGTTAGTTTGAATAGGGTTAGAAGTTGATGTGACATTTGATGTTGGGTTTGAACTTTCCTCTTTGGCTTCTTCCATGGTAATATCGAGGATGATTATTTCCCTATTATGAGGAATATATAATTCATGACTTGGCTTTAAAGCATTGCAATATTGGAAAGGGTTTGAATCTCCTCTAATCGTGATCTCTTCTCCCATGTATGGAAATTTTATGCATTGGTTGTATGTAGAAGGTACTGCTTGCATTTCATGTATCCATGGCCTTCCTAGTAAGATGTTGTAGGTCAATTTCATATCAAGGACCTGACATATGGTATCCTTTTTTATACGCCCCACTTGAATTGGTAGAATGATCATACCCTTTGAAGATCTTTCCTCCTCATCATAAGCCTTAATAGTGATTTGCTTCTTTGGATCAATGGAAGACTCGAATAACCCTAATGACTTGACAAGGTTTAAAGTGAAAGTATTAAGACCAGCTCCACCATCTATGAGAACTCTCTTGACCCTATGTCTTTGGATTAACACCTCTATATGCAAGGGTAAGTTTTGAGGATGTGTGATAGACATGTCATCTTGCTCTGAAAAGGAAAGACAATGAGGGGCTATGAGATGCCCTACCATGTTCTGAAATTTGTCTTCCTCCAAGTTTA
>MU223519.1:42017-72175 GCA_018584345.1 Thuja plicata | reverse complement strand
AATTAAATAACTCAATCATTTAATTAATTTAGCCATGGAAGGGTGAATGGGTTGGATTTGATCATTTTGATTTGAACTATACAATTAATTGATTAAAATCAATTGCATAATTTGATTAATCCCTTTAAGCTTGAATTTAATTATTTTATTTCATGATTATTTGATCTTTTTAATTTGATTTGATTTTTGTCCACTTGATTTGATAAATATCCATTTGATTTTATCCATTTGTTTTGCATTGAGATGGGATTTCAAGGCATTTGTCTGAGATTTATAATTTTGAATGCTTGAGATACACCTGGTCAATTTTAGGTGTCTACAACTACTTGCTTATGCTGCTTATAAAGGATTCAAGGTATATCAAATGGATGTCAAGTCTGAATTTCTAAATGGAATACTTGAAGAAGAGGTATACATTGAGAAACCAGAAGGGTTTGTAGATCCAAACAAGAGAAACATGGTATGTAGACTCCATAAAGCCTTGTATGGATTGAAACAAGCTCCTAGAGCCTGGTATGAATGACTTCATTCCTATCTTATAAGTATTGGATTTGTAAGGACTAGTGAAAATCGTAATCTTTATTTGAAGGAAGATACTGATGCTAACACTTTGATTGCTAAAATATTTGTTGATGACATCATATTTGGAGGCAATGATATGCTATGCAAATCATTTTCTAATGAGATGAGAAAAGAGTTTGAGATGTCTATGTTTGGAGAGATCAAGTTCTTTCTTGGTCTACAGATCATGCAACAATGTGAAGGTATTTTCATTACACAGTCCAAATACATTAAAGAGGTCCTGGAAATATTCAAGATGGAAGATTCAAAACTAGTTGGAACACCGATGGCTACTGGATGTAAGTTGACAAAGGAAGAAAATACAACATAGGTAAATCAGACTTTGTATAGATCAATGATTGGAAAACTCATGTATGTTGTACGCAGTAGACCAGATATTGCATATGCGGTAGGAATAGTTGCAATATTTTTTGCTAACCCCAGGGAATCACATATGACTGGTGTGAAAATAATTTTAAGATATCTGAACAATACTGAGGAATATGGCTTATGGTATAGAAGAGAAGGAAAATTTGAACTTAAGGTGTTTATCGACGCTGATTGGGTTGGAAATCTTGATGACCGGAAGATCACAATTGGAGGAGCATTCTTTATGGGTGACAGACTTGTCACATGGATTAACAAGAAGTAAGGATGCATCTCTCAGTCTACTGGAGAAGCAGAGTATGTTGCTGCTATTGCAAATTGCTCAAATATTGCATGGATCAAACAGTTACTGGAAGATATGAATATGAAGATCTTAGAACCAATAATTTTCTATTGTGACAACACCAGTGCAATAAACATTTCCAAGAATCGATTTGTGCATGCTAAGACTAAACACATTGCTTTCAAGTATCATTATTTGAGAGAACAAGTTCAAGAAAAGGAAGTAACACTTGAGTATGTGCAATCCAAAGAATAATTAGCTGATATCTTCACCAAGCCACTGCCCAAGGATACATTTGAATACTTGAGAAAGAGACTAGGGGTCAAACCCTTGTCTACCAGTCAGTAAAAGGACTGAAGGCTGCATCAGCCTACATATTGTCAGAATATCAGTAATGTTGATGCAAGAAAAGATATGAACTTCAAAGCTACATCTATATACAAATAGATATATATCTTCACTGAGCACCATATCATATTGTTGATGGATAAGGGAAATTCAAGGAGTATATTATGTATGGAGAGAAATGAGTGTTTGACATGAATGTCATATATTTATAAAATATTTATTTGGGATTGTTGTCAAAGTGAGAGAAATTATCCATATTATCAGATCTTCCTGGAAAGGGAAAGAGATTATCCACTATCACATTACTCAAACAAGGAGAGATTATATCCTAAGTGAGATTAATTGTATGGAAATATTATACAAAGGGAGAGTTGTTGACAAGAGAAAATTACATCAAAAGAGAAGAACAGTCAAGGGAGAGAAATTGACACAAGGAGAAAACACAACACATCAAAATGCAGAGAGCTGCAAGAATCAAATCTAAGCTAAAATAGAGCTTACCTATGGTCAAACATTTATCAGTTATTAGGACAAAAAGATTGGTAGTTTGATGAATCTCAACTGTTGTATTTCATATTGTATTAGAAATAGTATAGTGTGATGATATATTATGTTACCATCAATTGCAAAGGGAGAGATTGATGACATATAACTGATTGAATGTTTGACAATGTTAAGTTGAAGATAATGCAAGGCATTAAATCAGTTAATGTATTATATTTTCATTGATGCCAACTTGATATCATCTATACTGTCATGTACATAATGCCAAAGAATTTAGAGAACCAAAGGAACCAAGGTTATGCTTCTAGGAATATATAAAAGTCAAGTACTCACTAAGTGACAAATAACACCAACAGAGTGCACATCAACGGTAAGAGAAAAGAAGAATAGTCACAGTGATACCCGACGATCAGAAGCATAGTGTTGCCTGAAAAATCTAAACCACAAGACGCCCGACGAGCAAAGTTAGAAGGTTGCCCGACGAGCAATAACATAATGTTGCCCGACGAGTAAACTTCCAATGATGCTCGACGGATGGAGATCACGAAGCTAACTGGAGTCTCATTGACGGAGCTATCAGTTGTCACCAACAACTAACTACAATGGTGACCGACGGAACTGTCAGTTGTCACCCACAACTAACTGCAATGGTGACCGACAGAACAGAGAGTTCATAAAATGACAAAATATCTAGTTGATAGAGCTAAAAGTAGACTTAACTGGTTGTCTACTTTGTTTTATTCGACCAGAGATAAGTGATTGATTTTAAGATGATTTGTATAGTTGGCAAGAAGATATCTATGAGACAAATCATGAGTTATGCTTCAAATCTAATTGGCTAGATTGTTTTTCACGCCAAGAATCAAGAATCAAGAAACAAGAATATTATGTCTATATAAGAGACAAGCTTAATTCATTTATGAATGGGATTAAGGGGAGTGAATAAAAAGAGGATGCTGAAGAGAAACTGATAAAGAGAAACTTCATGCAGTCCTAATCAAACAAGCTGAAGGAAGAGCTAAGGAATTCTACTGACATCGACGAACAATGAGCACAACATCACAGAGAAGAAAGTATAGAGCACAAGGATTAATTGATACATTGGTCAAAGAGGTCATGTACTTAAATAGATCTGAAAATCTGCAATTCAAAGTTGCAATGTGAACAGGTCATAGTGTTTCAGTTTAACCATTGAAGCATCAAGTCTCTTAACTGAGGACTTAACAGTCTTCTATATATTGAGGTATATCCCAAGCAGTGCCAAAAAGGTTGATTCGTGAAAGTAGCATTGGACTTGCCTGATACCTATTCACAATCTAAGAAGGAGGCTAATTCAAGGATGGTAGCAATAGATGCTCGATACTAAGTGACAACCTCTATGTATAAAATCCTCTAACAAGGTCACACTTAACAGTGTGTTTGTAACCTTTAACATGGTTGGCTCCTAACAGGGCTCATTTTAGAAGAGTGAAAATTTGGGGTACCGGTCCCAATGGTTTTTCCCTTAACAGGGTTTCCATGTTAAAAATTCATGTGTTATGTGTGTATGATTCATTTCTTTACTGTTTTGTACCTTATATAGCTAACTCTTGATTGGTCGGTATACTCTTCTTATTTACTGAGTTTTGGTAAATAGTTATACTGCTTATCGGTAATCAAGAAAGAATAAGGATTGATAGAGAAAACTAACAAACAGACAATCATTATTAGTATTTCATGTAATACATCTTGTAGGAACATAATAATTAGAGGTTTATTGATTGGTGGTTAAGTTTGAAGGATAAATTTTTGAGGCCACAATTCACCCCCCCCTCAGTTATTACTAATAACATGTGCTAAAAACCACCCACAATGAAACCCACAAAATTGTATTGTTTGGTAATAGCTCTACCCTCATAGTTGACTAAGGTTTTGCATGACCATGACTTTCATAATATGTAGGAGCTAAAAAAACATGGATCACCAAGAAAAACAAGGAAGTCCTCCACAAGAGAGTATGGAATAGAATGAGCTTGCTTGAATATTGAGAAATGTGATATTAAATGTGTTACAAATGCACAATAGGTCTTTCTTATAAGGGCAAGGTTAGATGTAATATGATCAACAATCTTGTGACAAAAATTAAATTCTAAATGAAAATAATAAATATCTACAAAGCTAAAAGTATACAAGATGAACATGGCCCCATTATTACCAATTTATAGAATGCCACCTAGGGTCTATGTTAAAATGTGAATATCTCCTTTCACTAAGTAATTACAAAATAGAAGTCCTTAACTAGGTGCTAGATTTGATTCATTCTCAGAAACATGAGAATTTATAAGTTCCCTCTTTGTGTGTAAAGAAGGAGATATTGTAGCTATATGAGATTTATCTCAAAATAAGAAAATAAGGTCCTCAATAGTATAATTGAGGAACAAATAAGTACGTATACATGAGATATTTAACAAGAAAGCCTCTTAAAGATATGCATTTAGTAAATAAGAATGATCCTATTTAGTAGTAACATTAAAAACGTTTGAATAAACTTGTAACACTAATATCTATATAACAAGTAGGAGGCAGATGAATCTTGGTACATATAAAACTTTTGAATTCGTATATCAATTTAATACACCACTCATCCCACAATGTACTCACATTGACTACGTGGGTATAGAAGTATGTATATGCAAAAGGAGGAGGAGAAGGAGGATCAATTATTGTCTTGGTATCATCCATGTATGTAAGTTTATCAAAGTAAACATCACAAATAGATTGAGGTCTGAATTGATCTCCATACAATTGCCTAACAATTGTCCATGTAATCAAATGACACTATGTGTGCTATATGAAATATAAAATATTCTTGAAAAAAACATACTTGGTCATTATTTTTGACCCTACTACCATCCCATAATCACTTCCCTTAGAAACAAGTACAAAAATATAAGGTAATAATCCAAATAGATGTAGTGATTTTTAACCTTGTACCTTATTTGGATAGTTTACTAATCTAAAATGAATAAAAACTAGACTAAAGAATAACAAAATATTTAAAAAATCTATTCATAATTAAAATATTATTTTTGTTAAGTTTTAGGATAGCTGCAAATGTAATAGCACTCTATTTTGTATGTGTTTTCCAAATGCAACAATCTCTCTTTCATTTATATTAGGAATGAGGCTAGGAGAGACATGTCCCTTCACGGGACATGTCTATTCATTATTATTTATAAGAAAGGACATGCCTCTTCCTATTAATCATAATTTAATCAATCATATAATGTTTCATCAATCAATTATTAATTAAGAATAATACAATAATTTAATATTAAATATTAAATTTTCATATGATTAATAATAATATAACATTTATAATATATTATTATTAATCAACATGTATTATATATATTCTAATGATCATACGACTGAAGCTACGAACATTAACAATTTTAATCAAAATCTTTATTAATGATACACTACCTAATGTAAGAATCACCATCAACTACAAGATTGACATTATTTATTTATATTAGAATAATTGTTTACAGTTCCACTTGATTTAATGGCTTTCAAGATGACAAAATGTGAAAGTGAAATTTTTACTAAACTTGAAAATCAAGATGATAAAATGTTGAAAGTAAATTTTTTACTAAACTTGACAAGGAAAGGGGCATATCCATACGAAGGATGTGGAAACATACATAGATAATGGTACTCAAAAATTGATGAGTATATAATACATCAAAGTTCTCAAAACAAGTATGTATACACCTAAAGTTATTTGTGAAACGAAAGGCATTGATTGCGAACTTAGACCTACCACTTTATATCTAATAAAATGATTAAATTTTTACCAATTGAAGTTGGTCTTGGAAAATCAAAATTGCCATGGTTAAGAGTGCACTTTCTAGCAAGAGAAGGATGTAATATGGCATCATCTCTATTTCAATATGGCTGGATGCATCTCCATGCATGGCATCAATGTACTTGTTACTGTTCCTCGCAGAAAAGTCACGTTAGTGGAGAGAAAGTACAGAGAAATGTCCTCCATTAATAAAAGAGTATTTGAAAGAATTTTTTATTTCAAAGTTTTTTAAGGTAACTTAGTCTTTTTTATACTTACTTTAGTCTTATACTCTATGTTAGAATATGAAAACTGTTTCTTAAAAAAAATTAAAAAATTAAAATTTGAAAATATTTAATAAATTAAAATTATTGTATTTGTTTATTTATTTTTATGTATATCTAATTGTGAAAAATGTTAATTTTAGATCAGTAAATGTAAAAATTAACTATTTGAATTGTAGAAAAATTAGGAAAAGATATTTATTTAATTAGTGAATGTGAAATGGGGAGTTAAATATCTTTTCTTTTATATTTTATAAACATAATTTTATGTCAAAAAAAAGTCAAAAAAAAATGGGGAGTTGAATATTTACAATTAGATATACATAAAAATAAATAAACAAATACAATAATTTTAATTTATTAAATATTTTAAAATTTTAATATTTTAATTTTTTTTTTAAGAAAGAGTTTTCATATTCTAACATAGAGTATAAGAGTAAAGTAAGTATAAAAAAGACTAAATTACCTTAAAAAAACTTTGAAATAAAAAATTCTTTTAAATACTCATTTATTAATGGAGGACATTTCACGGTACTTTCTCTCCACTGACGTGACTTTTCTGCGAGGAACCGTAACAAGAACATTGATGCCATGCATGGAGATGCATTCAGCCATATCGAATAATATGGCTGGATAGCCGTTGCCCCATATGAAAAGGACGTAGGTGCCCGCCATTTAATGCTCGTCGTTCCTCATATGGGGAAACGTCTAAACATCGTACTTAAAAGCATAGCTTACCAAGGGGACACACTTTTTTTAAACAAATCTCCTTATATTTCCTGAGGTTTGGTTGGCTGGATAGCCACGGGTCTCATGTCGTAAAGTGACTTCCATTTCGTGTGCGAAACAAATGGGCCAATTGAGGGGTACATCTTCTACAAATTTTCTACATTAAAGGGACTAAATAGCGTTTGGAATCAGATTGAGAGTGACAACATTGTAATTTGGTCCCTCATCTTGTACTAGATGTAAAATGACTATGATTGAGTAATGACGTGCCCTAAAGTCTGCATGTATGTGTCAAATTAATGTGTCATTTAGGGTACATTTTTATACCTTTTTCCATATTGCGTTTGGAATCAGATTAGTTTATTTGACTACTTTTATTTTTCACATCAGATCCTCGTGGAACGCATTAGAGTTTATTTGACTCACGATTTGACAACACAATTGGTGGTAAATACTTTTAAACATGGATGAAATCGGGTATCGATGATGACGATAGAGATCTTCACCCTTCACTTATCAGTCGCGATGAATTCACCTTTACCTTTAAAAGTGTTAGGTTGGTCACTGTCTTGGATGCCCAATAAATAGTTTCAAAACAGTTGGGAGGGCCTCAATATATGTGACTCAAATTTAAAGTATTTGATTTCTGAATTCGTATTACAAAATATAAATTACTAGATTAATGGCTGAATTTGCATTACAAAGTATAAATGGTTAGACAAAATGGTTGAGTCCGTCCATGTGTAAATTATTGTTGTAATTGAATTAGTCCATTTAAACTCTTAATGCTACAGTTTAGATTCACAAAATTCTTAGTAAATTGGTTCAAAAATCTTTCACTAAATAATATTATAGAATATAATAAGAATTGAATCAGTTATAAATCTAATATAAATATTACTCAAAAGAATGTCAAAATTGTGCTATAGAACTACAACGAAATACATGTTAAAGGTGTTGATTATGTACAAAACAAGATATTAGGGAAAGAAAGTTGGAAAGATAAGTTTGAACATGTAGAGCTAATCACAATAAGCTAAGGGTATTTTGTACTCATTCACTAGTTTGTCTTAATTTATATAACCTCAAAAAATTAAAGACATTTGTATTTTGGAGTAAATTAAAAATTAATGTTAGTATTAGTATAGTGTAATGGTCAAATTTTGATGTTGTTCTTGTTACCAAGGTTCAAAATTTAATGGGACATGTTGAATGATTCTATCGAAGATGAGGCCCCTTGTTCATGACCTCATCGGTTCATGGATCCAAGTCAAAAAAAAATTCCTCTTAAAAAAATTATTAGCAATGTAAACATTAGTTGTTTTTTATACTCTTCATCTATTTTTCACTAAATTTCCTAATTATAAATTTATGATTAGCCATGTCTTTATTGTCTCTATATACTCTTTCCAAAGGAAACATGTTATTAGTATGAAATAATTATCACCAAATTAGTGGATTGTACCTTATCTCTAGGAGAATCCTATTTACACAACCCATTACTTCATTTGTGGGGATATCTCACTTTATGTCGCACCTCACGTGGGCTCACCAACTATCCCAATATGCATCTATTGAGTCTTAGATGTGTTTCACTCTTAGACAGGAAGTCAAAATTTTACACCTACCCTTTCACCTTCTAATCACTGCATTGATATGTAAGGTTTTTTCGTATTTTTATTTTATAACTTTTTTCTTATGATAATCATTTTCATTTGCATATTCATTTGTAGAATTATTTTTGTTTGGCAAGAAATCTTAGCTGCTCTAACATGGTATTAAAATCTATTGAGAAATTATTTTCTCTATTTTCTTCAAATTATAAATGTTACGAGTACTAAATTTCATATGATGCATATTGGAACAAAACAAACATCATAATTGGATTTGGAGTTGCCAAGAAATAAGTTTTATACATAACACTTGTAGTTTTGGTGATAGGGTTTTAAAAAAAAATTAAGGGTCAAGAGTGAAGGTCTTAAGAAATATTATATGTCTCATACAAATACTTACAATCATGGGAGCTTCATGTAGACTATAACATCATATCTTTATATATAATGATTTAAATTTATGGTGGCATTTTCTAACAATTATTTAAGTTTTTAAGGTTCTCTAAGTTTTTTATAACCATGATTTTCTTCACCACTAATATTTTGCACCACATGACGATGCATATTTGCTAACAAACCATTTTGGTGATGGTGTTTCTTCTCTAGTGTCATATCTCCTAATTGTCTATGTTTTTTCAAATGTGAAATAAATAACACACAATAATATGTTATCCCATAGAATGTAAAGATGACAATAAATGCATAAAATTAATTTATTGAAACTGTTGAACAAATGGACAAATGTTATAACCATCAAGTCTAAAATATGGAGGGAAGTGGAGAAACAAAAGGGGAAGGGGCATGAGGAGATAACAAGGGGTAGAAAGGAGGTCTGCATATAAGGGGAAGAGAAGGCATTGACAACAAATAAACCCCAACCCTATCCTAGAATTAGGCTTGAAGAAAATAAGAAGATCAATTAGAGAATTTCATCAAGTAGAGGCATAAAATGTAGATAGAATAGAGGAACAATTTGATTCTAGTGTAGATTTAAAGAGACATGAATGTCGTAAGTGTGAATAAAAACAACATCAAGGATTTAGATTGTGTAGTTTTTTTTCATATCATATAGATAAAAGGTTCAATCTATAATTGTTCTATTTAGTTTATGAAAATGATATGTTGAATGAATTGTTTGTCTACACATAGGAATATTATTAGTTGATCAATATTTCCTCTGATATTGCTATTTGTTATTCCAATATCCTATCACCATTGATTTTAATATTTAATAGTTAGTTTGAGTTTATATTGCTAAAAAGTATTACTATAAAATGACTAGTATGTAGTTTAAGTTTATATTTCCTTTAGAATAGATTTGTTTGGTGTTTGTTTCAGTTATTAAGAGCATCATGCATCAATTGGTATGAGAGATATAGGTTTTGAGGATATAAGTTTATTTCCAAGTGTGAGACAACTTATGTTATTCCCTACAAGTGAATATTGGTGAAGGGTTAAGAAGTTGTTGATTCTATTAGATTTTTTTTTGCTATCTCTAGTAGAGATGAAGCTAGGTAGAAGGTGTCAAAATTATTCCCCTAAGAGGAAGTGGGTAGAAGAGGTCTTAGAGAGGTATATCTTTAGAATCATGTTAGGTAGACTATAGTAGTGTGATTTGTGAGAAAGAAGGTGAACTGGTGAGAGTCTAAGAAGAGATTAGGAGACATAGGTAGGTGTGAAAGACTTGAAGTTAATGTTTAAGAAAAGAAGAAATAAAAAGAGAGGAATTTTTATTGGTTGGGTTTTGATGATCCCTATGTTAAAGAAAGGGAGAAAGAATATATTGATGAATGTGATTGAGAGGGAAGAGTATATGTTGAGACAAGAGGCACCAGATGTCTTAGGAGAGATAAAGAAGAAAATAAGAATGAGAAGATTTGTAGAAATGGAGGAATATCCTTTTTAGAATGTGGGAGTAATAGTTGAGAAAAAAACATCTAGTGTTTGATTAATAGCTTGATGAAAATTGAGAGTTTCTTACAGAGGATATTTATGATATCCCTTGTATCTGATCAAGGACCAAAAGAGAGTGGATAATTTCATGGAAAAAATATCAAGAAGATTGAAGAGTTATTCTTGTTGCCTGAAGATGTAGGTAAGATACCTAACAAAGTGTCACATATAGTAAGAGGAAAAAAAAAAATTATAGTAGAGGTTAAGTAAGATGTTATTGCAGTGGTGGAGTGTTAAGAGACTACAAATGATAAATATGATCATATTGGAATGGTAAAAGATCATGAGGTAAAGCATGATTAGTTTTATAATATTCAGTTTAGTTTTCCTTTGTTAAATTTACGAGAAGATAAAACTATATATTTTCCTTTGGGAGTTGGTTGGTTACATATACAACATACGGAAGAAGTTACATGGCATTGGTAGAGGTGGTAAATTTATAGTAGATAATATTCCATTAAGAAGAGGAGAGAAATTTTGTTTTTGGAGGAAACAAAGTGAGAGATATTGGTGTAGGAGGTTGGATTGTGGTGGGGATAAATCCACAAGAAGGAAGAGGAGATGATGATGAACTTGTTTAAGTGGGACAAAAAGTATTCAAGCTAAGTGCTAGAATAGGTGGAGGAGGAAGTGTCCTAATCTACATTAGCAATGGAATTCATTGTTAGTTGTCAAAAACATGAAATCATAGTCCTACTCAACTTCATTCATGAGCTATGCTCACCAATGTTTCGTACCTAATTTTTCTTTGGAAATAATCCTGGGTCATTTGGTGATTGACATAAACAAATTACATTTCCCATTTATTTTCTTTAACTTAGGGAGGCTTTGGAATAGGGAATGAAAAAATTTCAATTCATATATAGATTATGTTCTTGTTAATCCTATTACTAGTCATTTTATTTTTCAACACATAAAACTCATTTGGTGATATTATATACAATGATGGTAAAGATATGATAGAACTTGTGGGAATACCCTTTTGGATGTTGTTGTAGACCTTAATGTCCACATACTACCCTATTGATAATGTCCGGAGACACATGAAAGATTTTTTTTTGGGCACATATTCCATATCCATTTGGCATTATTCACTCCCCTATTCTCCAAGGAAAAGGTTGCAATATGTGGAAATGTAGACAATACACAAGAATATGTCATCCCATAGAATGTAATGATCGTAAACTGTGCATAATTTTTTTTTTTTTAATTTGTTTAGAAACTACCAAACAAACAAACATGTGTTATGATTGTCATGTCCAAAATATGAATGAGGGAAGTGGAGAAACATAAAGGGAAGGGGTTTGAGGAGATAATATGGGTTATAAATAAGGGCTAGCACAGAGGGGGAAGAGAAGCAAAATTATAAGTGAACCCCAACCTCATCATATAATTAGACCTAAAGTAAATAATAAAATAGATTGGAAGCATTTTTCTTAAAGGAATCAAATATGGATATGATAGTGGAATAGTTTGATGCTTATTTTTGAAGAGGTGATAATGTGTTTGGTGTGACTAAGAATTATATCAAGGGTTCTGATTGTGCAATTATTTTCTTTGTTTCATATCCTAGAGATAAAAGATTTAATATGTAATTCTTCTATTTAGTTTATTGGAATGCTGTGTTGAATGAACAATTTGTCTATACATGAGCATATTTTTAGTTGATTATAAGTTTTGGTCACATTGGTATTAGTTTATTAAATGTCATATGACTAGTTAATTTTCATATTTACCACTTGGTTTGAATTCGTCTTGCTCGAATGTGTTTTTATAGAAATGAGTACTACACGGTTTAAGTTATTTTTTCCTTAGGAACATAGTTGTTTGGAAACTTGTTGGATAATGGAGTGTCCTACATCAACATCAAAAACCTTTCAATTCTATATATTTTATCTTTTAAATCTATACATTTAAATACTTTGATGTGATTATATTGGTATTAACTATATAAATGCATAAATTTAAGCTCACACTAGTTCATAATTCTCAAATCTAATGGCAATATAGATTAGAGAATGCCAAAGTTACATGATACAATGACCGCTACACTACACATGGAAAAGGTTTTGTTTAGGTGAAAAGAAAATATTGAGAGAAGATGCTGGAAATAAATGTTTGCATGCACTTAACTAATTACAATAACCCAAGGTATTCTCTAGCCGTTTACTAGTTTTTCTTATTTTATTTAATGTGAAAAATTAAACATCTATCTATATTTTAAATTAATTTAAAAATAAAGTATCTATTATTTTATTATACTCTTCATTCTATTTCAATGAAGTTTTATATGTTAAGCTTTAAATTATTCTTACATTTATTATCTATATCTATACTATAAAAAATAAACAAGATTCTATTATTGTGAAAGAGTTATTACAAATCTAGTTATATTCTATCCTATCTATAAAAATAATATTAAGACTACTCTTAACTATAATTGGCAACCATATTACTTTTTGGTCTCACCTCGTGTGGACTCACCAAGAGTTCCAATACTTGTCCATAGGATGTGTGATATATTTTTCTTAGAGGGAAAGTCTAACTTTCACCAACCTTATCATCTCCTTATCCTTTCTTTTATATGTATTTTTTTAAAATATTTAATCTATTTTTTCTTATGATAATCATTTTCATTTGTATACTCATTTGTGAAATTATTTTATATTTTATAACAAACCTTTAGTGCTTCAACATGATATTGTATTATCTTTAGGGATGATTTTCTTTAATATCTTGAATTTATAAATATTATAAGCATGATATTTTGTGTAATGCATCTTGGAGAAAACTAACCATTGATATTACATACACAGGGGATGAGAATTTTTATTTGTATAGCATTTATATTTTTGGTGATCTAGGGAATTTTTATATTTTTCTTAAGGGACAACTATGAAGGTCATTCAAAATTCTATATAGTTCATATGAATCTATACAACCAAACTACCTTAGTATATATTGTATAGAATGACACTTTCCTATACAATAATTTGAGTTTCTAATGGTTTTTTCTATGCAATAGTTCAGTCTTTTTCATTCTAGGTAAGGATTTTTAAAAAAATTATATTAAGTGAGAAAAGGCCAAAAAATATCCAGAAAAACAATAAAAGGACTTGGATCTGAAGCCTACCAACCATAAAAAATCAATATTTTATAAAACATAAAATAACTAATACAAATAAAGTTAGGAGCCAACAACCATAATAAAAACTATTAACAAAAAATGAGTAAAAACTAAAGATGCACTAAGAAATGTTAGCCCATCCTTATAGCATATTTTATAGCCTAGTTTCCTAGCTGAAAGAGGAAATGGTCTTCATTACTTTGGATTTATCCTCCCTTTTTCTCAGTAGATCCTTATTTCTCTTACTTTATCTCTATATTTCTACCTATTTTCACCACTCCTTTTAATACCCTATGCATTAGGTGCATTGGTCATTACTAAGCTCTGTATTCCACTGACAAGGTGTTTGATACAGTTTTCATTTATTTTACACCCAAGGAATTATTATTATTATTATTTTTTTGCGGGGAGTGGGGTCTCTAAATAATCAATCTTAGTACTTAGGTCCTCCATCTCAATATCCAATACTTTCCAATATTGGGGCACATTGGTACCTCTAAAGATAGTTTATTTCTCTTCCTCATCATACACATAGTCCTTAAGAATGTTCAAATATTTGCATGTATCATATAAGTAGATCTCAACTAGGCATTATAGGAGGGAGGGTAGAGCGTCAATGAGAAAAGGAGTCCCAAGAGATATCTAATTGGATTATCATGAGTTTCATAATTTCTCTTTAGTGCTTCTCCATTAGAATTAGAGTCTTTTAACTGTTCACCAGTTTTATCTTCAGGTGGAGTTTTGTCTATAGACACAACAATATTGTTTGTAGAAATAATTTTGGCCAACCTTGCTAACCTTCTTTTCCATGATGAAATAGTTCTATTTTATTTGAAAAGCTAACTGTCAATAATGACAATGGTAGGAGACATGGAAGTGTGAGTTCAACTCTTTCTTAGCCTAGATACAACTTTAACTCTACTACCTGAGTTCTTGAGGGAAGAGTTATTAGATACTCATGGATTGTTTTTACGTTTATTAGGTATATTATTTTGTAAAATTTCCATCACTAGTGGGGTGTGTGATACCTTGGGGTGAGTTTTTGTCTCTTTAGAGAACATAAGAGAGCATTTCTAAAATAAATAGAATGATAGGATGATGAGGCTTCATCTTTGAAGGATTTTTCTCTCGGAGACACTAACGGGAGGAGGTTTTGGTCATGATCATGAGGATAGTTATCGAGTGAAGTAGGGTTAAGACTAGGGGTGCTCTCAAGATACTAATTTTATATGTATAAATCAGGCCCTAGTGTAAGGTTAGATATATCCTTTCCAAAGTACACTTGTTCAAAGGAAAAAATAAAAATAATGAACAACTAACAAGTTTATAATGTATTAATTTCTTAAGGAGAGGGAAATGGTACCCACAGACTATCACAAATAATTCCTCTATCAAATTCTATCTTACGATACCTAATGATGACATAAAATCATCCTAACAAAATCCATTCTAGTATCTCTTTAGTCTCTCATCATCTTTTGGAAATATTGAAATATACTCCTTATATGCTTATTTATGAATCAATTAAGGGAAAATTTTTTCATCACACTTAAAATGAGTCACTTTCAAAGGTAGCAGTTCTTTGGAAACCTTCATCCCAACTCAACCCATCACAAACCTCCCATTTTACAATTTATTCATAACTAGAAAAGGAGGTCTTTATAGTTTCCTTTTATAATTGTAAATAACGAAGTAATTCCTCCCTCATCAAAGATATCCCAACCATGGTGTTATGTTTTATGGAGATATAGAATGTGTTTTATATAAGTAGAACTTGGGCCTGCAGGATTGTGATTCTCTCACACACAAGATTACAACACACCAATCTTGCATGATCTAAAGAGAAAAAATAGAAAAAAGGAAATTTGATAGGTAATTCTATAAAAGATTGATATTTACTTCTTGTTATGTGCGAGATGAAAGACATAATCAATTATTACATCCTAGTACCTTGCTTCTAACTTATGTTGAGAATATATATTTTAGTTTTCATTAATATCAAACTTTTTTGCATTAACGCCACCTAAGGTCAGAAATTTTGAGTTCAACTATCTATTTGGTTTTCAAATGAAATTGTATTATAACATTACATGAATGTTGACATAAATATAAGGATATTGGTTGTGATGAAAGTATATTATATATCAAATGAATCACATTTTGATGAAGCTAGTATTTATTGCAATTTTCCTTTTCTAAATCCTTATTACAAACATTCTAAAAACCACCCATCCTACTAAAAAGGAAATCAACACAATCATTAATAGAATTGATTTCCAAAATGATCCAACTGGCTAGATTGGTGTATCCTTTTGAAAAGGTTTTAATCAATACCACTACATTTATATTATCGTTAATGGGTATATCATCAATGTACACAATATTATCCACATGGATATTTATATGAAAATATTCCTCAATATCCCAAGAAGCCACATTCTTAGTATGTTAACTTGCATCTTGATATAATTCCTCTTCCACATCCTCCACCATTTCCTCAATGGTAGGGTCCTCCTTATCAATATGATCCTTTTTATCCTTCTAATTCTCCACATTTACTTCCTTGATGACTTGGCGCAAGGAGGAAAGGAAAGAATAGGGCCAAAGACACACCCAAATATCTAGCCACCCTACGGAGTAAACACAACGGAAGAAAACAACACAGAGAACAACGCCAAGGAGAGAAGGAACAAAAACTATCTTTTATTGATTCATCCAATTATAGCATACATGCCTATCTATGAGGCCTTCTAGGTTACAACCAACAAAATACATAATTTTATATTTTCTACCTTCTCATATAATCTGCTATCTACTTGGTCCACCAGCCTTACTCCTAGCCTACACATATACACAATATTTATACTTACCAAAAGTGGATTAGAGAATATTACAGATCATTGCATATTAGAAGGACGATCAAAAAATGATCAACGCACATCCAAAGACAAGATCCTAACATTAAATACACAATCTCAAATTAAATACATAAGTCAGCTCCAACAAGAACCGAAAATAGACAAGCTAGGTCAAAGAAGATCGAAGCATCATGTTCACTCGACACAGGAAGGAACACCTAGGAAACACTGAACAGCTAGGCACACACAGGAACTCGACCAACACTGGATAGATCGGAACATACTAGAGCTTGGTAAGAACTACAAGTCATCACTTACTGGTAGAATGAACATAGATGAGGAGGACAGCAAGGAAACCCAGGATGCTCCTGCATCAGACAACTGGGGTTGAAAGAAATGATTCTCCTGAATCATTAAGGTGTCACAACCTGAGTTGAATCCAACTCAGATTGTGAAATCCATTTAGCATCTTTAACTGGTCTATTCTTCCACTTCACCAAATATTCATAGAAATATTTTCCTCTTGTTCTTTTACAATTTCTCTGATCCTATATCTGTTCAGTTCCTCTTCAACCTGCTTCTTAGGATAATCACCTAGTATAACAACTTCATCATCTGACTCAAGATACTTATGCAAATCATAAATATTGAATATAGGAGACATATCCATGTCATCGGGTAACCCAAATTCATAAGCATTACCACTGCAAAACTTCCTCATAATTCTAAAAGGACCAAACTTCTTCATTTTCAGCTTACTATATGTTCCAACAGGAAATCTTCCTTTCTTCAAATGAACCATCACCTCATCACAAACTTCAAAAACATGTTGTCTCTTAGAATTGTTACAATTTTCTTTATATTTCTAATTACTTTGTTCCAATTTAAACTTCACTAACTCATGTAAAGACTTCATAAAATTAGTAAGTACTTCCCCTTCAACACTTCTCTTTTCCTTACCAATAATAGCCCTCAAATATGATACTCCTCTAGGATGCATTCCAGTAACAAGCTCAAAAGGTGTTTTTCTTATACTCCTATTCATAAAATTGTAATATGAAAACTCATCTTGTGTCAATATCATATCCCTATTACTTAGCTCATCTCCAACTAAACATCTTAGAAAATTACCCAAGCTTCTATTCACAACCTTTGTCTATCCATCTGTCTATGGATGGAATGTAGAACTGAGTCTTATCTCAATGTCCATCTTCTTCCACAAAGTCCTCCAAAAAATACCAACAAACTTGTTATCTCAGTTAGAGATAATACTTCTTGGTAATCCATACAATCTAACCTCTTTGAAGAAAATATCAGCAACATACACAACATCTGATGTCTTCTTATATGATATAAAATGTGTCATCTTAGAAAATATATCCACAACAACAAATATGGAATCATACCCTCTTTCTGTCATAGGTAATCCAAGAACAAAATCCATATTGATGTCACTCAAAGGTTTCTCAAGAACAAAAATCAGTCTATACAATATAGTATTATGACTTACTCCTTTCACAACTTGACAAATTCCACAACTCCTTACAAACTTCTGAACATACTTATACATATGTGGCCAATAGTACTTTTCCTTAAGAGAACTGAATGCCTTATCAATTCCAAAATGTCCAGCCAATCCACCACAATGCTTTTCCTTAATCAAATTAATCCTCATGGAAGATCTTGGTCTACAGAAATGAATTCCTTTGAGCAACATACCTTATTGAATGAAATACTCCTCAAACTTACTTGGTTGTTCTGACAGATTTGGTGCTCTACACTCTCTCCATGCCTCATAAAAATCAGGGTCAGTATCACACAACTCCTTCATCTCATCAAAACCAATAGTAACAACTTTCATCTCGGTCAACAAAGAATGTCTTCTACTCAGTGCATCTACAACTTGGTTAGTAACTCCACTCTTATGCTTGATCACAAATGTGAAACTTTGTAAATATTTAACCCACTTCATATGTCTCTGATTCAACTTATGTTGACTTCCCAAATACTGTAAAGCTTTATAATCAGTATACAACACAAACTCCTTAGAAATCAAATAATGTCTCTACTTTTCAAAGCTTTAATAATTGCATAAAACTCTTGATCATAAACAAAATAATTCCTTTTAGCACCATTCGATTTCTCATTAAAGAAAGCAATAGTTTTACCTTCTTGACTCAACACATCTTATTGCACTACCACTTGCATCACACTCAATTTGAAATACCTTATTGAAATCAGGTAAACCTAATACAGGTAACTCGACAACCTTTTGTTTCAAAGTCTCAAAAATCTTGTTAGCTCCATGTGTCCACTTAAAATCATTTTTATCTCCTCTCACAATCTCATTCATAGCATTACAAATAGAATTGGAATTCTTAATGAACTTTTTGTAGAAACTAGCCAAACCGTGAAATGATCTTACCTCACCCACATTCTCATATGTAGACCATTCTAGAATTGCTTTAACCTTCTCAGGGTCCATTTTCAAACCATCAGCTGAAATTACAAATCCTAAATACATAATCTCTTCTTGCATAAAGGAACACTTATTCAAATTAATTAGTAGCTTCTCCTCCTTCAGTGTTTGCAACACTTGTCTAATTTTCTCAAGGTTCTCTTCCTTAGTCTTACACAATATCAGAATATCATCCAAATAAACAATGATAAAGTTACCCAAAAATCTCTTGAGAACTTCATTCATCAACCTCATGAAAGTAGTAGGTGCATTAGTCAAACCAAAAGGCATAAAAAACCACTCATATAAAACATATTTTATCTTTAAATTAGTCTTACATTCACCATCTTATTTCATTATGATCTAATGATGGCCATTATTCAAATCAATCTTGGTAAAATACTTTGCTCCACTCAAACAATCCATTATTTCATCCATCCTCGACATAGGTAACCTATACTTCATTGTTATCTTATTGATATCTCTAGAATTATTACACATTCTCCACTCTCCATTCTTCTTAGGTGCCAATATAGTAGGTACAACACATGGACTCAAGCTTTCTCTTATCAAACCTTTCTGCAACAAATCCTGCACTTGTCTGTTAAGTTCTTCATTCTCAATAGGTGTCAATCTATATGGTGCTTTATTTGGACAAATATATCTAGGAATTAGATCCATACAATGAATTATGATTCTCACCGATGGTAAACCATTAGGAATATCCTCTATAAAAATCTCCTTGTATTCTTTCAATAAGTTTTGAATTTAGTTGGTACTCGGTCTCCACTGTCACTTGACGAAATTTAGTTGCTCGAAATTTACTATTTTTCTGTCAGTTAACGATTACTATACCCTGTCACTCGGTCATTATTACCATAAATTGGCTTGTTATGGATTATAGAAAAAAAAACTTGGTTCTTCTTCATTTCTTTCTCAAATTGCTTTCCATTAACCATGCAAATTTTTACATTAGTATAGTTTATCTCATCTGGAACCTCAATCAAAGGTAACAATGTTTTCTTTTCTCCATTAACCCAAAGAGTATATTGTTGCAATATACCATCATGTACAACATGTCTATCATATTTTCAAGGTCTACCCAATAGAATATGACAACAACCCATAGGCATAATATCACAAAAAACTTCATCAAAGTAATTTCCAATTTTGAATTTCACAACACATTGCTCACTTACCAAAAAAAATTCTCATCCTTGATCTATGAAACATGATAGGGTTTAGGGTATCTCAACCTCTGCAATTTCAACTTTGTAACCAAATCTTTTGATACCAAATTCACTAAACTGTCATTGTCAACAATAACTTTTCAACATTTTCCTGTCATCTTACATCTGGTCTTGAAAAGACTTTTCCTCATAACAGGTTCTTCATCCACTCAATTATTACACAAAGCTCTCCCTATCATCAGGTTTTCTCTAGCCTTAGGTCCACTTGGGGAAACCTCAAAATCTTCTTGTACCACAACATTTCTATTACTTTGTCCATTTCCATGAGAGTGTCTACACTCAAAATATTTATGCCATTCTTTGTCCCATCTGAAACAATTACGACTAAAACCACCTCTACCTCTTCCTCGGAAGGAACTAGTACCTCCTTAGTAAGAAATACCACCTTTCCACTTAGTCTTGCTTTTATCTTTAGTTTTCAACTCATATTTTCCCTTATCTTGTCCAGGATTATCAGATCTTCAACCTTCACCATAAGATCTACCTCTATCTCTCTCGAATCTACCACCATGACATCACTGTCTTTGATCATACTTCTTTACCAAGATCTCCTCAGCTATCAAGGTGTATTGATATGCTTCTTCCACACTATCCAAATTCACAAAAATTATTTCATCTTGAATTCCAAATCTCAATCCATTCAGGTACCTTACAACCTTCTCAACCTCATCATCCACATGTCCAGATCCGATGTCCAATCTATAGAATTCCTTAGTATATTCCTTCACAGTCATGTCCTTTTGTCAAAGGTTTTTGCATCATCCTCAACAAGATAACTTGGTAATCATTAGGAAGGAGCTTCTTCTTCACCTTGTTAACCATCATCAGCCATGTTCTAATATTTTCCTTTCCTCTTCTTTGTCTATCAAATTGCAAATGCTCCCACCACAGTGAGGAATGACCTTTCAACCTAGTGACTACATTTTTCACCTTCCTATTATTAGGAGTTATTTTAAACTCAAAGAAATTCTCCATATCAGAGATCCAATCCAACACAAAAGTAGTATCCAAATTTCCATCATAAGGAATAAATTTAATAGTAGGCTTTGAATGTTCCCTTGTTAATAATCTCAAGAATATTTCTTCATCTGGATCTTCCTCAGGCTCTGGATTTGGTTCCTCTACTTCATCATCACTCACATCATCAAGGTGCACTCCTCTCATATGGGTTGTCTCCAAAACAACTATTCTGGTTGCAATTTGTCTCAACATATCCATTACAACATTATTAGAATTTCTTTTTCCTCGAACCATCTTGAACAGGTTCCTACAAGATCATAACCCTATGCAAGTTATAGGTTAAATCTGCAGATCTGCCACCCTCCAACCAAATCCAACTTAGGGTTCTACATGATCCAATCTACCAAGGACAAACTTCACTCTAATACCACCTGACCCAAGGAGGACAGGAAAGGCAGAGTCAAAGGCACACCCAACTATCCATCCACCCTATGCAGTATACACAATGGAAGAAAACAACACATAGAACAACACCAAGGAGATAAGGAACATAAACTATCTTTTATTGATTCATCCAATTACAAAATAAATGCCTAGTTGTGAGGTCTTCCTAGTTACAACCACCAAAATCTAGAATTTTCTATTTTCTATCTTCTCATAGCATTTTCTATCTACTTTCTCTACTACTCTTACTCCTAACCTACACATAGACATACTATTTATACTTTCCAAAGGTGGCTGATAGAAGATTCTAGATCATTACATAATAGAAGGCAGACCACAAAATGGTCATCGCACATCCTAAGACAAGATCCTAACATTAAATGCACAACCTCAAATTAAATACATAAGTTGGCTATAAACAAGAACACAACATAGAAAATCTCAGTCAAATAAAAACCAAGGACAAGATTCACTCAGCACTGGAAGGAATGCCCGACCAACACTAGAGAGCTCGACACACATAGGAACTCGGCCAACACTGGACAACTTGGCACATACTGGAAGTTGGAAAGAACTATAATTTGGCTCTTACTAGAAGTATGAAAAAGATGAAAAGGATAGCAAGGAAACCTTGGATGCACCTACCTCATGACCCTTCTATCCTTTTCAACCTATTATTAATATTCAAAGGTAGGGTTTTCATGAAACCCTTTAGAATTGTCTATCATCCATGGGCTAAGATTATGATAAATAGGGGGATGTACTCTCCTCATAAATTTTAAAAACTATTAGAGCAAGATGGCCTAGAGTATTTATTATCATTTTCCCAATTCTTCCTATTATTTTTATATTGAAACAATCCCACCCATTTTAAACTTCATCCTCTAGGTCAATATACATATAAGAGTAGTGAACAATGTTATTCTTGGTATACTTAACTTTTCATTTAGGTTGGGAGAATTTTATGAGAATGGAAATAAATTTGGTATACTCAATGATTCATAATATAAGGCCCTCATGGACTATTACGGAATCAACATTATTTTTATGATGCAAATAGGGGTTTGTAGTCCCATGACCATAGCCACCCAACATGGTTGTTTTCACTTTCTGGACCATTTTTCATCTTTAAAAAAATAGATAGATGATTATCTTTGAAGATTTGTAGTCCATATAAGTATTTTTATATGATTAGAGAGGCCCAACACCTCTTTAATAAAATACTCTTAAATAGTCATCTCCACTTTATATGAAAACAAAGTTTCATTCTTTCACCATTTTAGGATGGCTTAATTGACAAATAAACAAATGAATAAAGTTTCTCCATCTAGGGAGTGATCCACCTATTAAAAGCTTACCTCACACAATAGAGCTATTATACAACTTTTTAAAGGAATTCAAATCAATTCTATTTATGTGCCCACATATGATCTCTAGGGGACCACCCAAAACACAAACTGACATAAATAATAAATGATAAGACCTTATAAATCAAATATTCTCACACCATTAGAAAGAAATAAGAAATCAAAATACAAAATACCAAAAAAATGTGAGAGGTTTGGCATGAAAAGATTAGGAGTAACAATGAATAGAAAATAAATAGTAATCATGCCCACAATAGGGACCAAAACATGAGAATCCATGGCATAAAAAAGATGGTGATTTCCCCATGTCCCCATGAAATGACAAAGGGAGTGAAAACTTATGACACACCATAAAGTTTTCAAATTAGCAAGCTTTCGCACCATTAAAACTTAAATATCTAGCCTTGAGGAGGAGGGAATTAATGGGACCCACCAACATATGGCTTCCTTAACAACATCAAAATTATAAAAATAATTTTCCACACGGTTTCCTTTCCCTATAAACATGGGAGAAATGCAATCTTCTAAAGAATTTATCATATTCAAACAATCGAAGATGATGCCTTCTATAGACCAAGTAGACTTTTGGACCTCTTTCAATAAATCAATAGTATTAAAGGAATCACTTTTAACACAAAGCTTCTTGGGGACCTTAGAGAGGGCCAATTTGAGAACAATGTAGGTATTCCTCACTTTGGAAAAGTGTTTTTTGGGTTTACCAATGGGAGGACCATCACCCAGAAAACCTACCATTATGATTAGTATCCACTACCTTATAACAAGTAGGCCCCAAACTACCCTTGGCCACCCTATATATGTTAATTTTGAGTCATCCCTTGGGAGGGTATTTCCAAACCATATTTTCTCTTTCTTTTTAAAATCTATGGAGAGGGACAAATAAATCACATGGAATATGCCATTTCAAAGGTACCTACTTATCATAATCTGGTACAAGTATCTTCAGGCTATAATGTGGCACACTGTGAAGCCCAAATTTTTTTTTTTTTTAATATAGAGATAAATCTTGGAATCTACTTTATGGGTACATGAAATACTACATCTCTAAAAGTTATATTATTTCCTAGGTAGCATGAGGCATGATAAGAAACAAATTTCAAATATACTAAAAATGTTTTCATACATCTAACACATAGTTACAATCAAAGATGATATGAAAAGTGCTTTCAGCCTCTTCCTCACATAAGAAACATCTAAATTGGATATAAAAAAAATCCTATAGATTATGAATAGCAAGAAATTTATTCTAAGGTGAGAGATAGAAAAAATGTTGATTTTGGGAAGAAGCTTTGAGTTTGATATGTGGGCCTAGAAAGGCAAGGTGACACATATATCATATTGCATATTAAAGGCATTAGATACTAAGAAGAGGTCATCTGAGGAACTAGCCCAAACCACCCTGTATTTTGATTAAGTAAAAGGTATATGAATAATAGATAGAAGATGCTACAAAATAAGGGTAAGACAAACTATGGATAAATCAATCTAGTTAGGATTAGCAATATAATTTGAAATCCAATAGTCAACCTACGTTATTAATATAGATGCATCCTTAAATTAAAAAAATCAAGGGAGAGGGAGAAAGCGTGATCCCTAGTTCACCAATCATCCAAAAAAATAAAATTTCATGGACACTACCAAGGGACAATCTTAAAGATTTATTAATAAGGGTCCCAACTTTAGAAATAAAATTTTGAAAGTGTTGGACTAGCTAGAAAAGCATGTTCATCATGTATAAATTTATAAAAATATTGTAGCTCCAAAAGTATTTGTTAGAAAAATTATCATTGGTCTATTTTTCTTTGTATTACATCTCCATAATTTTTTAGCAAGAAAAACATTATTTGATTCTTATTTTTTTCTATTGCTAGGCCACCAAGCCTCTTAGGAGAGAAAAGCTAATCTTAAAAACCTATTGAACACAATCCAGTACTAGGAGGTAGGAGTGAATTAGCACTATAAATTTTTAATAATATTACCCCAAATATAAAATGACTTAGTTAATGTTCAACACTAAATAAGAGAAATATTTTAGATTCTCTTGAATGCACTTGAACACTAGATTTATGTGGGAAACACAATATGCAAAAACAATGGTAAGAAATGAACTCACTAGATCCAATAATATGATTATAACTTTTAGTCCAAAATCCATAGAACTCAACATCCCTACTTTTTAGGCTCACTACCAGAGATTATACTTAATCCTAAATGAAAAAAAAATATTGATTCAATATTTGAATTTCCTAATCAATCAGTTTGAACCCTTCAATAGCTTCTCAATTCTAACTTGATTGTTACATCTCATCTTACAATCTAATATTTTGCACATTACATGTATCCTGACACTCACTCTTACATTTATTCATTTTTTGTATCAAGATATATAGTGATTTATCCATAAAAAGAGTCAAGAAGGTTGAATAGATAAAAAATAGGCATTATTTATACAAGGTTGACCACATTCAACCAACAATACTCAATGTGGTCCACTTTAAAAGGTAGAGAGGACCCAACTAAATCTCAAAATATATTCATCAAGAAAATAAATATTCTATGATCATTTCAAACAAGTCTAAAGCTAGACCCAAAGGTCATGTGTGAAGAAACATTAGGGTAAGTGCACCAAGATGGTGTGCAAAAAAGTGGTCACCCACCCAAAAAATAGCAAAGCACCCCTAACATGATCACCTTACTTTAAATTCAAATAACCCATTCAGGCTTAGATCTGGTAAATTACTAAGCCAAGAACAAGGCTAGTTAATAGGCTTGGATAACAAGGCCGAGGATTGGAAGCTTCATTTCCTTCAATTTCCCTCCTTTTTCATGTAATAAGATAAGTGCTTATACTTTAAAGTTAATATAATTTCACATGTCTTATGATATTTATAACCATATAAGTTTTTGTATTATTTTGAAAATATTAACATATTATAATTTAATTTGTTTTACCATTGTCTCTATGGTTCTGTTGGTGCTCAAAAATGCTGGACCATTTTGAGGCCAACTGATAGGCACGAACAAGTGCCTCTGCAATTCTGACTCAATCGAGCCAAGGGTGGTAGGCCTGAATCCAAAAGTGCTTTCAAACTGCACAAACACGTGCACAGACAAAAAGAAAATCCTTCCAAAGGGGTTAACAATCCTTTGAAGGAGAATAAACCTAATATGTTAATCTTTAGATAGTTTGAAACCTAATCTAAGGCTTGAAAATAATGCTAAACCTAATTGAATGCTTTATGAAGAAGATAGAGGTATATTTGTAAATTATAGAAAGAACAAATGACAATTTCAAATGACAAATAGACTAGTGCCTGATACCAAATTGGGAATTGAGTTAATTATATCAATCCTATGTATAGACGGAGACATTTTTAAGGTAACTCACTCCTATAAAGCGAGACCATCATCCTACAGGATTCCAATTGAAACAAAATTTTAAACAACTTATACAATTAGTCCTATGGTTTTTTAACTCAAATTAAGAACCCAAAAGGAATAGTAACATGTTCTCAGACCATGCTACCGATATTCAAATTGCATAAATTAATTATAAATAAATGTATCAAATAGATAACACAGTAGGATACCCTGGTTCACAGAGTAATCTAAAAAACTAATTGAACATAAAAAACTATATTAACTTTAAAGTATAAGCACTTATCTGATATTTGCACTTGGAAATTTGTACATAAGTTCAAATCTATAGTTCGGGAAAGAGTTTCCAATTTTTTTCCATGAAATTGATCCCCCTTTTTGTTACAAATGTTTCACTATAAATATATTTATCAAAGGTTTCATGTGAAAAGACATGCCCTTTCACAAGACCTAATCCTGACAACTAACCCTAAAAATATAATTAAACTATATAATGGCTTTAGGAAAAACATTTCCCATACAATAAATTTGATTCGTTATAATCTTAGGTGCTTGTGCATAAAAATCCAACATTTAGTTCATGCACAAAAACATTCAAAATTAAATAATCTTTATATAAAACTTAAAATTAAAATCATCATATCTAATAATGTTTTAAGTTTTCAATATGGTCTCAATTCAAGATTAGTTAATTATCAATTATTATATCAAATAAACATTAATTCAATCATGAAATAATATTCAAATGCTTATTTACAAGAAGTACGAATAAAATTTAGATAATCAATCATATGTACTTACTTTAATAATTCCATAAAAAGCTAATGCACAGAGTCATTCAATAGAGTATAATAAAAGATTGTACTTTAGGTTTTGAAAATTAAAGATACATATCAATAAAAATATTTCAAAACCTAAGAAAAATAAATTATCTTTTAATACAAATATACTTTTCACACTAATTATTTCATGGTAATAAATCAAAATCACATTAGTATGAAAGAATACACTTATGTGTTCCAACAATTTTTATTTTTTAATTTCAAAAATAGAATAATCTAACACTTATCCCTTAATTTCCATCCATACATTTGAAGAATAGCATAGGGCAATCGGTTATGGGGTAGGAGGGTAGGTAGGTAGGAAAAATGGTTGGCTTGAGAGGTTGAGGGTTCAACTCCCTCTCGCCACCTTTTTTACTTAAATACCTTATTTATTATTTTAATAATTGTTTTATTTGAAAATAAACATGTATTTAATTTATTTAGAATAGAATAGGGACAAACATACATGCCTATTTATCTTTTTAATTTTTATCATAGAGAAATTATATAACATATGAAAAATGTATACTATAGTTCCCCGATGTCTCGTTCCTTTAGAACCTAAAATTTTCAGTGTCAACATTGACTCTTATTGGGGACGTGCATTCATGCCTGGATGCAGTGAGAATGTCTCGTTCCTTTAGACCCTAAAATTTTCAATGTCAACAGTGGATCTTATTGGGGACATGCATTCATGCCTAGATGCAACGAGAATCCAACGTTCTCTGGAAGAAGCAGACCACTTTAAAACATAATGTTAAAAAATTATTTGAAATTACTCATATTTATTCGAGGGTTAGATTGAGAACAAAAATAGAAGGAAAAAATATTAATCTCATTAATTATTCTGTGTTAAAATATTTCATAATAATATATTTCTCCTTTTAAGAAATTAGATAAATAAACCTAAACAAATGAAAAATAATACTTTTACCTTTCAAAATATCAAAATAATGAAATAAAATTCTTACCTCAATACTTACCTTTATTTGAAATGTGATCCCATGGCATTAGGTTTAGGGTTTTGCTGGAAGAATGATATCATAAGTAATCTTTATAAATTTTCCAAAGTGACCCATTTCGAAGATATTTTACCATTTGAAGAATAGACCATGTATCAAAAATATTTCCTCAACCCGTTACTCTTTGTAAATAATATTGCTATGTAAAATATTATATTGCAAATTATAATACAAAAGATTATATTGGGTTAAATTGAGTGAGAAAATACTTCCTGTGATAAAAATTATTTATCCCATACCACCACTAAATTCATAACATTAGCCTCCACCAGAGCCATATTTCTTTTTGAGAAGAATTAACTGAAGCTGGTCATATCCAACCAAGACTCCATCACCAGCAACAGCTCATAGAATATTTGCACCAGAACCCTTGAATAGAGACTTGATGCCTTCGTTCTTCAATATCTGTTTGAAAAGCATCCAAAGAACTCTTGTACTTCACTGCCTCACAAGAAGTCATCATCATTCTTCTACGAACAATGTCAATAGGATATGAGGCTAGAACGACACCAATTGTAATACCCCAACCAAGAAGAAAACTTACAAGGAAGTTACCCATCTGACTTAAGAGTTTTACAATAGACATCAATAAGCCCATTGAATTGTTTCTCTCCTCCTTTCTTTGCAGCCTTGGCAACATTATCCAGCCTTGTTCGAGCATAGTCCAAGGAATAAACAAAAAGCAAAGACAATCCACCAATAGCACCACCAGAAGCAAGATTTCTAGAAACCTATTTCCATCCCTGTCTTTCTTGAAATTGAGCAGACTCTTAAAATAATCCTTGAAGGAAAAGTTGAGTGTTGATCTCTCTATCTCTGATAATTTCACTCCAATATGCTCACGTCCTGTACATTGGGCAATTGTTTTGCCTCTTACACCATTGAATTATGCAATCGCTATGAAATATGTGGCGTACATGGCAAAGCAACTGGCATGCCTCTTTTGCCGCTATTTGACCGTTTATAAATATTTTCATCATATTATGCATTTGGCATGTTTTGTTCTACATACTCCTTCCTCAACATTTTCTATACTTTGTCCCTCATTATTTTGTACATTTTAAATAAAATCTTCGCTGTCATAAAATTAGCTGTCCATTTTTGCAAATTTCTAGACATTTTTTGGACATGTTGGCATCCCAAAAACATGTAAAAATGTAAAAAAATCATTCCTCGTTCA
Source organism: Thuja plicata (assembly GCA_018584345.1). Classification (NCBI taxonomy): domain Eukaryota; kingdom Viridiplantae; phylum Streptophyta; class Pinopsida; order Cupressales; family Cupressaceae; genus Thuja; species Thuja plicata. The sequence continues at coordinate 42,798 of MU223519.1, read as the reverse complement.
TAGCAAAAGGTCTGGGAACCTTCTCAGATGTTTAAACAATCATTTTGAGCCCAAAAACAACTCTAAATTTCTACTCAAATATTAAAAACGTGATTCATTTTTTGAACAGCAATAAATTTTGTTTCTTATGTAGACAAAAATAAAAAAGAATATAAAATGACTCACTTATAATGCTTATGATATACAAGACAAAAGTATAATGAATGAACTTGATATTTTAGGTTTTCCAACGCTTTGATTTTCAAATGTAAAAAACAATAAATATAAAATAAATATTAAAATACATAAGAATGAATGTCAAATGTTATTCAATTACAACATGATTTTAGAAAATTTGAAAGGTAACACAAAATATTTAAAAAAACTACAAAATATACTTACTTGTTTGGTGCTTAATAGAGGATGAAAACTTTACCTCTGTCAAAAATCTTGTTCTGGGGATATGACAACATATACCTTCTCGAAACATCATTATTTGTAATTGGAGCAAAAAGGAAAATACAATTCCATGTAGTTATTAATCTATGCCAGAGTTCAAGGGCCCAATTTTTATTTTTCAAATATGTTTCATTTGAAAGCCCTAAATTTTTTTCTTTAGGAAAATCTAAGAACATATTTTCAATACTATGCATAAAATAAAAAGGCAACCTCAAAGTGATTATATTTTATACTATGTTTTATATAATTCAAATTTTCATCCTTTAATATTTTTGCCTTCAGAACTCTAGTACACAAATTAGGATGCCCTAATTTTTTGTAATCATTCTATGTGCCAAATTGT
>MU223519.1:17498-41917 GCA_018584345.1 Thuja plicata | reverse complement strand
AGAGAAGGATGTTTGTTTGCAGGTCATAGGTCGAGTCTTTTGTTCAGGCCTTCCTATGAAATACTTATGCAAGCCTATCTAGTGAGTTGTAACTTATTTGACCTGGTTCTTTCATTGGTTTCATTCCCCTATACTGAGATCCAAGCCCTAATTTCGGTGCATCACCTAGTAGGTAGTTTTCTTTCAGTCATTTCCCTTTCATGCAATCCTTCTATCCCTTTCCCTCAAAAGATTTACTTTCTTGTTAAGAAGCAAATTAAGGTGATTATCCAAGAGGAACCAGCCTAGAACCTGGAGGTCTCATCTCGGTTAGCATAAGGTCCCACAACCTTGAGATGATTCCCATGTTATACTGGATTATCAAGACCAAGAGAGCTTGAGATCAGAGGCGCAAATTTAGTGTATAACAATAACAACACTACAATTTGAAATTTGAGGCTTATTATGAGCTCTAAATCCCTTCAATTTATAGAAGAATGGGAGAGAGAGAGAGGGGAGACAAAGTTCATTAATGGAGCCCCCAAGGTCATTAATGAGATGTAAGAGCCATTAATGCCTTGGGCATTATTGAGGGATGGTAAAGAGGGAATATCAATTAAGGGTCATTAATGAAATTCATTTAAGAGGCATGGGAGGGTGTAAGGCTCAACTTGGCAAGTTGGTCCTTAAAGAAGTCATGCTTGAGAAAGTTGACTTTCTCAAGTAGGTTGAGTTGTTAATCATTCCTTAATGGAATGTGACAACATTAAGAGGTGGGTTAGGATTAGAATTAGAATGAGGACTAGATTAGCATGGGGGAATAGCTTGAGATGGGTTAGAACCTAGGGTAGAAGTGGTTGAGATAGGTTAGGTTGGGGTTTAAGGGAATATAAATGAAAGGAATTAAACTTATTTAATTCATTTAAAATATAGGAATTTAATTATTTAAGCATTTTATTGTTTTTTAATAATTAAGGGGACTATAGCCATTTTAATTAAATTAAATAGGCTAGGGGAATGGGTTATTTGCAAGGGGTAAATTGATTTATGGATTTATTTAACTCCTTTATAATTAAATACTATAGCCATGTTTGAATTTGATTTTATTTAAATGGTTTGAATTGATTTAAATTGTATGGCTATAATAGTTAATAAAATTCAGTGATAAAAATTACCTAGGACATTAAATTTGATTTCAAAAGAATTATAGCAAGTAGTAACAGGGTCGTTTGGACATAACTTGGGGTATGATCACACTTAGGGAAAATAGGGTCCATAGTTGGAATAGACCAAATTCAAATGTTCACATTTTCCCCTCTTTGAATTGATGTGCGAGCATCGCATTGATTCAAATAAAGTTTTTGATTTTGACTTCAGAAATATTGAGAATTTCGTTCTTGGTTGTCAAATGAAATGTTGATGAGATTAGTCTCGTACTTGATCAAACAAAATTGATAGAATTGATTATGAACTTGGTTGTCGTCCAAAAAATCAATAAAAGATTTTAAAGATATCAATTCTGAACTTGGTTGTTGTCCAACAACTGATAATACTTATTCTAAACTTGGTTGTCATCCAAAAATATGGTATGAAGCTGCCAGGAGCTTAATAAGAATCTTTTAAAATGAGGAAACATAAGATATCCATCTCATGAGAACCAAAGCTTTCTATCCAACAGTTCTGACTTTAGTCAAGGAAACTATTATGCTCCTAGTTTGTTTGATAATGAAGTCATTTTAATGTTGTTTTGAGCCAAAAAAAAAATTAATTGATGATAGTGTGATCATGCCCCCTCAGGAATGAAATCGAAGAAAGAATAGAATCCCTCAGTTGAAAGAACGTATCACTTGCAGGAAGCGGTTAGGTCAAGAAAGAATACAGTAGAAGAAGTGGGAAAAGATGGTGTATTTAAAAATAAACACATGATTATCAAGTTAATTACATGAAAATATGAGTGGTGAGATGGATAAAATGATGTCAGACCAAGATTTATGATAAAATGTACAATCTAACAGATTTTTGGAACAAATGAAGCAAATCTACAGTTTTGGAAACTATCACAAAAATGGTACTGTGCTGCTTAAAACCTCCTAGGCACCTTTGATTTGGTTCCCGATTGATCAAAAAGAGAACAAAAATGTAATTGTAATTGTCTGGGAGGAGTTTCAGAACCCCTAAATGGCTTAAAAGACCAATATAAGCCTCATTTTCACTTTCCTCCATAGTAATTGAAAGAGCTCTGCAGAGGAGATGGTAGTCCCTATGAGGAAACATCATTTTGAGATGAGCCATCGACATCAGCACCCGACCGACTACCCACCTCTAGTAAGTGCTCGTATATCTACCTTGTGAATTTTGAAAAATCCAATTTCATGCTTTTTTGTAGGTTTTACAGCCCCTTTAATTTTGAATCACATCTGAGATTCTGGATCGCAACCTGTAAAACCCATGTCACATCTGGGATATCGTAGATCATATCCGGTTTCTCTAGATTTCTACGTCGCATCCAAGGTACTCTGGATCACATCCTGTTTTCTTGTTTTTGTCTTGCTTTGTATGTTATTTCAACTTTGTTTTGTATCTAGTCATTTTAGGCTTGTACCCTATTTTTAGGGTCACATCCTGTATGTCAGGGATCACACCCAATATTCTCCATCGCATCCAATTTACCTTGGATTGCATCCTGTAAAACACATCACACCCTGTTAGTTTAGGATCGTATCTAGTTTATAGAGTTAGGATTTTTATCCTTTTGATCTAGTTGCATTTTGCGGACCTTGAATCACTTAGTTGATCAGGATACTACATCTCTTTGGTAGATAGAAAATGGATTTCACCTTTGTATGTGTTAAAAACAAGTAGATTTTGAGGTAGTCACCTTTAGAGGGACATATCCAAGTCGTGTGCTTGCATTATCTAGATTGCTTTCTGATGCTGAGTAGTCCATAGTGATCCGATGTGGATTACGTTAATTGATAGTTTTACCTGAGATAGGGGTAAACTGGGGGTTGTTGACTACTCTAGCTGAGAGATGGCACTCATAGCACAACACCTTCCATATTTTGACTAGGGAGATCACAGTGACTCCAGAGGGAATATGGTGGATACTACATGTGTCGATTATGGGCTAGGAGGTAGACTTTGAGTCATGAGGTGGCATGGCCATTGGTGTTGCACGTAGATATTTCCAGGATGACACCATTAATCAAAGATACATGTCATGGGGCTATATGGTTGATCATTATGATCACTTATCTGTGTACTTAGCAGGATTGATAGGTGGCATCTTGATGCGAGATAGAGGTTAGCATGGATTCATGGCCAGCTAGGTAGGTATGTTAGAGAAGATGGTTACCGAGAGATGAATATTTGCATGAGGCAGTTGTATTCTAGCCCATATGTATCGAGAGTTGCACGAGATAGTATACCATTACACTCGAAGAATGACCATTGGGATTTTGATTCTTTAGATCTGGGTGTGGGAGCACATCCTTGTTACATGGCCGATTGTAGATAGATAGAGGGTACCAGAGCAGCCTTATGTGTACATGTATGCCAACCTTATTTAGCAGCCCCATCTGGGCAAGGTCGAGTACTGGTGCCATCTTTTTGATGATATGACTGAGGTCATTTGGCGATCATATTTAGACTGTGAGGAGTGGACCTCGGATGCACCGTAGGTACCCTTTTTATTTTAGAGCTATTATCTTATTGGGAGGACTAGATATGTCATAGAGAGTTTCATCCATACCCAGGTGCCGAGACAGTACAACCGTCAGCAGGGCAGGATACAAGATGTTACTGTGTATGCACGGATCCAAGATGAGGCAGTGTTGTGGGGTGATCAGATTCATGATATGTTTGGAGTATACTGGGATCTCCACCTTGATGTTGCTAATGTAGGTGTCTCTGATGGATATGCTATGGAGATGCTTCAGTACCCATTTCCTCATTTTACAGTACTAGAGGAGATCATTCCTCGCATAGAGGAGCCTTTGGATTATGATCCTGAGGATCGTCCAGCCAGGGGGAGAGGAGGAGCGTAGAGAGACAGGGCTCTTAGTAGACATGGAGGTTGGGATTGTGGCTGAGATGGTAGAGATAGTAGGCATCCTCCTCCTGATAATGGCGATGATGGAGATGATAGGGTGGTGGTGCAGTGGGTGGCCACATAGAGGTTGCCAGTGGGAGTGGGGAGGGTCAGTGTACCCGATTTAGATTTGTAGCCCCACAAAGAGATCATGGTATGCTCCTTACTAGGGATCAACAAAGATAGAGGTAGTATAGGTCACAGGATAGACCACAACATAAGGGACAAGACAGGTCTCAGGACCAGGATATAGGTAGAGACGGAGATCCTCTTTCTAGATGTGAGCAAGAGAGAGAGCGACAATAGAAGAGGCTAGGGATACAACAACAGATTCTAGATTGGCCATATCAGATGCTTTATTTCTAGATAGGGATAGACATATGGAGAGACTCCGTGTAGAGCAAGATGTGTAGGCGCACATATCTACTCTTCAAGGATAGAGGGCTACGTATTATTATGCTTTATATCATGCAGTAGTGCCAGAGGGGTAGAGGGCGGTATCTTTTTCATAGTTAGCCTAGTAGTCTGAGGGAGTGATGCCTCCTCCACCTCCATTTGTACCTCCTCCTCGTCCTCCACCAGATCAGGGAGAGGGGGGAGCCAGAGATGATGGTCATATTTTGTATATCTAAGTTCACATTGTATATCTAGATCCTACTGAGATCCTCTTTTGTATATGACATTCAGACATGTATATCTAATTCATCTTGTCTCACTGACACTCTGATACTCTTTATGCATTTTGTTCCATATTTTGATCTGTAGCATATATATATCTGATGCAGCTTCCTGATTCTGATATGTTTCATGAGTTCTTGTTGCTTTGATAGATTTTATTTGCACATGTGATGATATCTTGGTCTCTTGATGAGTTAGATTAGATGATGAAATAATTTTATGATTGGATGTGATTACTGATATAAATATGTTTTAAATGATACTTATGTAAAGATGCAAATGTATGTTTCTTTTGATTTTCCTTTTATGCAATGTAGATGTATGGATGCACTTTATGAGAAAGTAAAAATGCAATACATGGATGCTTTGTTTTAGTATTTTTCTTGTTGCTTCTTTTCATGAATGCAAAATGTATGCTATGGATGTGCAATGATAGATATATCAGTAATATGGATGATGTAATTAACTTGATTTTGAAGAAGAAAAATTGAATTAATTTAGAGCTCAAAATGCCTTAATGCTTTTCCTGTCTTGTTTATATATCTCATGCAATTTGTCAAAAATGTAATGATATGCAAACTCTTAGGACTTTGTCACTGGTATGCAAATGTATAGCTTCTTATCATCATTGGGAACTCTTCCGAAATGGATACCACCTGATAGTACAACCATCACTAATACCCACTGTTATTATGAAAGTATGAATACAATGTTTTACTAAAGTATCAGAAATAGACTTAGGCATCAAGGCATAGAAGCCAGGATAACAAAATAGTCACTTTCCTTTTAATATACCAAATTCTGAGTAAGGCAAGATATTGGACCCACAATGACCTTGAAAATTCATATCCTTGGGTACATTATGATTTGTATACCTTATTGAGAATCTGGACCAGAAAACAGACAAAGAAAATGTTTCAACCTCACCGTAGTTTACACATAATGAAGATCGAGATATATGCGGCTACCCACCCATAGTGGCAGCTCTTATCATAAACATCCAAGTTAGGTGAAATTTATAGGATCATTTGGAACAATCACCATACACAAAAAATCAAGAAAACATTATGCCCCCTATCCTTGTGACTCTTTGTCTTTGTGCAGACGTCATGGAGTAACTAAGAACACATAATAAATCATCAATTGTGAATCAATCAAATAAAATTTACAATTACCTAGATGCCCCTAGTTGAATACATCATTAGGACAGTCAAAGAATCATAATCAAACAAATAGAAAACTGTGTGTTTAAGTAGAACTTGTTCATTCATATGTCTAACACAGTAAAGATTCATCAATCATAAAATTGGAATACAAGAAATATGGTGTTCCATGTATGTGCATTGATAGGATAATTCGTTCATGTTTGCGATCCAACATAGCCTTGTAGGAACTCTGTTAATGTAAATGCCATGTCTGGATATGTGATGTTTGAATAGACACCCTTGTTTTGGAAAGTGACATTGTTTTGCATGTATCAAGAAAAAATGTGTTTGTGAGGCAAACCATCCTAGAGGAAGCTAGCAACCATAACCTACCATACTAGAAAAGATGCCCCCAATGCAGAATGACTTATTCCTAAGACATAAATGTAGACAAATCCCAAGTGAGGATAAGATAGCTATTTAGGAAATGAAGTCAGCATTTGTGCACAGGTAAAATTATGAAGGCTTAGTGTCAGCAATGCTTTGATAGATGGAGCGCAGAACACAAGTGACGCCTAATTGCCAGGTTTTCACCACTTGGGAAGATCTTTTCTCTTTTTCTTTTTTCTATTAAGATGCTTGTTTTACCAGGTGCTCGTCAAGGCACTTTTCTCCTTTTCATTTTTTTTTTTTGCTATTTTTTCTTTTTTGAATGCTTTTGTAGTATCAAGGTGCCTATTTACTAGGTTTTCACCAAGGATACCCTTTCGGTAGGATCTTTTCCACTATTTTTGGATTTCTTCAGGATCAATTTTCTAAATGTTTTTGGTATTTTGTAAAAAAAAATATTGTACAGGTTCTGCTAGACGAACATCAAGTGTAGAACCACTTCAAATGTAGAGTGTTGAAAGGATCTGGAAGAATATATCACTCAAGTGTAGCCAGTTGATAAGCTCCAATCCCAAAAGTGGCAGTGATAACATAAGGTCCCAGCCAGTTAGGTTCAAATTTTCATTTCTGCTCTCTATTAGGCTGGTTCTTAGGACTCTCCTTGAGGATGAGATCTCCTAATTCAAATTTGTGTGGTTTGACCTTCTTATTGTAACCTTTGGACATACGTGCTTGATACACTTTGAGGTGATCGAATGCTTGTTGTCTGCGCTCATTTAGTAGGTTTGGAGAATTTACTCTATCTATGTGGTACTGCTCATGAGTAACAAGACCTTGTAAATATATTCGCAAAGATGGGATTTCAACCTCAATAGGTAGTACTTCTTTAGCACCATAGACTAGAGGAAGTAGCGTGGCTCAAGTTGGTGTTCGGATGCTTGTTCTATAGGCCCATAGTGTTAGATTCAATTGTAAATGCTAGTCTCTACCAGACTTACTTATAGTTCAGTGTAGGATCTTGAGAATATTCTTGTTGGATGCCTTAGCCCGTCCATTACCTTGAGGATAATAGATTAAGGAGCAATGTTGAGTAATATGGAACTATTCACAAAGGTCATCAATGTCTTGATTTTTAAATTGACCCCCATTGTAAGTTACAATTGAAGAGGGTATCTCATATCTACAAATAATGTAGTTTAGAATGAATATAGCCACCTGTTTGCCAGTGGCTTTGATTAGCAGCATAGCCTCGACCCACTTTGTGAAATACTCAGTGGCCGTAATGATGAACTTGTGTCCATTTGAAGAGTTGGGATATATTTGTCCAACCAAGTCAAAGGCCCATTGTTGAAATGGCCAATGTGCTATGAAAGGTATAAGTTCTCTGGCAGGAGCATGGATAAGATTTCCATGTGTCTGGCATTTAAGACATGCTTTTGAAAATTGAATAGCATCTCTCTCCATGGTAGGCCAGTAATAGCCTACTCTGGGCAGTTTCTTGGCTAATGAAAATTTGTTCGAGTGTGATCCACATACACCTTTGTGGACTTCTTTTAATGCTAGATTAGACTCTTTGAGTTCTAAACACCTAAGAAGTGTACCATTGAAATTGCGTCAGTATAGGTTGTTAGTTATGAGGATGTAAAGTGATTCTATCCTAATCAAGGATCTTTTCTCATTTCTAGATAGATTGTTAGGGATGGTTTGGTCAGAAAGGTAAGAAATAATATTGGCATACCGAGATTGGTCTGGGGTATTCAAAGGACATATTACCTGGTATTTAGGGGTATCAAATGCAGGGTAGGATAGTTCTTCCACCAAGAATGGTTCTTCCACCAAGAATTCATAGCGGAATTGATGTTCTTCCAGTTGTAACATGGATGCCAAGGTAGCCATAACATCTACAACTCTGTTCTTTGATCTTGGTAACTACTGGAAGGTGACGAAGACAAAGTACTTCTTCAGGTCATCAACTAGTTTCTTGTAGGGAATCAAATTCTTATCTTTTGTTTGATACTCCCTATTGACCTGATTGATAATTAGTTGGGAGTCACCATACATGTGTAGCTCTATAATCTTCCACTCCATAGCTAGCTTAAGGTCGTTCACCAATGCTTCATATTCTAAAATATTGTTGGTGCATGGGAACATTAATTTGTAAGATTTGGGAATCTTGTAGCCTTGAGGAGTTATGAATAGGACCCCTGCTCTAGATCCTTGTTGAATGAGTGAACCGTCAAAGTACATCTTCCATGGATATTCAGTTAGATGCATGATTGTTTCATTAGGGAATTCATTTAGTAAAGGTTCATCATCCTAGAGTGGTGAATTAGCCAATTGATCTGCAAGGACCTGTCCTTTGATAGCTTGTCGTTCCACATATTCAATGTCAAACTCACTTAGAATCAAGACCCATTTTGCCAAATGTACTGTTAATGTTGTTCTACTCGAAAGGTACATTAGAGGATCAATCTTAGCAATGATCTTCACTGTATGAGAGATCATGTAGTGTCTCAATTTTTGTGATGTGAAGATGACTACTAAGCATGCTTTTTCAATAATTCTATAATTGAGCTCATAGGTGACTAGTGTTCTACTAATGTAGTAGATAGCTCTTTCTTTCTTGGTTTCATCCTCTTGTGCCAACAATACTCCTAGGGATGTAGCTATAGCTAAAATGTATAGGAGTAGGGGATTTCCATGAATAGGTGTCATAAGAATAGGAGGAGTAGCCAAGTATCCTTTCAATTCTCTAAAATTTGCTTCCCTGTGTTCATCCCATTTGAAGGTGACCCCTTTATGTAGTAATTTTGTAAAAGGTTGTGCCCTATTTGCAAGGTGGGACATGAATCTCCTGATGGACTGGAGTCTCCCATGTAGCATCCTCATTTGACTAATGTTACATGGAGGATCCATCTCTAGTATAGCTTTAACTTTAGCAGGGTCTACCTCAATTCCTTTCGGTGAAACAATGAATCCTAGGAGCTTCCCTGATTGGACCCCAAAGGCACATTTCTTTGGGTTAAGCCTGAGTGGAAACTGCTCCATTCGATCCAATATTTTTTGTAGGTCAGCAATGTGAGTACCTTGTTCTTTAGATTTAGCCAATGTGTCATCTACGTAGTCCTCCATGTTCTTGTGCATCATGTCATGAAATATAGTCTTCATGGTTCCTTGATATGTTGCACTGGCATTCTTGAGCCTGAATGGCATTATGTTCTGGAAAAAGGTGCCCCATGCACATGTAAATGTAGTTTTATCTTGATCCTTAGGGGTGATCTTGATTTGATTATAGCCCGAGAATCCATCCATTAATGAATACATCTGGAAGCCTATTGTAAGGTCTATGATCATGTCAATGTTAGGTAGAGGAAAGTCATCTTTTATACATGCTTTGTTCAAGTCTCTAAATTCCGTATAGATCCTCATAGATTTATAAGATTTAGACACAGGGACCACATTAGAGATGCACCCTGCATAGGCAATTACTCGAATAAATCCATCTTTTAACAACTTTTATAGCTATGATTTTACCAATAATGCAACATGAGGATGCATCTTTCTCAATTTTTGTTTCATGAGCTTGATCCCGGGAGCTATAGACAAGTGGTGCATGATTAGATTAGGATCTAGCCCTAGAATATTCATATAAGACCATGAAAAGTTAATTTTCTTCTCTTTCAGGAACTATGTTTCAGTCTAATCAATTAGGTCTAGAAGTACCAATGTTAGGGAGTCAGATTCTAGGAAGGACAACATTGCGCTAGCATCAAGACCATTAACCGACATGACATGATCTATTAAGTTAATTTCTTTGATATTTAGATCAATAAGAGTGAGATCATCGTTAAAAGGGTTGTTGTTAGTTATATGTGGAACAAAATCTAACGAATCGTCAGTAGAAATCTCATCATCATCTCTCCGTAAAAGGAGGCTTCTTGCTTGTCGCCTATGAAATTTTTCTAGACTTATGTATTTACCAGTTTTTCCATCAATGATCAGGGGAAGGAACTCTTCTTCTACTTCAGGATTATCCGTGTCATTGGGAGGAGTGTCATATTATTTACGAGGAGCTGAGGGGGCTACAAAAATGTGAATTGTATCTATTCCAATATCTTCAGTGGTAATAGATTGCTCTTCCCATTCATAATCATGAGAGTCTGTAACCTCATCATCAGATCTGTTCAAGTATTCAAAAATGGTTATCTGATGTATCCGGTTAGATTCTTTTGGATTAGAGTGTGGTAGATCTAGGACATGTGAAATCATGACCAATTTCCCCCAGTTAGGATGTAAATCCTTTCATCGGGGTGTCTCTTGAGTAATTGTTTCTATGGTGTCTCCTACCTCTTGAATGGGAGGTTGTGTTAGTAAAGGGGTGTGAAGATCTTGTGGTACCTCAAAGCTGGGTACATAGAATTCTCCATGGTAGTTGGGCTCTTGTGTGCCAACATGTAAAAATCTCTCATAGGACCATTACTCTAGTCCGTCTATTTCATCACTCCCTTTATCTGAGTGTGGACTCTTTTTTGAAGCAGGTTTATTAGTTTTAGTATTAAAACCCAGTCCTCTTTTATCTCTAGTATTTTAGAGCTCCATGGGTATAGGTTCAATAAGCCCTCGTCCTGTGTCATTCATAATTCCTTTTCCTTTGTATCCCATCTATTTGAGTAAATCATATCCCTTTCCATATTATTCTGGGGATATCTTCACATGTTTGACTTCAGCCTCCAATGGTTCTTCTTTGTAAAGCCAGTCCAAGACTGCCTATTCTTCTGTGTTATCTGAAGAAGATGTGGATTCCCTTACCATTTTAGTTTCTTTGTGTACTTCTGGCTCCTTGAATTTTTTAGGTGTGAATGTTGAGGAAGGTTTTCCATAGGATCTTGGTGACACTGGAAGTTCTCTCAATGAGGGAGTTAGGTCCAGCTTGTACTCTCCCATTCCTGTTTCTTCAAGTTTTAAGGTTTTTCAAAAACTTTGCATAACCATGTCCTTGGTAGTTTCAAGAGTAACTGCATCCATAGCCTCTTTGTTGTGTGGGATCATGCTACCTACTTTGATATTATTACAAGTGTAGTTAGCATCTGTAGGAATCGTCACTTCCACACCATTATATGGGGAATTTATGCACTAGTGGTAAGTAGATGGTATAGCTTGCATTTTGTGAATCCATGGTCTTCCTAACAGGATATTGTAGGCCAATGGTAGATCCAGAACTTGACATATGACGTTAATCTCATTTGGTCTGACTCTGATAGGTAGAACAATAAGACCTCTAAAGGATCTTTCTTCCTCATCATAAGCTTTGATGGTGATTTGTCTCTCAATTAGATCTAGTGTATAGATATTCAATCCTACATCTCCATCTATCAACACACGTCTAACATGGGATTTATGAATAAGGACTTCAATATGGAGGGGTTGATGATGTGGATGCGTCAATGACTTATCATCCTCTTCAGAAAAGGAGAGGTAATGTGGCACTGAGATGTGATTGACCATTGCTTGGAATTTTCCTATATCAATATCCCTTGGGACATTAGTAGCATGTAGAGCCTATTCTAGGATTTCCCTATGTGCTGTGGATATTTTGAGCAACTCAAAAATGGAAATTTTGGCAGAGGTTTGTTGCAATTGGTCTACCAAGTCATATTTTTCTCTAGGAATAGTAACCACATGTTTTGATGCTGGTTTAGGAATAGTTACAATAGGAACCTTGGATGTCAGTGTTAGTTTTGGAGGTCCTTTGATTGTGACCTATGCTTGGTTCCATATTACAACATTCGAGTGGAATGAGACACCTTTGATTATGACCACATTGATGGATTCGATTTTAATGTCAAGCATATTGATCACATTGTCATTTTTGGAATAGGTGTAGTTTACCTCATTACTCTTCCCTTTAGAAGTCTCTCCTTGATCATAATTAAGAAAAGGTTTGTTGAATGTTGTATGATCCTCATTGGTAGTGTGTCCGTCTACTTTGATCTTGCCTCCTTCGATGAGATCTTGGATGACATGTTTAAGCTTGAGGCAATTATTAGTCTTGTGTCCCTTGTTTTTATGGAAGACACAGTAGGAATTTTCATCCCACCACCTAGGTTTGACCATTGGTTCCCATAGTTTGGAATTTGGGATTGTAAGGACCTTGTTATCCAATAGTGTTTTTAGAATAGTCTCAAGAGGTTCTCCCAAAGGAGTGAAAGTTCTTTGGGGTTTTGATTTCCATGTCCTACCCTTTCTATTATCATTGTTTTCTTTGGGTATGGGAGTTGTTACCTTATCATCCTTGCTTGCTTGCATGCTATTAGTTAGATTGAACACCTCAGGTTTAGGATTAATGTTAGAGGCATCAACTACTCTGTCATTAACAACATTCTTGTTGTGTTTCCACCATTTAGGCTTGGAGTTGGGGTTGTTGGTCTTGTTTTCATTTTGAAGGGTGATCTCTCCCCTTTTGACCATGACTTCCTCATTATGGAGGGAATTTTTAATCATTCTGTCAAAGCTTGGAGAGTCTTTCATTTGTAAAGCGTAGTTTAATTTAGGCACTAGATTATTAATGAATATCTCCATCTTTTCTATTTCAGGAATGGCCCTTGAATATCGTGCAAAAATCTTCCTCCATCTTTGTGGGAAGTTTGTAAATGATTCACCAGTTCTTTGTTTGGTATTACATAGGTCCATCATGGTTACATCATGTTGGATGTTGTTGGAGTAATGTTGGATGAATCATTGGATTAAATCCTCGAATGTCTTGACCTTAGGGTTCAGTTTTGAGAACCACTCCATGGCATTACCTCCTAGACTTCCTGGAAATAGTCACATGAGGTATGTAGGTTCATGCATGTATTCTATGATTAGAGCATAGAATTCCTGCACATGGTCATGTGGGTCAGTTTCTCCCATGTACTTATCATACTTTGGTCTCGCCACATTAGAAGGAAATGGGACCATAGTGATACTCTTGTCAAAAGGAAATGGACAAATGGCATCCAAAGAGTATTTTGTTTTGGGATTCTCTTTCTCCTGTTTGAGGTTTGTGAGCTCTGTTTGCATCAAATTGAGTTTTTTGGTGAGAATAGATATAGGATTTGGTACCTCTTTTTATTTGAGTTTTTCTACATCATAATCCTTGGGTAATTTAACACCTGTGGATGCTAGATGGAGGAAGTAATTTTCTTTATCATCATCAATTATCCGTTCCAATATTTTGTGCAATTGTTTACTCTATTTGAGTTTTTTTGTACTCATCTTCTGGGATCTCCCCTTCACTGTCTGATCTGAATGGGCCATTTTCAAATTTGGATCCTTCCTCCTCATCTGTATCTTCGAGTTTTTGGTGTTTTCCATCGTTATACTCCTCAAAAGCCTCACTCCATCTGCGAGTGTCGCTATCCATTTGTGGGGAGTCTAGATCAAGAAGGGAACTACAAGAAGTTTCTCCTTGAAAGTGTGGTGTTTTAGGAGACACTTTCAATCCTTTAGACGTGTACTTGTCGTGTCTTGTGTTAACCATGAAGTTGTTTCTCAACTTTGCCAACATTTCCCAATAGTGCAAGTGAGAGTTTCAGACCATTCAAGTGGGTGTGTCTAGGTAAAAGTAACTTTTTTTTGTTGTTGGATGTAAGTGATTCCAGCGTTAGAGGGTTGGAATGTCCTGATAGTGAGCTGGGAACCAAGTTGTTGGTAGAAAGTGGGGAGACCAAACGTATTGAACTGATTACAAAAGACTGACAAAGCATGCAAGGTAGATGTTTTGAAAGAATTTTGAAATCTCAACAGGGAGACCATAAAAGACAACAAGAACAAGCTAAAGAGCCAAAAGGGTATCCTAATCAACTAAGATTTTCTAGGAAAGACCTCTACAAGTACCCTCTATCTTGGATGCGAGCTCCTAGATGTGAGCCTCTGATGACACCAGATGCGAGCCTAAATCCTAGATGCAACTGTGTGCTAACCAAATGTGAGCTATCATACAGGATGCGATCCTAAATACTAAATGTGATTTGGGAAATACAAGATACGATCTTATGATGTCTTTGTCATTTTTTGCCAGCTTTTGAAATTTTCATTTTGGGAGTTCGTGCAATTTGTCTGATCTATGATCATGTTTGGAGACTTGCTAGTGAAGAACACAAGTATCTGAGGGTTTGAATATTGTTACTTGTTTAAAGGATTTTATCTTTTTAGTGATCTTTCAAGCATGTCAAATAGATTTGCATTGTTAGGAGGGTGAAACAAACACTCATCTTTTCTTATTCTCTAGGTGGAGGATAAAAATCTTTGCTTGTTGACTTAGGTACACACTCAAATGCTAATCAAAATATAGCCATCATTGAGAAGGAAATGGCTCCAGTCATGATGCTATATTAGCTAACTCCAAATGCAAGTGAGGGCACAATAGGATGAGTGTCTTGGGGCAATTAATTTTTTCCTTGCACAAATATTATCACCCTTTCATTGGTGAATCAAGAATTCTTTCAGTTGAAGTTGTTCTAGATTATTGGGCAATCCGTTCGAAACCGTCCCCCATAGAATTGTACAAGGAAAAATTTAGGCATATAGCCCTATGAGTACCTGAATATATGTAGTCTCACAAGAAATATTTAAGTGGCTTTGATCTACATATACCAAAGCATGTACAAGGAATGATGTCAAAATTCCATGAACAAAACTGGCTCCATCTTCCGAGGCTTTAGCCTACGAGGAAGAAACTATTTATAGTGAGTTGGAATGGTTGGCATAAAACCTGTCCTCACTTGGGTCATTCCTGGGAGATTTTTTCCTCAACTAGTAGACCCTCTACTAATCAAATATATGTACAAAGGATTGGCAAGCTTTGGATGTCTAGATTTATGATTCTTCCAAAGAAGAAGAGAATACTCTCCTAATCTAAACCGTTTTCTCCCAAAACATAATCAAGCAAAGTGGTTCATTCCCTCAAGCAATGTTGTTCTTGATTTAGATGTTCCTATTTTAATGAAAACAAGATTGCTTGAAAGTAGATTTGCCTTGTTCAATTAACCACAATGTTTAGTGAGTTTTCTTGTTCAATTTTTGTGTCCCCAAAAATGAATTAAACAATTGAGCTTGTTCTTTGATCCATAAGATTTAGTAATATGTGTTGTTCATTTACCGATCCTAAAAGAATTATTCGATTTATTTTCTTGTTCAATTAATTCCAAATTCTGTTCAACCCATAAAGTGATGTGTGATTTTTTTATTTTCCTTAAAAGGAAAAGAGCATAGTCCTCTAGTCAGTTTAGTGATAAATTGGAAAATGTTATTTAGTTTTTAAAGCAAGTAAAATAGAGGTCAAGATGGGGGTTGGGCAACCTAAAAAACTGAGTTAGTTTGTTATGTAGCAACTCCCACGAAATACCGCAAATGTCAACTTGCAAAAAATTGTTAAGCTATCCAAAAGACCAAATAAATTAGACAAACAAACTTTAGTAGTTAAGCAATGTAGTTCACTAAAATTTTCACCAGATGCAATCCAAAAAGATAGAAAATGACACAAAACCAGATGCGACCTTCCTTACCAGTTGTAATTTAATGGTTACCAGATGCGAGCCTAAACCAGAAATAATCTGGGAAATCCCAGATGTGAGCCTCATTTGCTGCGGTGCGAGTGCGTATCCCAGATGTGATCCTCAATGGTCAAAAATGACCCTATAACTGAAATATGGGCATGCAAATTAGTAAAAAGTGATAAAATGAGGCCAAGTTGGAAATCAAGCCCCACAGTGGGTGCCATAAATGTGTGTGTATATTTGTGCACCTGTTGCCTATGACACAACACTTCAATAAGTCATTATGGTAGTGAGAAACAAGGGTTAATGAACATATAAACCATAACATCGACCTATTTCTTTCTAACTAGGATGAGTGTAGAAAATAACATAAAATCCCTCAGATTATGCTAAATACCAGTGACATAAATAACCTAGCATGAAATATTTAGTTTAAAAACAACTATTCAACTATTTAGTATGTATATTACTCTAAAATGGACATTATAAACATATGGGAAAGTGACTAATGGAGTGTGTATGAAGCTAGGAAGGAATGGGTAGCATAACAATGCTTTGAGATTCCTTCAAAATCTTGGCATAAAAACACTTCAATTTAAAATTTGAGGCTTATTATGAGCTCTAAATCCCTTCAATTTATAGAGGAATGGGAGAGAGAGAGAGAGAGAGGGGAGACAAGGTTGATTAATGGAGCCCCTAAGGCCATTAATGCCTTGGGAATTAATGAGGGATGGGGAAGAGGGAATATCCATTAAGGTTCATTAATGGAATTCATTTAAGAGGCATGGGAGGGTGTAAGGCTCAACTTGGCAAGTTGGTCCTTAGATAAGTCATGCTTGAGAAAGTTGAATTTCTCAAGTAGGTTTAGATGTTAATCATTCCTTCATGGAATGTGACAACATTAGGAGGTGGGTTAGGATTAGAATTAGAATGAGGATTAGATTAGCATGGGGGGAATAGGTTGAGATGGGTTAGAACCCAGGGTGGAAGTGGTTGAGATAGGTTAGGTTGGGGTTTAAGGGAATATAAATGAAAGTAATTAAACTTATTTAATTCATTTCAAATATAGGAATTTAATTATTCAAGCATTTTATTTCTTTTTAATAATTAAGGGGACTATAGCCATTTTAATTAAATTAAATAAGCCATGGGAATGGGTTATTTGCAAGGGGTCAATTGATTTAGGGATTTATTTAACTCCTTTATAATGGTTTGAATTGATTTAAATGGTTTGAATTGATTTAAATTATATGGCTATAATAGTTAATATAATTCAGTGATAAAAATCACCTAGGACATTAGATTTGATTTCAAAAGAATTATGCCAAGCAGTAACAGGGTTGTTTGGACATAATTTGGGGTATGATCACACTTAGGGAAAATAGGGTCCATAGTTGGAACAGACCAAATTCAGATGGTTACAATAACCTTAATCCCTCTTTCCAAATCTTCTTCATCACTCATGACCTCTATTAGAAAATCTTCAGTACTCATAATCTTTTCTCTCTAATATTCTACATCAATCATATCCTCTATAGATAAAATATCTATAATGAGCCAATGATGCCACACTATATATGGTTGACATCAATGAAAATACAAACTATACTACTAATAATCTCCACCTTTATCATTGATAGCAACACTAATAACCTCTTCATCACCTTCTCATTTTATTCCCCCCCTTTGATATCAAAGACAAAGGGTGCAACATACCTTAGAATGTTCAAGAAGTAACTTTAGTTTCTTTCCCCTTGATAGAGAGAATATAATCTCTAAAAACCATCCTACAACCATTAAATATTTCTATTACCCTAGAGAGTAACAAAAAAATCAATACATAAGACAAAAGATGAGCAATTTTTCTCCCCTAGAAATATGCATGCTTGTTATGGACGCAGTTGGAAAAAGGAGTGACAATAAATCCCAATTTCAGCCTAAGAAACTGAAAAGTACCCTTGGCTAGAACTTTCACTCCTTGATAGTCACATATTCTAATTTCACTTCCTTGTTAGCAATTCTATACCTTAAAAAAATGACACTTGATAGGAATATGTTTGGTTAAAAAATGTGTCAATATATTATTTGAAATCAAAATTACCTCATCATAGAAAACTTGTAGATCCTCAGGAGCCTTCTTTGTCCACATAGTTGAGTACAAAATAATGTTCTTGTAATTTATTCTCCTTCAACTATGAATAGAGAGGCTAAATCTTGATTTTTATTCATCTAAAAGGTTATCCTATCTTCTAAGTAGAATGCTTTATAACTGGTACTTATCCTATTATCAATATAGCCTAGCTAATCAAAATCTATACCATTTTCTAGTGGGAAATCATCATCCTTTTTGTACCAAACTCCGAAGTTCAAAGTACTTATCCCTTTTATTGCTACCTAATAATATTCTCTTGAAATTTCTTGATATCTGGAAACATGCATTATATCCAGTCTAGAAGTAGTCAAATATAGTAATCCAATGATAATAGTCAGTTAAAACTTCTTTTGTATTTCTTTAGAAAATGTCTTGCAAGCATTATCGTCAACTTTGAATATAATATCATCAATATACATTATAAATACTAGCAACTTATTTTTGTCAATTTTGATGTTAATATTACTCTTTACTGTATGTTTTTTGAAGTGATTTTGACAAAATTATTCATCCATCCAAGTGTACTAGACCCTAGGATCTTTCTTGTGACCATACAAAGCTTTCTTAAGTTTGCAGGCCATATTTGGACCATCTAGTTTCTCAATGTACACTTGTTTCTTTAGTAATATATTAAAGAATATATACTTAACATCCATTTGATATGTTGTAGAAGATAAAAATGTATAGATGACATATGTAAAGGTAGAAAATGATGTTAATACAATAAGAGTGGTTTGATACTCAAATCACTTGTCACCTTACATTTAATGTTTAGAGTGGAGGGATAAATAAGGAATTTCCCTTTATTCTCAAATTCACAAAGAAAGGATCCAAATTGATCAACCCAAAAAGGATCAATGCATAAATGAATCAATCTATTGGAAATAAGAATAAAGACGGAGATCCTAGGTTTCCCTCTTAAAATGTGGTGTGAACAAATGTAAATGTGTGATAGATTTAGAATTATTAAGGATTTGAATTTAAATGGATAGGAGAAATTCACTAGCCTTGAAGAATTGTAGATCAAAGAAAGTGGTTTTATGAGGTCTCTACTCAGTTTCTGGAAAATCTGAAGTATGATCTGGAACTAGAACATAGAGATGAACAAAACCCAGAAATAGTATTCCAATCCAACACCATCTTATGATAAAGGTTAACCTTGACACATTAATCTCTCCCCTGACCCAATATTGTTGACCCTAACCTGCAGAGGTCTGACAGAAAATATGTTTGCGGATCTCGATAGTTCACTGAAAAGGGTATCTAGATCTAAGTTCAAATCCACAGTCCTGAAACTGTACCTACAAGAAAAAGAGATTTGTTTGTTGGGGGAAGGGGGTTTTCCTTAGTCAAACCCTGATTTAGGAATTAACCTTAAATTCAATAAATGAAATAAGAATTGAATCTAACAATGAAGCTATGATATTCAATAGATATGCAATTGTAA
Organism: Thuja plicata; assembly: GCA_018584345.1. NCBI lineage: Eukaryota > Viridiplantae > Streptophyta > Pinopsida > Cupressales > Cupressaceae > Thuja > Thuja plicata. The sequence continues at coordinate 22,497 of MU223519.1, read as the reverse complement.
TTCAAATGTAGACAAATATATAGATATGAAAGCTCGGACTTTAGAAACCATAAACCTTCATGATTGTATGGTTGAAATCCACCTTGAAGAGAATGAATGAGTGTTTGAGGATGCAAAAAGGATCTTGAAGGAAGATCACACCACCATGGTGGCTAGATCTAGGGTTTGAATGGTGAATCTTGAATGTTTGAACCTAATCCCTTCAAAGGCTTGAAAGATTGAATCCCTAATCTTCAATGGAGAGATTGAATGCTTGAGGAGGAAGAATTGAACACCTTGAGATCTTGAAAACATGTAGTTCAATGGATGCTTGAACTTTTTCTTGATGACTTCTTGCTTGATTTCACCTAGAAAGACTCCTTATTGCTCAATCGCTTAGAGAAAATGAGAGGAGAAAACTTCCTTTTATATGAAATTAGGGCACAATATTCTAGAGAGGGAAAAATAGGAGAATTAAATTCAAATTAGACCCATGCCACTAGAAGAGGACCTATATTAAATATAATTTAAGAATCACTGCTTTGGAACCTGAAATAGCTGACCCGAAAGTGGGAAATAACTTTTGCAAAGACTGACATCCAGAAACTGTGGGACCCTGAGATTTGAACCCTGGGTCAAGGTCAAGGTGGATCTTGACCTAGGTCAAGGTAGAGGTTGACATAGACTCAAAAGGTTGACCCTGAACCTAAGGTAAAAGACCTCAAATCTACATTCCAGAATGCAAAAATCAGGTTGGAAAGAAATGGAAAGAGAGGCAAAATAGTGGGAAAGTAAGGTCAAAGTAAGGAACCCATTCAAGGTGATTGATATGATCCCAAAACACTTACTCAAAAGTCTAAACCAGTCTACCATGGAAGTGCTTCCATTTTTTGACTATACATTTAGCCCCCACTTTAGCGGGAGTATGGAAATCAAACATGCTCACGGTAAACTTAGAAGAAAGAAACTAGTGGATCGCAACGAAGTAGAATATCACTAAGTCAAGGATATGAGCCCCTAGACCAAGGAGTCTTACTCAACATACATACATAAATATATGAAAGTAAAGAGAAACCAATCATAAAAAACATACATTATTACATAAGCAGGACCATAGCAACACTATAGATAACATAGCTTCATGATCTAATCCTTCTAGCATGAAAGCGAAAAGAGAGAAAATAAAAAAGTGATTACCTCACCTAGTAAGATGCCTACCTTACCATGAATCACCAAGGAGGGAGAGCCCAACAGGTTCACCCATAAACTGTGCTTGTAATTATAAGTGCATCTTCTGACGGCTTTTAAAATATCCATAGATCCACATTCTTGTATCACTATGGAATATAAAATGCATGTCCATTCAGGATTTAGCAACTTATGTGTGTTACCTTTCGAGGATTTAGCAAATTGTAAAATAAAAGTGTTTGTATCTCTTTAGTATTTGGTAACTTATGAGCGTTACCTTCCAAGGATTTAGCAAAAATAAAAGTAAAAATGTGTATCTCTTTAGGATTTAGCAACTTATGTGCATTACCTTCCGAGGATTTAGCAGAAACAAAAGTAAAAATGTGTATCTCTTCAGGATTTAGCAACTTGTGTGCATTACCTTCCAAGAATTTATCATGTTGAAAAATGTAAATTAATGTAAACTATAGTACATGGGAGGCCCTATATATGCCCCCTCCATATCATGACCACCCACTAGGCATGATAAGGAAGAGAAAAGAGGATACCTACTTCACAAGGTAAGGAGATATCCAGCTTAACAACAATATATACCATATTCTTAGCGAAGAGCCTTGACCCTTACATCTAAAAGCATAGATAATCATGAAATGGATATGTCACTTATGGAAAAAGGATCCTCAAAAGGGAAGAGATCTTATCATCAAGACCCTCACCATAGATGAGTTCTTACGATAAAATGTCATCTTCAAAAGAAAGAAAGAGGGACCAAAGATTCAATCATCTAGCCCCTGCAATGAAGAGGAAGAGAAATCTCAAAATGGAGTCAAACTCTTAACCAAAGCAAGGGAAAGAGTTTATTAAAAACATAGTTTGCAAAATAAAGAAGAGGTGATGACCTAGGACAATCACCTCCCATATAAGAGGGTATCCATAGTAAAAAACATACATCTTTATAAAGAAATAATGTTATAGTATAAACAAATGCCACTATGCTAAGGAAAGTAGGTCCCTAGATAGAGGAAGAAGGAAAATACCTTGCCCCCCACGGGTGAAAGCCAGTGATATATCAAATTATATCAAGAGATGTTGTAACAAAGAGATGAGAAGTGAAAAAGTAACCCTTATGAGGGATAACACACTATTTAGTTTCCAAGGTGAGAGATTTATCAACCATGGAAACCCAAAAAAAAGAAATAGGTTATAATCAAAGAAATAGATCCTTAATGCAAACAAAAAAATTTCATGTATGTTGGATATCACATAATAGATAGATACTGCTTAACCAAGGGAAAGTGGATCCTGGAAAGACAGAAAAGAAGGACATGGCATCCTTGCCCCCCAAGTGTAGGGACAAGGATGAAAGGGGACCTATTATATCACTCAAAATACTATGCAAGACAACAAGCCCCCAGAGATTAGGCTAACATTTTTTACATAATATGGAGTTCCATAATAGGAACATAAATGTTATTTAGAGAAAACAAGATTGAAATACAACCCATTGCCACATGATATATAAATGATTTTACTATCAATGAGTTGCCTAATTTTATAATGTAAAGCTTGATATTCATTAGAGTGATCATAAAATCTAGGATAGAAACAAAAAGGAAGAATCTTCAAGTATAGACTACATTTCTTATTGCATTTAGGTCTAGTAATTATCTTAGCACAAAGGAGCTCAGGCAGAACAACCTTTTGGTCAAATTCCTTCGTAGGGTCATCATATTTTGAAATGTTATTTGAGATGTTGGTAAAATTGATGTGTTGTTGAGGATTAAATCCCAATCCATAAGAATGCTCCTGCCCCCCATTCTGTAAGTGCATTTGAATTCCCTTTTTATGCTTAGCACATCCTTGAGTATGGAATCCTTGTTTAACTAGTAAATGATAACCATGACCATAACAAGAAGCCATATGAAAAGAATTCAATTGAACTCCAGTAGTCACTAATTCAGCATTAGTATGTTCGATAGATTCACAAGAAGGAGAGACAAGATACATTCTAAGAGAAGATGAGGTAGGAGCTTGATTCTCCATATGATCATCACTAAGAGGGAGAGCATTAAGGAAATTCATATCATTTTCCGCTAATGCCTCATCACTAGAAGGAATCCCAATTAGAGGTGTTGTATTAATAATGTTCTCTTCTTTCTCTAAAATATCTAGATAAGGGGAGTGTGTTTTAGAAAAAGAGTCATCATCATGTATGAATATGTCATCCATTAATAAATCACCCTCTTGTATCAAAACATCTTCAAAAGAAGGGGATAAATCAATGTCTTTATCCAAGGGTTCATACCAAAAGGTAGAATCACCCATATGGCTTCATGAGGAAGAGGGTAATCAACATCCAAATCCAAATGTTCAACCCAAATAGGAGAATTATCATCCCTATCAATAAAGCATGTTTTAGGAGCACCTAAAGTTTGATCCTTAAAGGAGAAAGAATTTTATTCTAAAGTAGGCTCATAGAAAATACATATATTAGGAGAAGAATTAACATCAACCCTTAACTCATATCCATGGAGGGAAAGATTAATGTAATCTTCTTTCTCTAATATATCCTTCCAAGGTAATACAAGAGAGGAAAAAGAAACATCACACTCACTAAATGAAGTCTTTGTAGGTGTATCAATGTTGTAAATAGAGGAGTATGAAGGTAACCATGCACACATCCTATGGTAGAGGTCATTTGGAGAAGTTTTTGAGGGGGATAAAATAGGCTCAATGGAGATCTTATTCAAACAATTTTTATCCACACTACCATGTACCTCTATAGGGGATCTATCTTTTTTTGTAATAAAAGCCTCATTAAAGTATTCAAAACAAAAATCAAACATGTTGAACACAATGAAAAATGTAAATGTTTTTGTATTTTTAAACAAATTTTGTGTTTTTTATGAATTTTCAAATATAAATGCAAAATCATAAAATAAAACCTACTTCTATATGCATGCAAGATCTAATATGAAATGCAAATCTAACACCAAAAAGAAGGAGTTGTCTATCGTGGGTTCACCAAAATGTAAAGGTAGAAAATGATGTTAATAGAATAAGAGTGTTTTGATACTCAAATCACTTGTCACCTTACATTTAATGTTTAGAGTGGAGGGATAAATAAGACATTCCACTTTATTCTCAAATGCACAAAGAAAGGATCCAAATTGATCAACCCAAAAAGGATCAATGCATAAATGAATCAATCTATTAGAAATAAGAATAAAGAAGGAGATCCTAGGTTTCCCTCTTAAAATGTGGTGTGAATGAATGTAAATGTATGATAGATTTAGAATGATTAAGGATTTGAATTGAAATGGATAGGAGAAATTCACTAACCTTGAATAATTGCAGATCAAAGAATGTTGTTTTCTGAGATCTGTACTTAGTTTCTAGAAAATTTGAAGTATGATCTAGAACCGGAACTCAAAAATGAACGAAACTCAGAAATCATTTTCCGATCTGACATAGTATTATGAAAAAGGTTGACCTTGACCCATTAATCTCACCACTGACCCAATAATGTCGACCCTAACTTACACAGGTTCGATAGAAAATCTGTTCGCGGATCCCGATAGTTCGCTGAAAAGGGTATCCAGATCTAAGTTCAAATCCACAGTCCTGAACCTGTACCTACAATAAAAAGAGATTTTTTTTTTTTGGGGGGGAGGGGTTTTCCTTAGTCAAAACCCAATTTAGGAATTAACCTTAAAATCAATAATTGAAATAAGAATGCTACCAAGTAGTAGAATTGAATGTAACAATGAAGCTATGATATTCAATAGATATGCAATTGTAATTCAAATGTAGACAAATATATATATATATA
>MU223519.1:0-17398 GCA_018584345.1 Thuja plicata | reverse complement strand
AGGGTTTGAATGGTGAATCTTGAATGTTTGAACCTAATCCCTTCAAAGGATTCAAAGTTTGAATCCTTGATCTTCAATGGAGAGCTTGAATTATTGAGGAGGAAGACTTGAACACCTTGAGAGATTGAAAACATGTAGAGAAATGGATTCTTTAACTTTTTCTTGATTTCACCTAGAAAGACTCCTTATTGCTCAATATCGCTTAGAGTAAATGAGAGGAGAAAACTTCCTTTTATATGAAATTAGGGCACAATCTTCTAGAGAGGCCGACATAGGAGAATTAAATTAAAATTAGAGCCATTCCCCTAGAAGAGGACCTATATTAAATATAATTTAGGAATCACTACTTCAAAACCCAAAACAGCCGACCCGAAAGCGGGAAATAACTTTTGCAAAGATCGACATCCAGAAACTATGGGACCTTGATATTTGAACCCTAGGTCAAGGTCAAGGTCAACCTTGACCTAGGTCAGGATTGAGGTTGACCTTAATCTAGGTCAAGTTCAAGGTCAACATAGACCCAAAATATCAATCCTGACCCTGAGGTAAAAGACCTCAGATCTGCAGTCCAGGATGCAAAAATGAGGTTGGAAAGAAGTGGAAAGAGAGGCATAACAGGGGGAAAGCTAGGTCAAAGGTAGGAACCCATTCAAGGTGCTTGATATGACCCCAAACCACTTACTTAGAAGGCTAAACTATTCTACCATGGAAGTGCTTCTAGTTTTTAAGTATACAACATATAACCTTGTTAGTTCTCTTTCTTGCACTCTCCTTTCCTAAGTTTGATTATGAGACCAGGATGTGGGATTACAAACCTAGGACTCAAACTTAACACCCTAAGAAGAAAAGAGACAAGAGAAATCCAACATTTAACAAGGTTCAAAGACCTCCTTCACTTTGAGCTCCACATCACTCAGGTGGGTACTACCTAATCTACACACACATGACTCCATGTGACAAATAATAGCTTGCAACTATATAACTATGGAATAGTTTTCAAACCTTTAAGTACCATGTACCTCAATATTTTATAAAATCTTATGCAGTATCCCACTTGCACAGAGTATGTTTGAAAAATAGAACTACTCTAACTCCTATCAACATGAAAGGGAAATGATTTTAAATTATGTTTTGAATTAATGGATCTCAGAACTACCCCAAATCTCTCATAGACTAGTACCTTATCCATTGGGTAACAAATTCAAACATAAATTTGCAAAGAAGATTATGAATAAAGAAGAAAACACAGTGTGATGTGTCTAATGCCTTACATTAAACATGCCCTATCAATCAAGTTCTACTTGTGAACTCACATGTGTATTTAAATAAGAAAGTACCTATTCAAAGCATTTAATTATCCTCTTGGAAGAGATCCTAGAATAGACAATACATTAATCAACATCCACTGAAAGAAAAGTCTAGGATATCCTTAATACCCCATCTCATACATATTTGAAGACAAATCCTAAATCTTAGTCATCCTTTAAATGACTACATTGGTGATCAACAATAGAAAAAACCAAAACACCCTTCATGCCTTAATCTCTATGATTCAGAAATCAAATAGAGACAACTTGATAAAAGAAACAACAATAGTGAATTTCAGTCATAAGAAACCTATTATAATGATGTCCTTCTTTGAGACCAGAAAGGATACAATAGCACCCTCTATGCATAGAAGAGGGAAAATATATAGAGAGGAACCACACTTGGAACCTGGTCTAAACTTTTGTAGAGAAAACCAGAACCCTTATAATAGAGAAAAGAAAGATACATATAGAAGAAGGAAACCCTAGACTTCATATCTAATCGACATTTGTCCTTCATTAGAATTTGGTTTATCTTCTTTCCTCCACTGAATTGATCTTTCTTCAAAAGATCTAAAAATACAATCTTATCTACATACCTAATTTGTCTGAAAGAAATAATAGGGTCAATGAATGCAGAATCAACATCCATATGATCAGAACCCTAATAGCACAGTCAACAAAATACAACTATAGTCAACCAAATACTATCCATATACACCCAACAGCCACAATAAATTGATCCCAAAAATTCGATCGAACATTTAAACTGCTCTATGAATTGGAAAGCAGTGCCAACGCCTGAAACCCTCTAAAAACATCCAAGTTAGGTAAAATTTATAGGATCATTTGGAACAATCACCATATGCAGAAAACCAAGAAAACATTATGCCCCCTATCCTTGTGACTCTTTGTCTTGGTGTAGACATGCTGGAGTAACTCAGAAGACACAAAAACCAACAATTGAGAATCAATCAAAGAAAAATCATAACTTCTTATATGCCCCTATTTAAAACATTATTGGAACATAAAAGAGTTATAATCAAACCAAGATCAAACTATTTTTAAGTAGTATTGAGAAGTACTATTGATTCATTCGTCAAGTGCAGTAGAGATTTATCAATCAAAATTTTGGAATGTAAGAAGTATGGCTTCCATGACCATGCATTTTTTTTTGTTTATAATCCAATGTAGGTCTTAGGAACACCGTTTATGGAAGTGCAATGTTTGTGCCATCCTTTTTTCATGAAAGGGATAGTTTGGTGTAAGCATTGAGAAGAATTGTGTCTCTAGACAAACCATCCTATGATGGCCTAGCAGATTCAACCTAACATGCTAGCAAAGATTCCCCCAGTGCAGAATGACTTGATCCTAAGACAGAAATGTAGACAAATCCCAAGCAAGGATAAGATTTTTGTAAGTAAACAAAGTCAACTCTTGGCACAAGTGTAATTGTGAAGGCCTAGTGTTAGCAATGCATTGATAGATAGAGCGCAGAATACAAGTGATGCCTGATTGCCAGGTTTTCACCACTTGGAAAAAATTTCTTATTCATTTTGCAACCAAGATGACTGTTTTACAAGGTTTTCATCAAGAGACATTTCTCTTTTTTCAATGTTTTTGCTATTTTTTTCTCTTTTTTTTTTAATGTTTTTGTAGTAGAAAGGCACCTATTTTCTAGGTTTTTTCCAAGGATACCTTTCTTCAGGACCTTTTCCATCATTTTTGGATTTCTTTAGGACCAATTTTTTTATTTTTTTGGTATTTTATGAGTTTTCCACTATATAGGCTCTACTAGCTAAACATTAAGCCTAGAACCACTTCAAATGTAGAGTATTGGTAGGAGCTAGAAGAATGTCTCCCTCAGGTGTAGCTAGTTGATAGGATCCAGTCACAAAAGTAGTAGTGATAACATAAGGTCCCAACCAGTTAGGTTCAAACTTCCCTTTCTGTTCTTTGTTAGGCTGGTTTTTAGGATTCTCCTTTAGGATGAGATCACCCACTTGAAATTGGCATGGTTTGAACTTTTTATTGTATCCTTTGGAAATTCATGCTTGGTACACTTTTAGATGATCGAACACTTGTTGCCTGCGCTCATCAAGTAATTCTAAAGAATTCACCCTATCGATGTAGTATTGCTCATTAGTAACAAGACCTTGTAAAGATATCCACAAAGATGGGATTTCAACCTTAATAGGTAGTACCACTTTAGCGTCATAGACTAGGGGAATTAGCGTGGCTCTAGTTGGTGTTCTGATGCTTGTTCTATAGGCCCAAAGTGCTAGATTTAGTTGTAAATGCCAGTCTTTACCCGACTTACTCATAGTTATATGTAGGGTCTTGAGAATAATATTGTTATATGCCTCAACCTATCCATTACCTTGAGGATAATAGATTGACGAGTAATGTTGAGTGATGTGGAACTGTTCACAAAGCTCATCAATGTCTTGATTTTTAAATTGACCCCCATTGTCTGTCACAATTGAAGAGGGTATCCCATATCTATAGATAATTTAGTTCAAGATGAACATAGCCACCTATTTTCTAGTGGCTTTGATTAGCAGAATGACCTCGACCCACTTCGTGAACTACTTAGTGGCCGTAATGATGAACTTGTGTCCATGTGAAGAATTAGGATATATTTGTCCAACCAAGTCAAAATCCCATTGCTGAAATGGCCAATGTGTTATGAAAGGTATGCATTCTATGGTAGGAGCATGTATAATATTTCCATGTGTTTGATATTTATGACATGTGTTTGATATTTATGACATGTTTTTGAAAAGTGAATAGCATCTTTTTCCATTGTAGGCCAGTAATAGCCTACTCTATGCAGTTTCTTTGCTACTAAAAAGTCATTTGAATGTGATCCACATACACCTTCATGGACTCTTTTTAATGCATGATCTAACTCTTCATATTCTAAACATCTACAAATTTTACTATCGAGACCTCGTCCATATAAGTTATTAGTTATGAGGACATAATGTGATGTTGTCCTAATCAAGGCTCACTTTTCATTTCTGGATAGATCATTGGGAATAGTTTGGCCAGTTAGGTAAGCAATGATTTTAGAATATCGAGAGTGGTCTAGGGTGTTTAAAGAACATATTACTTTGTATTCAAGGGTATCAGAGGCTGGATAGGATAATTCTTCCACCAAGAAGTCATAGCAGAATTGATGTTCCTCCAGTTGTAACATGGATGCCAATGTATCCATAGCATCTGCATCTTTGTTCTTTGTTCTGGGTATCTGCTGGAATGTGATGAAGAAAAAGTACTTCTTTAGGTCATCTACCAATTTCTTGTAGGGCATCAAATTCTCATCTTTCTTCTAATAATCTCCATTGACTTGATTGATAATGAGTTGGGAGTCATCGTACACATGTAACTCTACAATTTTCCATTCCATGGCAAGCTTAAGACCACTTACCAATGCCTCATATTTAGAAATGCTATTTGTGCATGGAAAGATCAATTTGTCAGACTTTGGTATCTTGTAGCCTTGAGGAGTTATGAATAGAACCCATGCTCCAGATCCATGTTGCGTGAAATAACCATCAAAGTAAATATTCCATGGATACTCAGTGAGATGCATAATTGTTTCAAAAAGGAACTCAATTCTTAAAGGCTCATCATCTTGGAGCGGTGAATTAGCCAATTGATCTGCGATGACTTGTCCTTTAATAGACCTCCTATCCACATACTCAATGTCAAATTCAGTCAGAATGAGGACCCACTTTTCGAGATGTCCTGTTAATGTTGTTTTGATTAGGAGATACTTCAAAGGATCTATCTTTGCAATGAGCCTTACTATATGTGATAGCATGTAATGTCTCAATTTTTGTGATGCAAAGACAACTGCTAAGCATGCTTTCTCAATAATGTTGTAATTGAGTTCATAGGAGACTAGTGTTCTACTGATGTAGTATATTTCTCTTTCTTTCTTAGTTTCATCCTCTTGTGCAAGCAATACTCCTAGTGATGTGGCTATAGCTGAAATATACAGGAGTAATGGCTTTCCATGAATGGGTGCCATAAGAATGGGAGTAGCCAAGTACTATTTTAATTTTCTAAAGTTGGCTTCACAATGTTCATCCCATGTGAAAGTTACCCCTTTATGTAGTAATTTAGTAAAGGGTTGTGCTTTGTCTACATGTTATGACATGAACCTCCTGATCGACTGGAGTCTTCCTTGTAACATCCTCATATGACTAATGTTGCATGGAGGAGTCATTTCTAGTAAATCTTTCACTTTGTCAGGGTCTACCTCAATTCCTTTCGGTGAGACAATAAATCCTAGGAGCTTTCCTGATTGGACCCCAAAGGCACATTTCTTTGGATTGAGCCTAAGTTTAAATTGCTCCATATGATCCAATATCTTCCTCAAGTCATCAATATGAGTATTTATTTCTTTTGATTTAGCTAAGTTGTCATCCACATAATCCTTTATGTTTTTATGCATCATATCATGGAATATAGTGGTCATTTCTCTTTGATACGTAGCACCTGCATTCTTTAACCCAAATGGCATAACATTCCAGCAAAAGGTTCCCCATGCGCATGTAAATGTGATCTTCTCTTGATCTTCATGAGCAATTTTAATCTGATTATAGCCTGAGAAACCATCCATTAATGAATAAATTTGGTAGGCTGTGGTGAGGTCTATGATCATATTAATATTAGGTAGTGGGAAGTCATCCTTAGGAAATGCCTTATTTAATTCTCTGAAGTCTATACAGATCCTGATAGATTTATGTGATTTAGATACTCAGACCACATTAGAAATCCATCCTTCATAAGAAATTACTCTAATGAATCAAGCTTTTAGTAACTTCTCTAGCTCTTCTTTTACTATTAATGCAACATGAGGATGCATCTTTCTTTGTTTCTATTTTACTGGTTTAATCCCAGGAGCTATAGATAAGTGGTGCACTATCAATTCAGGATCTAGTCTAGGCATATCTATATAAGACCATGCAAAGTTTATCTTTTTCTCTTTTAGGAACTCAGTAAAGTGTGTCTTCTCCTTATCTGACAAATATTGTGCTAAGTGAACTATTTGAGGATCTTCAGCTATGCCCAAATTAATTGGTTGTGTTGGTTATATAAGAAATGAAGACCTTTCCTGAAAGTGCTTGGGGAGGATATCAAGAATCTCATCCTTTGGTGCCTTTGAGAGGTTTTCACCACGAGATACGTCTTTTGTTTTTGCTATTTTAGAATCTGACACTGCCACAACATGGTTTTCACCGTCATTTCTCTTTTTCTTTTTATTTTTCAATTTTTGACTGAGAAACTTGAAATCCTCCTATGACATGTTCACGCTCCTTGCATCGGTGGAAGAAGGGTAAGGTTCACCAGCATTTAGATAGAAATCCAAAGTGTAGTCATTGGGGAAGTCTAGGATAGGAGTAGGATCCGTACTAGTCCAATCAATTAGATCTGGGTTTATCAAAGATAAGGAGTCAGATTTTGTGAAGGACAACATCACATCAATGTCAAGACTATTAACTGGCATGACATGTTCTGTTAAGTTAATCTCTTAGATGTTTAGATCAATAAGAGTTAGAATGTTATTAAAAGGGTTTTTTTTAGTAATATGTGGATCAAACTCTAGTGACTCATTAGTTGAGTATTCTTCTTCTTCATCTCTTTATAGGAGGAGGCTCCTAGCTTGTCACCTCTGAATTTCTTCTAGTCCTAGGAGAACACTAGTCTCTTCATCAATGATTGGGGGAAGGAATTCCTTCTCTGCTTCAGGAGTATCAAAACTGTTAGGAGTGGTGGTAGAATTCTCTCTGTGTGTCGATGGAGCTACAAACATGTGAATTACATCAATTTCAATGTCCTCTATGGAAACAAATATTTCATCCCACTTGTAATCATGTGAGTCAGTTAATTCATCATCAAACCTGTTTAAGAATTTGGCAATAGTTACCTATTGTACCATATTAGCTACTTGTAGATAAAATTCTTGTAGATCAAGGATATGTGAAACTATGAATCATTGCATGCAATTAGGATGTAAATCCTATTGTTAAGGTATATCTTCAGTAGCTATTGTGATCGATGGTACTCCTGGATCATCTTCTGTTGTTTCTTCTACCTCTTGAATAGGAGTTTGTGCTAATAAAGACACATGAAGGTCTTGTGGTATTTCAAGGCTTGGTACATAGCACTCTCCTTGATATTAAGGATTCTCCATGCAAATATGTAATAATATTTCATAGGACCATGGTTCCAGCTCTATTTCTTCTATTTCATCACTCCCTTTGTTAGAAACTAGACTATTCTATGAAGAAGGGTCTTTAGATTTATTATTAAAACCTAGTCCCATTTTATCTTTAGTAGCCCTAAATTCCATGTGTACAGGTTCAATCAGTCCCTTTTTTTTATCGCCTAAAGGTCCTTTTCCTTTATAGCTCATTTGTTTGAGGATATCATATCCTTTCCCATACTTCTCTGGGGATATTTCCACATGTTTTACCTCAGCTTCCTTTGGTTCTCCCTTGTAAAGCCAGGCCAAGACAACTGGTTCTTCTATGTTATCTAAAGAATATGTGGATGCCTTAACCATGTCAGTGTCTTTGTGGATTTCTGGCATTCAAGATGCAGGAGGTGTGAATGATGAGGAAGTTTTTCCATAGGATCTTGGTGATACTAGAAGTTCTATCAATGATGGGGTCATGTCGAGCTTATATTCTCCCATACCTATTTCTTCAAGTTTTAAGGTTTTTCCAAAACTTTTCATCACCATATCTTTGGTAGTCTCACAAGCAATCCCATCCATAGGTTCCTTGTTATGTGGAGCCATACAGCCTGCCTTGATATTGTTGCAAGTATAATTCGCATCTACAGGAATTGTCACTTCCACCCCATTATGTGGGTACTTGATACATTGGTGGAAGGTAGATAGAACAACTTGCATTTTGTGAATACAGGGTCTCCCTAATAGTATGTTGTATGCCAGGGGTCAATCTAGAACTTGACATATGACATTCCTTTCAACCAAACTGACTCTGATGGGTAGAAAAATTAGATCTTTAGAGGATCTTTCTTCCTAATCATAAGCTTTTATAGTGATTTTACTTCTAGATTCAATGGTCTATTTTGAGACACCCAATTTCCTGATTAGATTAAGGGTAAAAATATTCAGTCCTATGCCTGCATCTATCAATACATGTCTAACATGAGATTTATGAGTGGGGACTTCAATATGAAGGGGTTGATTATGTGGATGGGTCAATGATTTATCATCTTCCTTTGAAAAAGAGAGGTAATTTGGCCCTAAGATGTGATTAACCATCACTTGGAATTTATCTATATCCAGGTATTTTGGCACATTTGTGGCATGTAGGGCTTGTTCAATAATTTCCCTATGCACTGTGGAGATTTTAAGCAACTCAAAAATGGAAATTTTAGCAGAGGTTCATTGCAATTGATCCACCAGGTTGTACTTTTATATAGGAGTAGTAACTGTTTGTTTTGTCGCTGTCGGTTTAGGGATAGTGACAATGGGTACTTTGGAAGTTGTTGTTTTTGAGGAGCAATTGGGTCCTTTGATCGTGACTTGATTGTGAAGATGTTCTTTGAACACCTTTGATAGTAACCACATTAATTTATTTAGTTTTAATGTCTAGCATGTTAATCACATTAACATTTTTAGTGTAAGCATAGTTCACCTCATTTCCTTTTCCTTTAGATGCTTCCCCTTTCTCATAGTTAGGGAATGACTTGTTAAATGTTGTATGATCTTCTTTAGTGGTGTGTCCTTCCACCTTGATCTTGCCTCCTTCAGTAAGGTCTTGGGTAACATGTTTGAGTTTAAGACAGTTGTTAGTCTTGTGTCCTTTGTTTTTGGGAAAAACATAGTAAGAATTGTCATCCCACCACCTAGGATTGACTTCCGGCTCCCATGGTTTAGAATCTCGGATTGTGAGAACTTTGTTGTCTAATATTGTCTTCAAAATAGTCTCAAGAGGTTCTCCCAAAGGAGTGAATGTTCTTTGAGGCTTGGAAGTCCATGGCCGACCCCTTTTATTCTCATTGTTTTCTTTAGGTATGGAGGTTGTTATCTTGGCATCTTTGCTTTCTTGTGTGATATTTTTTAGGTTGAACACCTCAAGTTTAGGATTAACATTGGATACGTCTACCACTCCATCATTAACAATGTTTTCTTTTGTTTCCATCATTTATTTTTGTTGTTGGGATTGTTAGATTTGTTTTCACTTTGAAGAGTGATTTCCCCCTTTTTAACCATGACTTCTTTGATACGGGTGGCATTCTTGATCATCCTATCAAAGCTAGGGGAGTCTCACATTTGCAATGCATAGTTCAACTTAGGTATAAAGATATTAACAAATATTTCCATTTTCTCAGACTCAGGAATAGCTTTTGAATACCGTGCAAAGATTTTCCTCCACCTTTGTAGAAAGTGTGTAAGGGATTCACTAGTCTTTTGTTTAGTGTTGCACAGATCCATCATAGTCACATCATGTTGTATATTATAGGAGTAATGTTGGATAAACCATTAAATTATCTCCTCAATTTTTTTTACCTTAGGTGTAAGTTTTGAGAACCATTCCATGATGTTGCCTTCTAGACTTCCAAGAAAGAGTCGCATGAGGTATGTAGATTCATGCATGTATTCTATGCTCAGAGCACAAAATTCTCTTACGTGGTCATGTGGGTCTTTCTCTCCCGTATATTTGTCATATTTTGGTCTTGACATGTTGGGAGGAAATGGGACCATAATAATACTCTTGTCAAAAGGAAATGGACAAATGGAGTCCAAAGAGTATTTCGTCTTGGGTTTAGTATTTTCTTGTTTGAGAGTCACAAGATATGTTTGCATCAAGGTTAGTTGTTTTGGGAGAATATATATAGGAGTTGACACCTCCTTTTCTTTTAGTTGTTCAACATCATAATCCTTAGGTAATTTTATGCTAGTGGATGCTAGATGGAGAAAATATTTCTGTTTATCTTCAGCAATCATATTTTCAAATGCCTTTTGGAATTTCTTGCTCTGTTTTAGTTTATTTTATTCTTCTTTAGTGATGTCTTCCTCACTGCTTGAATCAAACAAATGACGGTTAAAGTTTGGTTCTTCTTCCTCATCGCTATCTTCATGCTTTTGGTTTTTATCATTATCGTATGTCCTCAAAAGCCTTACTCCATTCGTGGGTGGCTCTTTCCATTTCTGGAGAGCCTAAATTGAACAGGGAACCATGAGATGTTTCTCCACATTGAAAGTGTAGTGATCTTGGAGGTGATTCTAATTCTTTAGAAGTGTACTTGTTGCATCTTGTGTTAACCATGTATTTGGATCTCAACTTCGTCAAAGTTTCTCGATAGTGTGAAGTAGAGTCTCAAATCATTCAAGTGAGTGTGTCTACGTAGAAGTTTTTCTTATGTTTTGGTGGAAGTAAATGATTCAAGCACCAAAGGGTTAGAATGCCCTAATAGTGAGCTAGAAATCAAGTTGTTGTAAAAAGCAGATAGACCACATGTATTGATATTGATTGCGAGAAACTGACACGACTTGCAAGATAGATGTTTGAAAAAAGTGTTTTGACACAGCAATAAGGAGACTAGAAAAAGAAAAAAAGGACAGACAAAAGAGCCAAAAGGGTATCCAAATCTACTAAGTTTTTCTGAGAAACTAATCTATAAGTGCACACTGTCCTAGATGTGAGCTCCTAGATGCAAGCCAAAAAATATAGTATGCGAGCTTCTAATGACTCAGGATGTGAGCTTTAACACTAGATACGATGTAGTGCTGACCATATACGATGCATGATACCAGATACAAGCCAAGATACTAGATACATGCCAGGAAATCTAGAATGCGAGTTTATAATGTTTCTATCAGATTTTGTCAGTTTTATAAATTTTGTCTTTAAAGTGCGTGAAGTTTGTTTGATTTGTGATCGTGTTCGAAGACTTGCTGGTGAGTGAAAACACATGTAGATCAAGGATTGAATTTTTTTTCTTGTTTTGAAGGTATTATCTTGTTAATTATTTTTAGACATATCAAGAAGATTTGCATTGTTAGGGGAACAAACACATCATTATGCCCTATTTTCTAGGTAGAGGATGAAAACTCTTGCTCGTTGACTTAGGTACACACTCAAATGCTAATCAGAATATGGTCATCACCAAGCATGCAATGGATCCAGTCATGATGCCATATTAGTTTACTCCAAATGCAAGTGAGGGCACAATATGAAGAGTGTCTTGGGGCAATTAGTTTTTGCCTCAAGCACAAGGATTATCACCCTTTCGGAGATGAATTGGGTAGTTTTTTTTATGAATTTCATTATTTATGATGGGGCAATCTATGTGAAACCATCTCCCATAGAATTGCACAAGGCAAAATTGAGGCGTATAGCCCTTTGAGTACTTAAATACGTGTAGTCTCGCAAGCAAGATTCAAGTGGCTCCAGTCTACACATACCCAAGCATGTTCAAGCAATGATGTTGAAATTTTGAGAACAAAACCGGCTTCATCTTCTGAGACTTTGGCCTATGAGGAAGAAATTATTTATAGTGAGTTGGAAAGGTTGGCATAAAACACGTCCTCACTTGGGTGGTTCTCGGGAGATTTTTTCCTCAACCAGCATGCCCTCTACTATTTAATAAACATACAAAGGATTGGCGAGTGTAAGATTTTGAGATTTTTTATTCTTCGAAAGAAGAAGAGCATAATCTCCTATTCCATTCCGTTTTCTCCCAAAACACTTCATTTAGAGGTTAATTCCCTCAAGATATTTGAGCTTGATTTAGATATTACTAAGTTAATAAAAACACAAGTACTTGAAAGAAAAGTTTGATTGTTCTTTGACCGTAATTTTTAGTGCTTTGCTTGTTCAATTACAAATCCCAAATTAGACAATGAAGTTCATTTATCCCACAAAAGTTAGGTGACTTGTGCTGTTCAATTACTTCACCAACAAAAATTATACAGTGAAATTTGTTCAATTAATCCCACAAAGTTTAGTGATTTTCCTTGTTCAATTACTTTGCCCAAATGAATTAAATGATGATTTTTCTTTGTCTTGTTCAGTTACTCCATTTTCTTTTCATGTTTTAAATCAATGTTTGATTTTGTGATTTTCCTCTAAAGGAAAAGAGCATACTTATCTAATCGATTTAACAAATGAGAGGAAAAAGTGTTCTTAGTTTGAAAGACAAAAATAAAATGGAAGTCAAGATAAAGGGATGGAAACCTAAAAAACCATAAATTAGTATCCTTCTTCCCACTCTTTCAGCTTTGATAGCAATTTGCAAACACAAGTTAGGCTATCCAAAATATCAAAACTACAACTGGTCAAAAATGTTAGAGGTTTAGACAATGGAGTACCAAATTTTTTAACCAGATACGATCCTAGAAATATAGGATGCAAGGCAATATACCAAATACAAACCTCTGCTACCAGATATGATAGACTGCTAAATAGATACAAGCCTGTACTAGAAATGACTTAGGAAATCCTGGATGTGATCCTAGATTTCTATGATGTGAGGGCGTATCCTGGATGCGAGCTTTTAGGACCAAAAACAAGCCTGTAGCTGAAATTTGGGAAGGCAAATTAGCAAAAAATGAACTTGAAATGAGGCAAAATCTGAATTCGAGCTCCTCGATGGGTGCCAAAAATGTGTGTGTAAATTAGTGGACCTATTATCTACAACATGACACTTCAATAGATCATTATATTAGTAGAAAAGTATAAAAAGCAAGGGTTTGAAGCTAAATACTAAAACCGATCTATTGCTTCCTATCTAGGAGGAGTTTGAAGAATGCAATAATCATGTCCTCATATTATGCACAAATTAGTGACATACACAACCTCAGAATGGAATATTTGACTCAAAAATAATCTAAATGCTCACTAAACATGCATATTAGCTCTAAAAAGCATGATAATAACAATGCATAATATCAAAACTACAATGCAATATGGATTTTCAATTAATCTAAATATCATAAAAATGCTTTTAAATCTAAAAATTAAGGGTCTTTTGAGCTCAAAAACTCATTCTATTTATAGAAGAAATGAGGAGAGAGAGGGGGGACAAGGGTAATTAATGGAGGTGTAAAAATAATTAATGAGGTGTAAGAGGCACTAATGCCAAAGGAATTAATGAGACATGGGCTGGAGGAATCTTCATTAAGAATGCATTAATGAGAGCAATTATAAGACATGGTGAGGGGTGTAAGTCCAAGCTTGAGAAGGTGGACTTAGAGGGAGTCACGCTTGAGAAAATTGACTTTCTCAAGTGGGTTGGATTCCTAATTAAAGGATTAGGAATGTGACATCATTAGGAAGTGGGCTAGAAAAGGATTAAGACTAGGATTAGGCTTAGCATGGGGGGAATAGGTTGGGATGGGTTTGAACCCAGGGTTAAGGTAGTCAAGATAGGTTAGGCTAGGGTTAAGGGAAATATTAATGAAATGAATTATAATTAATATATTCATTCAAAAATAGGAAAATTAATTATTTCAGCTTTTTATTTCTTTAGATGATTAATTAGAAATATAGCCAATTAACTAGATTAATTTAAGCTAGAAGATAGGGTTTTTGCAAGTGATTTAGATATAATATGGATTTATTTAATTCCCTTTAAATTAATTACCTTAGCCATGTTTGATTTGAATTGATTTGAATTAAAATTGATTGGTTTTGATTGGCTAAGGTGTTTAATAAAATTTAGTGATTAGATAACTTAGGAGATTAAATCTCATTCAAATGAATTATGCTAGCTGATTGAAGAGTTGTCTGGACATAATTGGTGGTATGATCACACTTAGGGAAAATAGGGTCTATAGTTAGAGCAGACCAAATTAGGGTGGTTACAACACTAACTTCCCTCTCGGTGACCATGCAATGCTTCGGGACAGTCATCTAACTTGTTACTTTTACTGACGGGTTTCGGTGTAGCGAAGACAACTTTTTCAACTCATATGATTACCAACAAATCTTGGTTTACACTAGAAAATTTAGCTTTTACATGTTAACCAATGCTTCTTGGTAAGTGCAGACAATTTAGCTTTGAATGTATACCGATGTATTTGGGTATGTATTAACCAATGGAATAATTTTCATAGAATTTAACAAGTAATACCATAGTGCATCTATAATCATGCTAATCTAGTATTTTAACTATGTATGATTGGAACTGATGCAAAATCTAACTTGGTGTAATGCAGTTCCATACTTACTTGTTTTTCTTAGGTGGGGGTGGTGATGTCACCAGATCCATTGGATAGGGTGTCACCAATTGTATTTCTTGGTCCAGCTTCATCATTACTTGTAGCTTTCCTCAATATTTTGTTTCTCATTTTCCTGATGTCTTCAATGGTGTTTCCATTGGCAAAGGTGCTAGTCTCTGTCATTCGGTCTTTGTAGTCCTTCTTGAGATGACCGACTTTAAGACACTGTAAACATGCCATTCCGAGGTTAGTCCATCCTCTAAGCTTTCTTGACCATTGTCTCATACAATTTGTAGCAATGTGACCAAATCTTCCACACGTACAATTTTCCCAGGTATTGTAATCCCATACATACTGGTTATCAACTCTTTTTGGTTGATAGGAAGATTCTTGACCTTTAGGCTTCCATGCTTTCTTTTTCTTCTTCCAGCATTCAAGAGTAGTGTGCCCATGCATTTTGAAAGTAGTACAATATTTGTCCATGTAGGTTTCCTTCTTTGGTTGTTTCATCTCAAACTTAAATTCATATGCTTTATGTCCTTTCTTGTTACATTTATAACAAAATCCTATGAATGAAGACGTAGATTTAGGAATAAATTTCATTTTTCTCCTACATAAATTTGATGTGTGTCCTTTATTTCCACAGTGATTGCATGTCAACTTTCTTGGTCTCAGATTTGC
Source organism: Thuja plicata (assembly GCA_018584345.1). NCBI lineage: Eukaryota > Viridiplantae > Streptophyta > Pinopsida > Cupressales > Cupressaceae > Thuja > Thuja plicata. The sequence continues at coordinate 2,194 of MU223519.1, read as the reverse complement.
ATAGACATTCTTTTGATCAACTTGATTGGTTGATTCTCCATTCTCAGTATAGCCTTGTCCAGTGATGTTGTTGGTTCTCCTTTGTCCATAAAGAAAATCATCCATTCTTTTATTAATTTCTTCAGCTCTCTTGATTATCTCATTATGTTACTGCTGAATTCTGAGTTCTTGTTTCATCTTTTCATTTTCTTCCCTTAGCTCACTGATAGCTTCTATTCTTTCAATGAGTTCAACATTCATTCTATATTCCTCTTAAACCATATGAATAATTTGATTTGTAATCTCATGATGATGTTTTGTAAGTCTTTGTATTTCAGTTTCTTTTTCTTGTAGCTTTTCAGTAATCTTTCTTCTATCATTAATAGCTAGTGTTCTCTCTTTCTTATCTTGTCTAGCATTGTTCATGACATCAATCATTCTTACCACCTGTGTCTCTTGACAGATTTGTAGAGATTTCACTTGTCCAGCAACATGTTGATTGATTTCTTTTAAGCTTGTGATGCTTTCTTCTGATGTATATGATTATTTTCTTGTAGTAGATTTTGAAGACTCAAATAGATACGGTATCTCTTCTTCTTGGTAATTTGTCTCATTACAGTGAAATTCCATAATCTTTATTTCATCTAATAGCTTTCTCATCTTGATTCTAGCTTCTTTATACTAGTCATAGAAGATCTGAATTTATAGCTTTTGATTCTCAATACTTTTGTCAAGTCTATACTTCTCCATTGTATGATCTATTCTCTTAAGACTTTAAGCTTTCCAAATAATATTTCTAGCTCTGATACCAATTGTTGGAAATAATGGGAAGTGTGTACTAAGAGGGGAGGGGTGAATTGGTACCTCTAAAACTTTTATCTCTTTTATCCTTTAACCTTTATGTAATCAATTATTCATCCAATCATTTGTTATATACTATCTTTGTGTAAGACATATCAATTCTTTAACTTAATAAAAATTTAAACATTCATGAAATGAATTGAATAATAACACATGATATGATATAGCAGGAAAACTCTATAAGAAGGTAAAAACTACAGTGGGGATGGCACCCACAAAATCTTTACTATCTACAAATTGGAATGGGTCGGTTAAGGCTTACAATTTGATCACTTTTGATGATCTAACTTGTTAGGAGTATCATGTGGAGATCTGTTAAATTCTACTCTATTAAGAGCTTTTGCAACACTATTTAGTGTGCACTCGGTTAAGAGATTTACAAAGGATTGTTAAATCCACCTTTCTTAAAAGCATTTTTACTTTTTCTTCACTTGTTAGAATGTAAGAAAATTACTCATTGGTCTAAGTGTATGCAATATACTATTTCTAATTACAGATCCATTTAATATTACATGTATATATGTATCACCTATTATGATTGAATAATACTTCTCTTTCTTGGTAGCCTCTATTTTTGGTTCTTGATAACCAATTTCATCCTTTTTTGTTATGGTTCTTGAAACTCTTAGTCTGATCCATAGATGTGCTCATCGGCTACATTCATCCTCTCTTCTTATATTTAGAATGATTATAACATATATTTATAAGATATATTTGTAACACCCCAAAATTGGCACCTAACAGCCTAATCAATTTTGGTGCATTTTCTTATCTTCGAAGTCCTATTGTACTAGGCAAATTCTTCTCCTAATTGACTTTAATTGACTGAGTTTCAAATGTAGAAAACCCAAATTTGCATAAATCTGATAATTACATTTAATTCCTAAATCTCAAAATGATTATTAGCTAAAATCCCTATGATTAATTGATTTAATCCTAAAGTCCTAAGTGCTTTTAATTAAATCAAATCCACCCTCTTTGGCCAATATACATAAAAGGAATTGAAAGGTTATTTAATTAATTGAATGAATTATCCTCAAAAGGGATTTTCATAATTCCACATGAAAAGACACTTATGTGTCCATAATTCATTCTTTTATTTTAATAAATCTATGCATATTTGTCTCAAATGGAGAATGAAGGGACAACTGTTTCTTTTCAAGAAACTCTTCATCCTCTCTCCTCGATTTTCTATAAATGAGACCTCTTTTCTTCATTGTGAGGATCTTTGTTTTGAGCATCATTATTATAGGCAAATTTAGTTTCAATTTCATGCTTTAAGCTTTATTTCTTGCATAATTAGCATAATCTTTATTTGTAATTGAATATAGTTTAGCTTGGATTTATCATCTAT
>MU223518.1:2224542-2240732 GCA_018584345.1 Thuja plicata | reverse complement strand
GCCATCAATGCCAAAGGGGGAGATTGTTGGAGATTTGATTCTGAACAGTTGATTGATTGTATGTTTGTCATTGATGACAACATATAATACACAGTAGTACTTCTATATGTACTTATCCATATGATGAAATGAAGACTTTCGTGGATAGATACAGGTTTTTGACATGTTTATTATGCTATGTTCATACATGCAGACCTAGATATGATGTTTCAGTAAAGATATGTAATTCTGTTATTGACGATTACAGTTCTGGAGGAATAACGGTTTAAGGCCGACATATGTAACATGTTTATTGAGTTGTGCCTATCTTCAAGATATGCGTGTGTGTATTCATGATGAGTTATGAGTTGTTGATATTAATTTAAAGGTGCCAAATGTATTTCAGGAAGATTGCAAAGTTATGGTTAAATTGATGAAGCTGACTTAGTGAAGCAATGTGTCTATTCAGTTTATACTTGTGTGGTTGTAATTATGCTTGCATGCTTAGTAGACCCAACAAGGATGTTATGAAGAGTTGTCTTACAGGTCCCATGATCTCATACTTGGTGTATGTACTTATAGAAGGTCATTTGTGATAAGAAGAGTTGCGAAAGCCAGAGATAAGAAAAGCAGAGCAGAGCGTTAAAGCAGAAGAGCTATATTTATCATATGTTGATAATATAGATATTGAAGTAGAAGCTTTTGGAGTACAGAGAAGATTATTGTATTTCTTTACAAGAGGTTAAAGCATTGGCACACAAAAGGAACTGATCAGACAAGCAGTTTCACAAACAGCAGTTCACCTTGTTGATACAATGTGTATCAAATAACCAGAAGGTTGTAGCCTTCACCACTTGGACAGTGAGTCCACCAACCCTAACAGGGTTATTTTAAAAGACTCCTAACAGGGTCAGACCCTTAACCAGGTCACTATACTATTGCATTGTAATGAACAACTCCTAACAGGGTTGGAAGATATTTTAATAGGGATTACTATAAACAGTATAGTTCTTTGTGGGTGCTAATTGCCACCGGGGTTTTTACCATTTGGTTTCCCCATAACCAAATTGATGTGTTGTGTAATGTGTTATCTGAATGTGCATTTACTTTGTATCAATCTGGATTAATAATTATAAGATAAAGATTTAATTTGTTGATAACGGATTCACCCCCCCCTCTCAGTTATCCCTCAAGTATTCTAACAGTGTCTAGCCATATCTCATCAGCAACATCCATGTTCTTGTTGGAAACACTGAGAGGGGGGGTGAATCTGTGTTTAACTACTTATTCTATTTCAGCAATTTGAACATAAATCATATCTACAATATATGAAGCATAACATAATAACACATAACACCAGATATGTTTACAGGGAAACCTTGATCAAAGAAAAACCCCGGTGCGAATTAGTACCCATAAATTATTGTACTAGTATAATGAACTTGTTAAGGTTCCTTTGTCCTATTAGAAGTAATCTTTACAATCCAAGTACATTGAACCTATTAGGAGTCTTTAAAAAACCCTATTAGGGGTGGTTGGCTCACTGTCAGAGCTCACTACTCAATAAGATGAAGGCTACAACCTTCTTGATAATAGATATACACTATATCCAAAAGTGAACTGTTGTATATGACACAATTGTCTGATCAATTCCAATTATGTGCTGATGCTCTTAATATCTTAAAGAGCTCTATCTCATGCTAACATCTCTATACTGTTCTTCTATATCTCTTCTCTACATTTTTCTTTGACACTTTCTAATACAACTTTACTTGTCATATATACATGTTCATGCCTGAATAGATGCGACCAAAAACAAGAACTTAGTCGGCCCAAAAACAATATTCACAATGCTTCCAAACAAATTGGCTTAAGCGTGTTTACAATAATGTTCAATACATAATAAAAAACTTATTACAATGGGCACTTGGCCTTTACACAACAAAATATTATATGCTAAATCAAAAACTGTAGTTGGCTTCATACTTTGTTTTCTGAGCTGTTAGTGCAATTATTCTTTCTGTAACTTCTCTGTACTGTTATCACATACCATGCATGTATAGACTTAACATATTCACATATCATGGATCTTATGTATGAAGGCGCATAGCCTGATTTGATCGTACACATGTGCGTTGGTGCTCTGATCGACCGCATATCTCTGTTATGTTCTGTCTTCCATACTTAGCCATTTTGTTCTTCAAAGTTTTTTGTCAAAAATTTTGTATGACTTTGTTTCCATAATGACAACAAAAAATAAGTCATATTCTCCCTGGGAGTCAACTTTCCAACAATCTCCCCCTTTTTCATTAATGGCAACAAAGGAATGTGGCCAAGTTACTCAAACTTTGACTAACACCCAAAAAACTATATATCATCCTTTTTTATTCAAAATTATATGTATAACATATACACATACTCCTTATATACATTACTCCCCCTTTGACATTAATGACAAAGGTGCCAAAATTGTAATTCCTTGAGTACTTGCTCTGAATATACATCTGGATAAGCAATTTGTAGAGTTTTGATCTCTTGCTACCAGAATGCCTTTAGTGCACCAATTGTCTGAAGATGGGTGCATAAGGCATATATAAGCTTCTCCATCTTTGTCAGATCCATGCTAGGTCCTTGATCATATGTAGAAATGGTTGCATCTATATATTTTATGTTCTCATTTAGAACAACCAGTGAGGGCACAAGTGCATTTCTTAGTTCAGTGTGCCTGGTTCTTATCTTGTTGATCTCCAACTTAGCCTTTTTAATCTTGTCTAACTACCCTTGATAGATATTGTTGCATACATTAATATCTTGCAAGGATGTTTCAATTGATTTACTAACACTTTCAACCAATATGTCAACTTCCTCAATATTTTTGATGTGCTCTGAAGTGAATTTTACTCTGTCCATGCAGTTTTCTATTACATTTCTACCTTTAGCTGCTAGTTTATTCAAGATTGCTTGACCAATCTTTAATGAGTTCAGATGTAAAGAGAAATTATTTTTTGATTCATCTAACCTTCCCTTCTTGTACTCAACTTCTGCAATTTTAGTAGCAGAGTCTACTAAACTTGTGAAATGTGATTTGAAGCTTGTCAAGATGTTGTCAACATCATCAACTGACTGAATCTTAGCCATTTTCTTATCTGCTAGCACTAAGTCATTCAGGATGTTCACTGTCTCCAAAAAGAGAGGGTTTCTCATGAATTATTTTTCTTTGGCTTTCTGCATGGCTAGCGCACCGATCTTAATCAAATCTTCTTCCCAAGCATCTAGATTTGTTGAATCAGGGGTAAAACTTGACAACAATGATGGTTTGATGGATGGATTATGTATTACATTCTGACTGGCATTCAACTATTTACTCTTCACAGGGATCTCCATAGCTGGTGTTTCATTAGTTTGATTGTCTTCCTCATTATTCAAATTTGTTGAATCTTTAGAGGGAACTTCATCTTGCTGTAAGGATGTGTCATCAGTGCATACCTTCTCTGTCTCTTCAGTGCTGACAAATAATTTTACAAATTTGTCCATGTCATTGTCAAAAGTGGTCATAGATATCTTAACATCATCAATCACAATAGTTTCTTCTGAATCTTTGGCTGTATCAGAAGCTATTGAAACAGTGGGCACTGAATCCTGTGGACCTTTCATAGGTGCATTTTGAATAATTGGTTCTTTGTTCTATTTGGGAGGAGCTGGAGTTTCTTTTGATGTAGGTGTTGTTGATGGATACATGTGTCTGTCCAAAAATACTCGCTCAAATGCTTTATGAGTCTCTTCACCAACCAATTCATATTCTTTGTTCATGATATGGAGAACTCTTGTTTTGGTTCTGAGATGAGGCTTTACTAAATCCAACAGAATGGATTTCTCATTATGTGAGAAAATAGGGAGAAGAATGTCTAATGTTTCTTCTCTAATCCTCATATCCTCTTCAATTTCTTGCCTTTTCAATACATCAAGTATGTTCCATACTTTGTCTAGTATGATTATTTTGAGTTCCAATATAGTCCTCTTAAACTTGATCATGTGAGAGATAATCATAGAGTGAATTTTTGATTTGTCTATCTCTTGGTACTTTTCATATACATTTTTGAGAGATTCTAGTCTTACTTCATTAACAATTATGTTCTTTAGAACTATTCGACTAGGTCTGGATCCTACCTCGGGAGGGGCTTGAGTGTTCTTTACCTTTCTCCTTGTGGTCCTTGAGGATGGATGACTTGTGGGAACTTATTTCTTCCTCCTAGACATATTACTAGTTAAAAAAGGTGGAGAGGATTCTAGATCAATGGTAGTTGATGGCGTAGATGTACCTTCATCAGATTTCTTCTTCTTATTTTTGGGCATATCATCATATTTTTCAATTTTAACCTCTACAGCACTTTTCTCAAGTTCTTTTGCAATCTTAGCTTCCCTATCTTTGTCTAGGTCTTCTTGTGTAACACCATGAACTCTTAGGATGTTAGATGTGATCCTTGATGCCTTTCTTTTATTGTCTGCATTGTATAAGATAGAATCAACTTGATTTGTCTTTTGTCTATAAGTACCCCATCTAGGTTCATTAGGATCCTTGGGTGCAGAAAGGATAATTTGTGCATAACCTTCCAAAACATGTTCTTCAACTTTATATCCAAGAGGGTGAATCCATTTTATTCTAGGCTCAACTACCTCCATGCAAGTACAGTCAGTTTCCACCATGAAGCATATGGTGTCTTTGTATTTCTCAACTATCTTCTCTGGTATCCTGAACCTTTTCTGCATCTTGATCCTGAATGTTTTGATCTCCATATCCATATAATATTTCACACTAATTTCTGATGTAGCCTTTAGTGATATCTGAGACATAGTGGGTTTACTCTTGTCTAGGTAAATATTGGCAACTTTACCAACAATGTGGAAGTAGAGATAGATGATCAAAGAGCCAAATCTTAATATTTTTCTCTTATCATGCTTTATAGCTCTAATGTTGTCAATCGGCTGTGTGCACAATATTTCACATAGATTGTAATGTGTATTATCCTTCACCATTTTTATTGCTGCCAGGACAGTTGCTGCATGTACACTATTTAGTCTGCTTGCGTGCTAGAACTTATAACTTAGAATCATAGTGACCAGTTTGATGTCATCTACCTCAATGGGATCAACATTCATTCTGTTCCTATCACTCCTAGATAAGCATGCTTTTTCAACATGCTTCTTAACATCCTTACTAGTGGGAAGAACTGGTCTAGTCTTAGGAAGTCCAGTCATATCATGAATTAGGTCTGTAGTAATGCGGATAGGAACTTAACCAATCCAATATAGGTCATCATGTATCCTACTTAGTGGGATTTTAAACCATTCTAGCTCATAGAACTCATGCATGTTAGAATACTCAAAGATAGGGTTATCAGTGAGATGCGCTTATTCATCTTTGAATGAATAATCTGGTTTCATTATTGAAGCCATAAGAGAAGCATTGCTATTATCTCCAACTATTTCCTTCTTACAATATGTGTGTGTGTGTGTGTGTGTGTGTGTGTGTGCGTGCGTGTGTGCATGTGTGTGCATGTGCGAATGACTTCTACATGCACGACTCCTAGCAGAGTCTTAGAAAATTCTCCTTCAACATCATCTAATATGGACTTGAATGGATACTTCTTGAACATGAATCTTTTCCTTTCAGTAATGTCAAATACAACAGGGGTTGCCATACTTACTTGTTTCTTGATTAAATAGGGTTTCACAGTGATTCTGAAATGACGTGACTGCTAGGGTTCCATTTCAATCCTTAATCCATTCACAAACCAATCAACTCCTTAACCTATAGTGCTTTGATGCTCAATGCCCATGTGCTCTCTAAATTCTCAATCTTGAATGCAAAGTGGGGTTTGAAGATCTTTTACAAACTTATATAAAATATTATTGCATTTAATGCTCATTGCCATAAAGCAATTTACATAGATAATTTCAATCTTTTCTTCTATTCAAGTTCAAACTATGCATATATGCATACATCCTCATTTCATCACCAATTGTACGAATTCATAGGCGCATACTCAGAGGTGAGTATACCAACCACGCAGGGGTTCAGAGCTAGAATAGCTCCCCCTAAGACCATGATGGTCAACTACCCAAAATTAGAAGGTGTGTCCACTAAGGATGCATCTACTACCTTGTTCTCTTCATTATCCTTCTTTACTTCAACCCAAATTTTATCTACATCTTCTTTAGCTTGTACAAATTTAACTTCTCCTGATTCTTCAAATAGTGACTTTTTAGGATTCTCTTATCTTTGTGCTTTTGATCTGCAAAACCTTGAGATATGTCTAGATTTTCCACATGAGTGACAAATGATAGGAGGTCTAATGCTATTATTCATTATGTTGCATTTCTTGGTTGTGTGTCCATTGTAATTAAATATCTGACATGTAATATTCTGAAGGTTCTTTTGAGATTGATTTCTCTTATTGTATTGAGTCATATTTCTTTGGTTCTATTGTGATTGAATTCATTGACTTGTTCTACAATGAATAGGCCTATGACCAACCTTATTATAGGAGTAACAATAACCATTAAAAGGTCTTACCTCTTTACAATCTCTTGCCAAGTGTCCATGCTTGTTACAAGCATAACAAGTTTTGTTAACTTGCTTGAGTTCATCTATAGGTGGTTTTGTTTTAGCCTCTACAAGATTCTTAGTTTTCTTTGCTTCAGTAGATGTCTCTTGTGCTTTCTTTCTTTCTTGCATTGAATTGATTTCAATTTGAGCTACACTATATCCAACACCAATAGTATCACCTTTTAACTTATGTGCATAAAGTTGTGATTGAATTAGATCAGAACTTTTGTGTAGTTTATCAATCTTGTCTTTTGCTTCTGTTAATTCAGATTCTATCTTTTTCTTGATGTTTTCTAATTCCAAGATTTTCATGTTTTCTTACATAAGTTCATCTAATTGTTTATTCTCTTTGGTCTATTCTTCAATAGTTGTTAAGCTATCTGTAAGTTGTTCATTAAGATCTTCAATCTTGTCTTTCAAAGACATGTTCTCTTCATTTTTCTTTTTGACCATTTTTCCCAGATCATTTATGGAGAAATCTTTCAAATCTTTTCTTAATTTCTTGATAAGCATTTGAGAGCCATCAACCTTTAGGTTAAGTTCTTCATTTTCTTTTTCAGATCTATAAATTATTGTACTAGTATAATGAACTTGTTAAGGTTCCTTTGCCCTGTTAGAGGCACTCTTTACAATGCAAGTACAATGACCCTATTAGGAGTCTTTACAAAACCCTGTTAGAGGTGGTTGGCTCACTGCCAAAGCTCACTACTCAATAAGATGAAGGCTACAACCTTCTTGATAATAGATATACAATATATCCAAAAGTGAACTGGTGTATATGACACAATTGTCTAATCAGTTCCGTTTATGTGTTGATGCTCTTAATCTCTTAAAGAGCTCTATCTCATGCTGACATCTCTATACTATTCTTCTATATCTCTTCTCTACATTTTTCTTTGACACTTTCTAATACAACTTTACTTGTCATATATACATGTTCATGCCTGAATAGACGCGACCAAAAAAAAGAACTTAGTCAGCCCAAAAACAACATTCACAATGCTTCCAAACAAATTGTCTTAAGTGTGTTTACAATAATGTTTAATACATAATAACTAACTTATTACAATGGGTGCTTGGCCTTTACACAACAAAATATTATACACTAAATCAAAAACTATAGTCGGCTTCATACTTTGTTTTCTGAGTTGTTAATGCACTTATTCTTTCTGTAACTTCTCTGTACTATTATTTTGTACCATGCATGTATAGACTTAACATATTCACATAGCATGCATCTTATGTATGAATGTGCATAGCCTTCTTTGATCGTATGCACGTGCACTGGTGCTCTGATCGACTGTATATCTCTGTTATGTTCTATCTTCCATACTTATCCATTTTGTTCTTCAATTTTTGTTGTCAAAAATTTTGTATGACTTTGTTGCCATAATGACAACACAAAATAAGTCATATTCTCCCTGAGAGTCAACTTTCCAACAGTTCTTATTTCCTTGTGTCTCCAATTATTGTTGCTTGTTTTCATCCTTAAGAGATATGAAAATGACATCATCTTCTTTATGTGGATCTTTATCAGAATCATAATGAGTGATGTCTTGAATGTCAATATCATCCATGACTTTATCTAAGTCAATTGGCTCAGTATTATCCACATTATCCAAAGCAATGTGCTTAGGACTTGCTTTATCTTTCTGCTCCTCTACATGAGGTGTGTTGGTGAGAATTAATTGATTCTCACAACTTGTTGATTCTGCAGGTAGATCTAGGATTTGTCTCCATTTAGCATCTATCATGTTATCTAGCTCTTTAAATTTATCTTGTAGCACTGTGTAAGCTCTTATCTTTGCTAAAAAATGTATTAGAATGTTTTTTCATTATTTATTTTATCTCTTCCATCTTTGATTTAGGAGGCATGAGTGTGATAAGTACCCTCTCCCTTGCTTCCTTTCTATGTGCAAAGCATAAGACCATTGTTGTGAAATTTTGTCACCCAGTTCTTTGGGTATTTTGTGAAAAAAATCAACTAGTACATATTTGTACTTGACCGTTGCCCTGATTATTGCATCTTGTATTTTATGTTGGTCCTCTGGCTCTAGTTTTTCCCATTGTCTGATTTTTCTATCAATCATGGTACCAATAGTAGCAATTGAATCAGCAATTTCATCCATTGTTCTAGGGGCTGAGCTTTTCTTATCTACATTAGGCTCATCCTCTTTTGAATCTTCTATGTCAGTTTTGGTCCTGACCAGTCTTTTCCTCCTTTTGGTAGGTGTTTGTTTCTTTTCTTCTTTGTTTGTTGTTTCCTCTTATAGGTCCTCACTTGACCTTTCTTGAGAGGTGTAGTATCTTTCATAGTTTGGCTTCTTGTCCTTTGAGCCACTATGGTCCTTGGTTTCTTGGTAGGAGGTGGAGGAACATGAGACTCAGTGGCCTCAGAATTTTATTCTTGCTCATCTTGTTCTTCACCGATGGTACCATGTTCCTCGATTTCCTTTGTTTGTTCTTTTTCCTCCTCATTAACCGACATCATCTTTTCAAGATTCTTCACCATCGTGTTTTTCTTGTTGGTAGTCTTCTTGATTACTAGGCCTAATTTTATCTTGGACTTGGCCTCTTCATATGTCCCAAATCTTGGTTATTTACTATCAAGTGGTTCATTCATCAATGCATCAATTGCATTATCTATGTTAATCTCATAGTCAAGAGGTGCTAACCAGGGTGTCCTTGGTACAAATGATTTAATGTGAGTGAAATCTGAATCCACCATGAAACATATTTCATCCCTATGCTTTTCAATCAACTATTCAGGGATCCTCACTCTTTCCATCATCTTTTCCTTGAAGTTAAGGAAGTATTCAATCATCACTGAATGAAATTTGTCACCTAGTGACTTGATAAGGTCACTGATCTACAATGTAACTGGCTTGGTAGTGTCCCACTTCACTTTTCCAACTGAAGGAAACTATTCTTGAAAATAAAAGAATATACACATTATAAGTGAACCGAACTTACATGTGTTTGTCTTTGTAGACCTGATTGTTCTCATATTCTCATCAAGTTGCTTCAACAGGATTTGACATAGATCCATCTGTATTCCCTTCGTGACTATCTTGTAAGTTGTTCTTACTGTTGTTGATGCTATGTTGTTTACCCTGCTCGCCTAGAAGATTTTGTAACCTATCACACATGCACTGAACCTTAGTTCCTTGTTCGTGATGGTGTTCACCTTAAGACCTCTGTTATCCCACACAGTATTTATAATTTTTTCAACTTCTGGCCGAGAGGGATTTTTGTGTGCCTTAGGTTTGTCAGTTATGGGGTAACTTGTTACAACATGTAACACATCCTTTGTGATTTTCTTGGGTTCATCCAACCATAACTTCTGGTTGTGCATTCTGCTAAGTACCAACCTAATCCTGTCAATTTTGAAAACCATCAGGAAATATAGTGCATTTATTATCCCTTTTACTTGTAAGTTTTTGTGTTCTTCCTTCAGGTTCCCTTGTTCATCACACAACTTCTTGTAAGCTTGATATATCTCCAAATCACCAATTTCAACGATCTTGCAGTGAATGTAAGACCTAACATCTTCTATTAGCAAAACCCTAGGTGGAATTTTCCAAAATGTGCCAGAATCATCGGGTTATGATGCAATCTCTGGGCATATCTTGTATTTAGGTTCCACACAAGTGTTGTTCTTTACCAACTTAATAGCATTCTTCTTATAATTCTTCAATTTTACTATTCTTGAAGTGGTTGCCATTGTATTTCAAATTTAGGGCTTTTTCCAAAATGATAACAGAGTTCTTTGGTGCGCTCAATACTTAATTAGATCCATGTAGCTTGTGAATGAATGGTTTGGAGTGTGTTGGATCGAATCAAGGTCACTCTACTATCTTCTCTCTTTTCACTCTCTTTTCGCTCTGCTCTTTCTTCTCAAATCGCGTGTGTAGAACTAAGCGCTTCCATCAAGTATATATAGACTTTTGCCCTAAGTCTGTCATAAATTCTCAACAACTCGTCGGGTCATGAAGACTGAGTTTGTTGGGAATACTTTCAAATACCATTCTTAGTGTTGATAAGATGCTCGGGATGGCTGTTAAGATTGTAGCTTTCACTGACGGATCTCAGTGTAGTGTCAAGACAACTTTGTGACTTTGCTTCCTTACCAACGGGTGTTGGGTTACATTAGCGACTTAGCCTTTTCATGTGTTGACCGACAATTCTTGGTAAGTGTAGATAGATCATCCTTATATGTTCATCGATGATTTTTGGTATGTGTTTACCAGCGGGGTTGATTTCTCAAAAGTGTAACAAGTACCATAATATTCTTCTTTATTCATGCAGATTTTGACTATCTATCAATTTGTATAATGGAACTGATGCAAAATATGACTTGGTGTAGTGCAATTCCATACTTACTTGTTCATCTTTGGGCAAGGGTGGTGATGTCACTAGATCCATGGGATGAGGTGTCACCTACTGAATCTTTCCTCCACATTTTCTTTCTCATTTTCTTGATGTCTTCAATGGTGTTACCATTTGCAAAAGTGGTGGTTTCTGTTATTCGATCTTTGTAGTCCTTCTTTAAATGTCCAACCTTATGATAGTGAAAACATGCCATTCTCAGGTTGGTCCAACCTCTAGACCTTTTGGTCCATGTTCTCATGTAGTTTGCAGCTATGTGACCATATCTACCACATATTGTGCAGTTTATCCATGTATTATAGTCCCGAACATATGAATTGCCAACTCTTCTCAGTTTATATGCATTTTCTTCATTTTTGGGTTTCCATGCTTCAATTTTCTTCTTCTTGAATTCAAGAGATATGTGCCCATACATTTTTCAGGTGGGACAATACTTTTCCATATAGGTTTCCTTCTTTGGTTCTTTCACCTTTGATTTACATTCATGTGCTTTGTGTCCTTTCTTGCTGCAATTATAACAATGTCCTATAAATGTAAATGTGGATTTAGGAATACCTTTTTCTTTGCTCTTGCAGACATTTGAGGTGTGGTCTTTCTTTCCACAGTGATTTCATGTCATCTTCCTTGGTCTAGGATTGGTGTAGGGATCTTTTGGATCAGCTTCATTTGATGACTCTCCATGCTCCGTGTACCCTAGTCCTTTTTGTACTCTCTTCAGCTCTCTTAATCATGTCATTATGTTGTTGTAGAATTCTATCCTCATGCTTCAATTTTTCATTCTCTTCTCTTAGTTCACTGATAATCTGTATTCTTTCAATGAGTTCCACATTCATTATGTTTTCTTCTTGACTCATCAGAATAATCTGATTAGTTACCTCATGGTGATTCTCAATAAGTCTTTGTATCGCAGACTCCTTTTCTTGTATCTTTTCTGTGATCTTTCTTATATCAATTGCTAGAGTCCTTTCTTGTTCATCTTGCCTTGCATTGTTCATGACAGCAATCATTCTTACCATCTGTGTCTCTTGACTGATTTGCAGAGATTTGACTTGTCCAGCCAGATGTAGATTGATCTCAGTTAGGCTTGTGATGCTTTCTTTTGATGTATCTTATGCCTTTCTTGTATTTGATCCTGAAGACTCAAAGAAATTTGGGATCTCTTCCTCAAGATAGTCTATCTCATTATAGTGAGATGTCATATTCTTTTTCTCATCCAACAGTTGTCTCATACAAATTCTAGCTTCTTTATATTGTTCATAGAACATCTGAATTTCAAGCTTTTTATTCTCAATATTTTTATCAAGTTTGTACTTCTCCATTGTATGATCTTTTCTCTTAAGCCTTTAAGATTTCCAATAAGATACTAAGCTCTGATACAAATTGTTGGGATTAATGGGAAGTAGTACTGAGAGGGGAGGGGTGAATCAATACCTCTAAAACTTTAACACTTTTCACCTTTCATCAATAGTAATCAATATTTACTGTATTACCAACCATATCTGATGTTATTTCTTATGCATGTAGTATTAATTCATAAACTTAATTGTATGCAACATTCATAGAAACATTAATGAAAGTAATAGACACATAATACAAGATATGATATCATAGAAAACTCATGTTAGGAAGTAAAAACTGCGGTGGGGATGGCACCCACAAAACTTCACTATCTGCATAATGGAAGGGAGTCGGTAAAGGCTTACAATTTGATCGCTTCTGATGATCTATCCTATTAGGAGTATTAATGTGGAGACCTATTAGGATCTACTTTGTTAAGATCTTTAGCAACACTGATGAAGTGTGCACTCGGTTAAGAGATTTACAATAGGACTGTTAATTCCACCTTCCTTGAAAGGATTTCTTATGTGTACCCCACTTGTTATAATCTATACAATATGTTTGATATTACTATATGCAATCTATAATTTCTGATTATAGATCCATTAAAGCTTGCAGTATATTAATATCACATATAGTGATTGCATAATACCTTTTCCTGCTCGTCGGTAGCCTTTGTTTTGTTCTTGACAACTGATTTGATCTTTTTCTATGTTGTTGCATGAATTCTCTTATTTGATCCTTAGATGCTCTCAGTGGATACAATAATCATAGAACAACATGTTCAAAATTGATTGAGCATCTATTTATACAAGTATTTGACCTATTTTAGAATCACACATTACAATGTTAACTCTAGATCCAAGGTATACAACTTGACCTTGATCCTTTAGTTTGCATGTTTTAAATTAGTTAAACTAATAAAAACAATAATAATTACATTGCTTTCTCCTCATGTAATGGATTCAAAACAAATCAAGAAGCTAAATATAAAACTTCAGTGATTTATCTAACATGGAAAGTTAGATCCACTTTTTGCGGGATGTAACTGAATGTCGGTTCTTGATCATCGGTGTGAACTAAAAGTTTTTTGGTGTTCCTTCATTGAACTAATTTTCGGGTTCCCTTCATCTCTCGGGTTCCACACTTGACTATTTTGTCCGGTTGCACTGTTGGTTACTTGTCGGGTTCCCTTGTCCTTTTTGTCATCGGGTAACACTGAATAGTGTTTTTCCGGATGCTTTGTACTTGGAAGTATCGGTAACCTTGTCATCAGTTAGTGTTGTTCCCTATATGTCGGTGTAGTATAAACCGATGGTGTTCATCATATTTTTCCTTTTATATACTAATGGAAAAACACAATGTCTTCAGTACCAAACTTCTCTTCAGTAAATTCTACCCAAGATTTGAGAAATTTTCTTCCAATCAACATACATTTCTCCACACTGATTTCATATCCAATATTTTTCAACCAAAGATTTTAGGTGACAACTTCTTCTATGAAATAATTATCACTTTCAACCAAGAAGGTAATGTTATCTGTATACATCTCAACACAAATTTTTGGGATCCTAAACCTTGATGTCATATTCTTCTAAAGCTCATAGAAATATTCTTTGCAAGCACTAACCTTATCTTCTAGTCCATCAAAGTATCTTTTGAGTTATTTTCTTATAGCAAAGTCCTCATTCCATATAACATTCTCCTTCAAAGGAAAAAAATTTCAATAGATAGATACAAGACATACAAAAAGTGATCAGAAGCAAAATATATATCCTTTATTCTTTATCAGCATAAGATTTTTCATCCTAATAATTCACACAAGTCATATTCCTTCCTTTCCTTGTCCATTTGATAAGAAACATAAACAATAATAGTGGATGTGGAACCTTCTATGTTTAAAAAATAAATCTTTTAGGCAATACCCATAGCAACATAACTTACCAAACACACTACCCTAACTACTAGTAACAAAAATGCACTAACAAATTCATTCCTTATTGGCTCTTTCATAATTTTTTTAAATTTTGGTTGAGGTACATCTTCACAACTAAAAAACCTATTGGAATCCACGAGATAGAAATTTTTAAATACCATAGTTTTAGTTGTTGATAATATTTTCTTACTTTGACACTTTTTCACATTCTCAAATTCACCAAATTCGCAAATAAAAAAATGAACATAATTTTTTATATATTCTATCAAGAAAAATAGGGTTTTTCAACCAAACCATTGTATCATTCAAAAATCTCGTAAAAACTCTTTCTAATTATGAGTACATCTAGTTTTTCAAGCTTCACAATCTTTTGTATAATAATATTTTCTTCCACAATCTTCACCAAAAGATTAATTTCATTATTCTCCATATCATATCATCATGTTTTGATAATAACAACAATATCTTTGCCAAGGGAAAATGATTTTCATTTTAGCTCCCCTTAAACCAAAACATTTGAGCTTGTTTCCAGAAGAGATCACTGCACTGAATTCATGTACACAATCATCCTTTTCTATCTCAAATTCCTTTTTATTCCAAATCCTCCTCATCTCAATCCTTATTTCCTCCACATTAATTTTCTTTGTAGGTTAATTCCTTCTTATCGAAGTCTCCATGTTTATATTTCTGCTTCTACAAAATTTAGCAATATGTCCAGTCTTGTCAAAATAGAAGTATTTGATATTCTTTTGGCATGTGTCTCTTTCATTTGTTCTTGGTCCATGTTGATTATCTTTGTGTCCAAAACCATTACAAGTATGATAGTAACCATGGAAAGATCCATTTTTTCTATTATCATAACGATTCATAAATTGATTTCTACATTGACTAGATTTGTGTCTAAATCTTTTTCAAGTAAAGCACTAAATATTTTAATTCATTCTAATTCTACATTCTATAGATTTATGTCATAATCTATTGCAATAAAATAAATAATCATTAAAAGAAGGATACCTTTGAGCATTGGGTTTCCTGACCAGTGGTTTCTTCACTGAACTTCTTTATTTCTGGAGTTGCTCCCCTTTATTCATCTCTTTAGTAGGATGACAAATTTCTGTCTTTTTAATAGGACCAACTTTTCCTTTGTCTTTGGTTCTTTTATTTGAGTATTCACCTATCTCAACCCTAATCCACCTTTTTCATTTGAATTTCTCTTCTTAGCCATTATCTCATCAATTTCGATAGTACTTTCCTTGAATTTGTCTTCCTGAATCTTTTTTTTCTAGATATGATCTCATATTCACTCCCTCTTGTTCTAGTTTTTTAAATTATCCTATTTTATCATTAATAATGTCATTCAAACATTCCTTAGTCTTTTTTTCTTCCTCAGCTTGTACCTTCATATCAACAATTAATTCAATTTCTTGTTTTAATTCCTCACTAACCTTCTTATATATTTCTCTAAATTTCTTAATGTGTTCTTTTAGCTTTTTGACATACTCATTTTATTCCTTGATATTTTCCTTCAAATATTTGTTTTCACATTCAACATTTTCAAGATATTCAAGAGAAATCTATAGTTCTCCAACCACATGAATTTATTCATTATGATGTGTGTCCACAAACCACACCGCATTTTGGTCCTCAGACGATGGGGGGGCCCCTTCTTTTTTTCTTTTTGGTCTGCCCCTATAGACATATTTTGCATTACTCAAACCTTCTTGTTGCAAAAAATATTGAATTGATAAAGTATACTCATAGACATCGTAATAAGAATTTATGGAAACTTCGTGAATATGAACACGAGGCAATACATGACACAATAAGGGTTAGAGCCAATCCAGAAGGTTCACTCAATTAGTTATGGGCTATCATGAAGAATCATTCTACAAATGGTAGAATTATTTTGACAATTTTGTATATAAATTTTGCGAAACAATC
>MU223518.1:2194081-2222400 GCA_018584345.1 Thuja plicata | reverse complement strand
ATTATTTAAATATTTAAAAAATATTAGTATCATTTATATTTAACATTAAATCTTAAATTACATTTTATATTATATATTTTCTTGTACCTCATTATCATACTATAAATTTTCTTCCACCTCATTATCACAGTGTGAATTAATATTGCACACATAGCACATCAGAGGATTGATATTATATTTTATATCAAAACTTATTTCATATTTTATATTTTTTCTATTAAATATTATGTCATCTTTCCTTAACATAATAATTGACTATTTAAATATTTAAAAAATATTAGTATCATTTGTAATTAACATTAAATCTTAAATTACATTTTACATTATATATTTTCTTGTACCTCATTATCATACTATAAATTTTCTTCCAGCATAGTGTGAATTAATATTGCACTACATGCAGCCAACATCTAGTGGAATTTTATTGCATAGCACATCAGAGGATTGATTTTATATTATGTATTTTATATTTTACATCAAAACTTATTTCATATTTTATATATTTTTCCTATTAAATATTATGTCATCTTTCCTTAAATAATAATTAATTATTTAAATATGTAAAAAATATTAGTATCATTTATATTTAACATTAAATCTTAAACTACATTTTATATTATATATTTTCTTGTGTCTCATTATCATACTATAACTTTTTTTCGAGCTCATTATCATAGTGTGAATTAATATTGCACTACATGCGGCCAACATCTAATGGAATTTTATTGCATAACACATCAGAGGATTGATTTTTTTAAATACTTTAATTTATATTGAGGTCTATACTTTAGATTTCATATTTAACATTAGAATTTATATTTTATATTTTATATTTTATATTTTATATTTTTTTTTGAGAATAGTTCATTCTCTTTGGCTGAGAGCCAAGGATTGAGGGGCATCCAATCTGCCAAATTCGCTCGGGGGACAATCCTGGCCTCATCCCTTATCAGATGTCTTCATGAGATTTGAACCCTGGTGGGCTCAATAAGAACCAGTTGAACTTCATTAAATTTTGTATTTTATATTTTACATCAAAACTTATTTCATCAAAACCATATAGCACTTAAGATTCTTTCTTAATATCTAATATATAATTTTAAATAGATTATACACATTAACTTTATTGTTATATCATAATACAACTAATCTCAGTAATACTCTTCCATTTTTTTTCCTTGGAAAAATAATTGCAAATGGCTTTCTCTAAAGGATTTTTTTTTGGTGTTTTAGGTAATAGTATTTGAAGGATCCAGGTTGTGCATTGGAAATAATCTTTGATATGTTATAGAAGATGGAACTTCATTTTACCGACATCATGGGCATAGTGTAGCAAAGGCATCCCCATTTCCAAACCTCCTCGACACAACAGAACATTCTTTAAATGAGAATATAATAAATCCCCATCAATTTCCTATAGAGCCCATGATATAAAAAGTGTTGGAATTGCAGGGGCAAAGATTTTCAAGTTTATTCAAGAGATTTACAAAAAAAAAAAGGATCTCTTTTTTATAGAGAGTCTCCCCAAAATAGGGAAGATCTGATATACACCACATTTTGTTTCACAGAAGATGTAATACAAGACTGAAACAATAAATTGGGGCTCCAAGCTCTTTTTTTTGCAGTGTCTGCGTAGTTCTAGAGGTCTGTAATGAGAGCTTGGGAAGTGCTAGAGGAAGAAGATGTGTATTTCTTAGTGCTTCCTAATTGCAGAAACAAAGTTAAGGCTCTGATTTTGAGTTTTGGAGTGAATTCCTGCAATTCAATCTTCGGTGCAGAAATGAAGAAAATCCAATTGCACAAGTGAGTCGGGATGAAACACCTATCTTTTTTTGAGCAATTTCAAATCAATATTGTAGTTGGATTTATGTTTTTAGATATATATGAATTTTCAAGAGGCCCAAGTGTCTAGAGAGGAAGATTTAGAGTCACGGGAAAGTGTACTTGTTAATCTCCTTTGGTGGGAAGAATTATAATTGTCTCGTTAGTCATTGAGCCAAGAGTTAGTTATCGAGCATAACATATGTGAGAAATAAGGATAAGAATGCATTTAATGCAATGCTACAACAATCTGGAGGATTCCAAGAATGAAAAGGAAGTTGGTTACAAGATATACGCACGAGAAAATTCAAGGAAGAAATCTATGGTATAGATTAAGAGAAAAAAAATAAAGGTTTTATTTCCAAGAAAAGTACAATTTTTGAGGTGATGCCAAAGCGGCTAACCAAGTTTCAAGTTCACTGAATTAGTTCAAAAATTTAGTCTAATTGCTGAGTGTGATTGAAGGATAACCTAATCAAGAAGATTAAGAGGAAAAAATAGAATCTATTTAAAGGATGAATTCGAAGAACAAATGGCTAGCAAGTTGAAGTGTTGAAGTGCAACCTAGTGATGTAGTGAAGAGAAAAGAAGTGATAAATCTGAGTCTAGAGAAGAGATTGATGAAGTGTTGATGCCAGTACTTAGAGAGAGCATAAAGGGATCTGATCAAGAAAGAGGTAGTTGTAGTTTAACAGATCATTTACATATTGTTTCTTATTTGCATTTGTAACAGAAAAACCTCTTAACTGAGTGAACTTAACAATCTTATTATAAAATCCTTGAGAAATGTGACATTCAAAAAGAGTGTTCAAAGCCCTCTAACTAGGCCACTCCTAATGTGGTGAAGATCTTAATAGGTCTGAGGTAAATCCCATAACAGTGTCACATTTAGAAAATGTGTGCAATCTTTAACAGGATAAGCTACAAATGAGCATACTTTAGAAGAGTATTTTCATTTATGGGTGACAATTCCCACAGAGGTTTTTCCCAAATTGGGTTTCCTCGTTAAATCTGGTGTCAAATGTGTTGAATAATTCATGTGCATGTTATTTATTATTTATGAAAATTATTGTTTAAGTTATTGAAGATATTTGGTGATTCAGTTATTGTTGTTTTTTATCCTACCGAGTTGAATCAGAGTTAAGTTTTTAAGTATTAAGTATCATAGTTATCTAATTCACCCACCTCTCTCAATAATCCAACAATTGGTATCAGAGCCAAGTACTTCAAGAGATAAGTTTAAAAGGACTTGAGTTAAAGATCAGAAGATGTATAATAGGGAGGCACCTAAGTTGAATAAGGATAACTTCTCTACATGGAAAAACTGAATGAGGTTGCACCTATTTGGTATTGGAGATTATGTAGTATATTATGTTGACAATGAGTATACACCATCAACAACTAGCCCTTTAATAGTTGATAATATAAGAGAAAATCAAGACCACACAAGCAATGATTGAGATATCATCTATTCACAGTGGCCTACAGTTAAATGACATTATAGGATGTGATACAACAAAACAGATGTGGGATAGGATTGAATTGATACATGGTGGAGATCTACATGTCATGAAGGCAAAATCTGAAAGCTTAAGAGGGAAATTTAATTCTATGAGAATGAAAGAAGGTGAAAATGTTACACTATACAACACTAGACTAAAGGAAACTATGAATGCTATTAGAGGTGTTGGAGGAAAAATTACTGAAGAAGATGTGACAAGCAAACTATTAAGAACATTGTTATTTATGTATGCCATCCGAGTGCCTACAATACAAGAACTAAGAATCTATTCCTTGGATGATTGTTTCACAGGATGCTACTATTAGTAGGTTGATTTCTTTTGAGCTTAATGATTTTGATAATAATGTTAGTAATAACTAAGAGGGGGGGTGAATCAATGGCCTCAAAAATATTCCAATTAATCAACCCAAAAACTTAGTACCACAGTATTAAGCCTCAAGTTATCTTCAGTCCTACAAGATGTATGCCTTCAAATATACTTATCAAATAACTACTACTCGGGGTGCTCTGTTAAACCTTATTCTTAATGTTTACTGAATAGTATTCTTTCAATTTACTGAATTACAGTAAATAGCTTAGTGTATACTGATCAATCCAGATTAGTTATTTGTAATGAAAAACACTAAAGTAATGACTCATAAACACTTTGACACATGGATTTTTAATATGGAAACCTTGTTAAGGGAAAAACCAATTGAAACCAGTAACCCAAAATTTTCACTCTTCTGAAGTGCGCTCGGTGAAGAGCCAACCTTATTAAAGGTTATAAAAACACTGTTAGGTGTGACCTTGTCAGAGGATTTAAAAGATTAGTTTGTCACTTGATATCGGGCATCTCTATGCTACCTTCTATGACCAAACCCTAGTTTCTCAAATGGTATCTGTCATCTTATGCTATCTTCATGATCAAACTTTTTGATACTCCTTGGGATATATCTCAATATAGAAAGGATCTTTAAATCTTGCTCAGTTAAGAGACTTCATGAATCAATGGTTAAACTGAAACAGTATGATCTGTTCACATATACAACTTATACTTGCAGATTTTTAGATCTATTGTAAGCTCATTAAACCATTGTGATCAATATATCTTTTCAATACCTTTTATCCACTTTTGTTTATGCTTGGTGATGCTATGCTCTATTGCTCAGTTTCTGCATAAATTTTATCTCTTTCTTCAGCTTGATTAATCAGGACTGTATGAAGTTGTTCTTTATCAGTTTCTCTCCAGCATCCTCTTTTTCATTCACTCCCCTTTATTTCATAACAAATTAAGTTGTCTCTTTATAGACATGACATCACCATTTCTCTCTTCTTGATTTTCTTGATCTTGGTGTGATCCGCAATCTTAGCCAATTTTGATTTAAATAAAAAATCATGTTTTATCTAATAAAAATCTTCTTGCCAACAGGTCAAAATAGCTTTAAATCCTTTACTTATCTTTGGCTTTATCTTATCGATGAAAACAATGAGAACTACCAGGTAAGTCTATATTTAGCTCTGCCAGCTAGATATTTTTTTCATTTCTAAACTCTAATTAAATTATGTGTTTTAACTCTTTGATAGCTTCAGTCAACACTCCAGTTCTCCTTAGGCTACTCCATCAAGGTTGTCTATCCTTTAGGCTTCACTGCAAAGTTCTGCTCGTCGGTTAACACTATAATTCTTGCCATCAGTGATGCTTTTGATTTCCTCTTTGGTAACTCTCTTTGGTTTCTTTTCTAGGGCATCACTATGACTTAAATTTTGGTTATCTCTATCCGTCAGGTTCCACTTGCCATCGGTGTTTGTAGTCACTTAGTGAATGCTTGTCCTTTATGCATTACTGAAAGCATAATATTTTTCTCTTTGATTCTCTAAAGTCTTTGACACTTTGATTATAACTGATTAGATTATATAAATTTGACATCAATGAGAATATAATCCATTAACTTATTTAATGTCTTGCATTATCTTTCTGCATTTCGGTGATCAACTTGGCATCTTCAAACATTCAATCAGTTACATGTCATCAATCTCTCCCTTTGGCATTGATAGAAACACACTACATTATCACACTATATTATTACTAATACAATATGAAATATAACTGTTTCATCAATCTTTCCTATTGTAACTATTACAAATGTTTGGCTCTCAGTAATCTCATATAGCTTAGATTTGTTTCTTGCATAGTGGTTTTCATCAATCTTCAACCCCTTCACTGGATAGATGTAGAATCTTTTCTCTTTGTTCTGATATGTTCTCTACCTTGACTATTCCTCTTCTTGATAATCTCTTTTTCCTTTGACAATAATCTCTCCCTTTGTATGAACTCTCTCCCTTTGTTACTTCTCTCCCTTAGATGGATATATCACATTTATTCTCTCCCTATGGATAATGAATCTCTCTCCCTTATGACAATGAGATAATCTCTCCCTTTGACAACAATGCCAAAAAATTCTTCTATATCATCTTCAACCCTTTATATAATATATTCCTTGAATTTCCCTTTTCATCAGCAATACATTGTCTCTAATGTCTGGTGTAGATTTGTACCTTGTTGTGTACAGATGTATATGTTTTTGTTCATCTTGGTGCTTACATCAACATGAATGATCTCTGATTGTGTGTAGGCTGATACAACCTCCTAGTCAGCTTACTAACCGATATACAAGGGTTGTACCCCTAGTCTCTATCTCAAATACTCAAATGTATCTTTCGGTAATGGCTTGGTGAATATATCAACTAATTGTTCCTTTGATTGAACATATTCCAGTATCACCTCCTTTGCTTGTACTTGTTCTCTTAGATAGTGGTACTTGATAGCAATATGCTTAGTCTTAGCATGCATGACTGGATTCTTAGAAATGTTAATTGCACTGGTATTATCACAATATATAATCACTAGTTCAAGGATCTTCATATTCATACCTTCCAGAAACTATTTGATCCATGCAATATTGGAGCAATTTGTAGCAGTAGCCACATACTCTGCTTCTACAGTAGACTGAGAGATGCATCCTTGCCTCTTGCTTATCTATATGACAAGTCTTTCACCCATGAAGAATGCTCCTCCAGTTGTGCTCTTTCAATCATCAATATTTACATCCCAATCAACATTTGTATAGACTTGTAGCTCAAATTTACCTTCTCTTTTATACCATAAGCCATTTTCCTCGGTGTTTTTCAGATATCTCATAATTGTCTTGGTAGCAGTCATATGTGATTCTTTGGGATTAGTAGAGAATCTTGCAACTATTCCAACTGCATGTGCTATATCTGGTCTGGTATGAAAAACATACATTAGTTTTCCAATCATTAATCTATACAAGGTTTGATTTACCTCATTTGATTTGTCTTCTTTTTTCAGCTTAAATTCAATAGCCATAGGTGTTCCAACTAGTTTGGAATCTTCCATCTTGAATATCTTCAATACTTCCTTTATGTATCCCCAAACATAGACATTTCAAATTCTTTTCTCATTTCATTAGAAAAGGATTTGCATAACATTTCATTTCCCCCAAAAATGACATCATCAACAAATATTTCACCAATCAGAATATTACCATCGGTATCTTCTTTTAAGTACAGATTGTTATTTTCACTTGTTCCTACAAATTCAATGCTAATGAGATAGGATTGAAGTCTTTCATACCATTCTCTAGGTTCTTGTTTCAATTCATACAAGGCCTTATGTAGTCTACATACCATGTTCCTCTTTTCTGGATCAAAAAACCCTTTTGGTTGTTCAATGTATACCTCTTCTTCTAGTATTCCATTTAGGAATACAGATTTGACATCCATCTGGTATACCTTGAATCCTTTGAGTGCAGCATAAGCAAGTAAGATTCTAACTCCTTCTAGTCTAGCAATGGGTGCAAATTTTTTTTCCATAATCAATACCTTCTTATGCATATCCCTTGCATACTAACCTTACATTGTTTCTTGTGACTTCTCCATTCTCATTCAGCTTGTTTCTGAATATCCATTTGGTACCGATGACATTATTTTCATCTAGTCTCAGTACTAGTGTCCATGTATTGTTCTTCTTGATCTTTTCTCTTTCTTCATTCATAGCATTGACCCATTCTTCATTCTCAAGTGTAGTATTAACAGATTTAGGCTCAAAATCACAAAGTAAACATCTAGTGTTTAGTGACTTACTTCTTGTTCTCATTCCAACCTTATTTTCTCCTATGATTTGATTTTTTGGATGATGTCTTCTGACATACTTGACAAGCTTTCGCTCATCTTTTTGTCCATCATTCTGATCATCTTCTTGACCTTCATTCTGATCTCCATCACTTGGTACATCATCTTGGGTATTATCCTAATTTTTGGTAATTGCAGCCTGATGCTCGGGTGCAATGTTCTATTGCTCAAGAGCGATACAATGTTTCTTGGGTAGAGTGGTAGACTCTTCAGTATAAAAAAAATTGTTGTAGTCCTCTGGTTCTCTTCTTCTTTCCTTATCATTCTTTTCTACAAATTCATTGTCTTTACATTTGCACTTTCAATGATCTTGTTAGATGACTTGTTAAGACATTTATAGGCCTTGCTTTTGGTGGAATACCCTAGAAGGATACCTTCATCACTTTTGGAGTCAAGCTTTCCATTTCCATCATCCTTCAAAATATAAAAATGACTACCAAAAATTCTGAACTAACTTACATTGGGTGTGTAACCATACCAAAGCTCATAGGTGTTAGTAATAACTGAGAGGGGGGGTGAATCAGTGGCCTCAAAAATTAATCCTTAAATCAACCCTTCAAACTTAGTACCACAAAGTATACCTCTAGTTATCTTCAGCCATGTAAGATGAATGCCTCTACTTGTTGGAATTCTTTGTAAAACCTTCTTCGGTATGTTTACTGATAAGCAGTCTTTCTATTTACCGAAACATAGTTAATAATTAGTGTAT
Organism: Thuja plicata; assembly: GCA_018584345.1. NCBI lineage: Eukaryota > Viridiplantae > Streptophyta > Pinopsida > Cupressales > Cupressaceae > Thuja > Thuja plicata. Next base: position 2,214,154 of record MU223518.1, on the reverse strand, counting down.
ACCGATCAATCCAGATTTACTTAAGTGAAATGCAAAAAAATAAAGTAATGACTCATAGAGACATTAAAACATGGAATTTTTATGAGGAAACCCTGTTAAGGGAAAAACCATTGGGATCGGTACCCCAAATTTTCACTCTTCTAAAGTGAGCTTGGTTAAGAGGCAACCCTGTTAAAGGTTTCAAACACACTATTAGGTGTGACCTTGTTAGAGGATTTAAATAGATAGTTTTTCACTTAGTATCTGGCATCTAATGCTACCATCCTTGATCAAACACTCACTTGGCCTATCAATAGGTATCGGGCATATCCAATGCTACTTTGTATGATCAAAATTTTTGATACTCCTTGGGCTGTATCTCAATTACAAAATACCTTTAAGTCCTACTTGGTTAAGAGACCTAATGCTTCAATGGTTAAACTAAAATAGTAAATTGATCTATTCACATATAAAACTTGAATTATAGATTTTCAGATCTATTGTAAGTGTATTACCTTTCTGATCAATGTTATCAATTCAATACCTTTGCTCCACACTATTCTACTATGTGATGTTGTATCACTGTTCGTCCGTGTCTATAGAATTTACCTCTTTCCTTAGCTTGATTGATCAGGTCTGAATGAAGACTTTCTTCTCCTTCAGAATCTCTTCAGCATCTATCCTCTTGTCACTCCCCTTATTCATAATGAATAATTTTTTCTCTTATATAGACATGATTTCATCATTTCTTGGCTTTCTTGATCTTGGAATGATCCACAATTCCTTCCAATTAGATTTAAAGAAAAACTCCAGTTTTATCTCATAGAGATCTTCTTGCCAACTGGACAAAGCATCTTTAAATCCTTTACTTATCTTCGGCTTTATCTTGTCGATTAAAAAAATGATAAGTATCAGTTAAGTCTATTTTTAGCTCTTGACAACTAAGCATTTTGTCATTTCTAAACTCTCTATTCTGTCGGTCAATACTTCAGTTAGTCATCGGTGATAACTGATTGTTCTATCGGTGTGACTTCAGTTGTCTTCGAGAGATCCATCTATCGGACAACACTGTAATTTTGTTTGTCAGGTTACACTGTGCTTTTCTCTTTGGGAAACACTGTAAATTTTCTCTCATTGGTTTACTCTAACTGTCGGTGTGCACTTTGTCAGTGTATACAGTCACTTTGTGAATACTTGACTTATATGAGTTACTGATAGCATAGATTTTGATTCATTGGTTCTCTAAAGTCTTTTAGAAATATGTGCATGACCATATAGATTATATCAAGTTGACATTAACGAAAATACAATACATTAACTTTCTGTGTCTTGGTGATCATCAACTTAATATCTTCAAACATTCAATCAGTTATAGTTCATCAATCTCTCCCTTTGGCATTGATGGAAACACACTACATTATCACACTATATTATCACTAATACAATATGAAATATAATAGTTTAAGTTCATAAAAATACCAATCTTATGTACTATAACCGATACAAATATTTGGTCCTTAATAAGCTTATATAGCTTAGATTTGATTCTTGCAGCTCTCTTTCTATCTTCAATCCCTTCACTGGATAGATGTAGAATATTTCTTCCTCTGATGTGATGTGTTCTCTACCTGTGTCAAACTCTCTCTCCCTTTGACTGTTCTCTATTCTTTTGATGTCTTTTGTCAGTAATTCTCTCCCTTTGTATGTACTCTCCCTTTCTGGTTACATCTCTCCCTTTGGATAATGTGATGTATATAATCTCTCCCTAATGTGATAATGGATATAATCTCTCCCTTTGAAAACAATGCCAAACACATATTTTGACAGTAATGCCAAATAATCCTTTCTATCCATAATATACTCCTTGAATTTCCCAATCCATCAACAATACAACTCTGATGCTCGGAGTAGATAAATACCTTGTTGTGTATAGATTTATCTTTGAAGTCCATCTCTTTTCTTGCATCAACATGAATGATATTCTAATAATATGTAGGTTGATGCAGCCTTCTATTCATTTTACTGACCAGTAGACAAGGGTCTGACCCCTAGTCTTTTTCTCAAGTACTCAAATGCATCCTTGGGAAGTGGCTTGGTGAACATATCAGCTAATTGTTCCTTTGATTGCACACACTCAAGTATCACCTCATTTTCTTGAACTTGTTCTCTTAAATAATGATACTTGATAGCAATATGGTTTGTTTTAGCATGCATGACTAGATTCTTGGAAATGTTTATTGTACTGGTATTATCACAATAGATAGTTACTGGTTCAAGAATTTTCATATGCATACCTTCCAGTAATTGTTTGATCCATGCAATATTTGAGCATTTTACAGTAGCAACAACATACTCTTCTTCTACATTTGACTAAGAGATGCACCCTTGCTTCTTATTGATCCATGTGACAAGTCTATCCCCCATAAAGAATGCTCCTCCCATTGTACTCTTTCGGTCATCAATATTTCTAGCCTAATCAGCGTCGGTAAAGACCTTAAGTTCAAATTTACCTTCTCTTCTATACCATAAGCCATATTCCTTGATATTCTTGAGATATCCTAGGATTCTTTTCACAGCATTCATATGTGATTCCCTAGGATTAGCAGAAAACCTTGCAACTATTCCTACTGCATGTGCAATATCTAGTCTAGTATGTACAACATACATGAGTTTTCCAATCATTGATCTGTACAAAATCTGATTTACCTCTGATGACTTGTCCTCCTTTGTTAGCTTACATCTAGTTGCCATCGGTGTTCCAACTAGCTTGGAATATTTCATCTTGAATATTTTCAACACTTCTTTGATGTATTTGGATTGTGTAATGAAAATACCTTCATCTTGTTACATGATCTATAGACCAAGAAATAACTTGATCTCTCCAAACATAGACATCTCAAATGCTTTTCTCATTTCATTTGTAAATGATTTTCATAGCATATCATTGCCTCCAAATATGATGTCATCAACAAATATTTCAGCAATCAAAATGTTAGCATTAGTATCTTCCTTCAAATAAACATTACTGTTTTCACTAGTTCTTATAAATCCAATACTTATGAGATAGGAATGAATTCTTTCATACCAGGCTCGGGGTGCTTATTTCAATCCATACAAGGCTTTGTGTAGTCTACATACCATGTTCATCTTGTTTGGATCAACAAACCCTTCTGGTTTCTCAATGTATACCTCTTCCTCAAGTATTCCATTTAGGAATGTAGACTTGACATCCATTTGGTATACCTTGAATCCTTTACATGCAGCATAAGCAAGTAATATTCTCACTCCTTCTAGCCTAGCAACCGGTGCAAAGATTTGTCCATAGTCAATCCCTTCTTCTTGTGCATACTCCTTGCATACTAGTCTTGCTTTTTTTCTAGTGACTTCTCTATTCTCATTCATTTTATTCCTGAATATCCATTTTGTACCGATGACATTATTGTCATCAGGTCTCAGTACAAGTATCCATTTCTTGTTTTTCTCAATCTACTCAATCTCCTCATTCATAGCACCAATCCATTCATCATTATTAAGTGCAGCATTGACAGATTTTGGCTCATAATCACAAATCAGACATCTTGTGTTTAGATACTTACTTATGGTTCTCATACTACCCTTCTTGTCTCTAATGATCTAGTTTTGTGGATGGTTCCTTCTGACATATCTGGAAAGTACAGGTTCAATTCTTTGTCTATCATCTTGATCATCATTATGTCCATTCTGATCTCCATCACTTGGTACATCATCTTGAGCAATCCTGATTATCGGTATTTGTAGCCTGATGCTCGAGTGTAATAATCTGTTGCTTGGGAGCTATACATTGTTGCTAGGGAAGAGTGTCAGGTTCTTCATTGTAGAAAAACCTGTTGTAGTGCTCTGGTTCTAAGGTGCTTTCCTTTTCATTCTTCTCTACAAATTTATCTATCTTTACATTTGCACTTTCAAAAAAATTGTTAGAGGCTTTATTAAGAAATTTATAAGCCTTTCTCTTGGTGTAATACCCTAGAAAGATTCCTTCATCACTTTTGGAGTCAAGCTTTCCATTTCTATCATCTTTTAAGATATAACATTGACTACCAAAGATCTTGAAGTAACTTACATTGGGTGTGCAACCATACCATAGCTCATAGGGTGTCTTCTTGGTGTCTTTCTTCAAATTTACTCTATTTAATGTGTAAACAATAGTAATTACAACTTCTCTCTAGAAGACTTCGGTGATGTCTTTCTCTATCATCAATGTCCTTGCACAATTAACAATGGATTTGTTCCTTCTTTCAGCAATTCCATTTTGTTGTGGTGTTCTCGGTGCAGAGACTTGTCTTTTGATTCCATTCTCATTACAAAAGTTAGTGAATTCATCTGAAATAAATTCCCCTCTTCTATCTTATCTTAAGCATTTTAATTCCTTACCACTTTGTTTTTCTACCATTTCTTTGTACCATTTAAACATCTTGAATGCTTCATATTTATCTTTGAGAAACATAACTGTCATCATTCTAGAGTAATCATCAACAAAGAGAATAAAATATCTATCACCATAATAACTCTTTGTCCTCATGGGTCCACATAGATCAATATGGACTAATTCTAGAATGGCATCAGATGTATGGGTTTTGCTTTTGAAACTACACTTTTTCATCTTACCTTTTTGACAATTTTTGCACATGATATTGTCTGGCTTAATCATCATCGGTAAGCCTCTTACATTTCTCTTTCCACTTATCTTTATCATGTTGTCAAAGTTTACATGACACAATATTTTGTGCCACAACCATATGTCTTCATTTCTAGCCATTAAGAAAGTGGTGTCAGTATCGTTCAGATAGAATAAGTTACCTTTTGTCTGCTCACCAGTACCAATCAGACTTCCTGATTTATTCAAGGTCTTTACCTTCTTATTTTCAAATGCTACTCCATGACTTGAATTATTCAACTAAGAAACACTCAATAGATTATAATTCAATCCTTTCACCCAATAAGAATTTTCACATTTTATCAGGTTGTTCAACATTATAGTTCCTTTACCTCCAACTGGACAAGCTGTGTCATTACCCATTCTTGTTGAACCACCATTATAGTATTCAAAAGTCTCAAAAAAAAATTTGTCACCAGTCATATGGTGAGTGCATCCATTATCTATGATCCAAACATCATTTTTACTAACTTTAGATATGAGTGCAGTTTCTACATACCTTTCTTCATCATCATCTGAATCATCATTTACTGCCACAAACACCATCTCGATGTCTTCATCAAATTCAGTGTCAGTATCTTCATCTTTTCATTTAGCTAGGTAACTGGCCTTCTTTGATTTGTCCTTGTAGTCTCGGGTATCTCTTCTTTCGGATTGTCGGTTGCTTCTGTAATCACCTCTGTCAAACTTCTTTTCAAATGACCTCTCATTACTTTTGTCATCTTTTCTTCTGTTAGGACATCTTGCAGCAAAGTGTCCAATTTATTTATAGTTAAAACATACAATTGGTAATTTACCTTTGCCTCTCTGCATTCTTCTAGCCATAAGTGCTTCAATTTCATCAAGATCTTCTTCTTCACTTTCACTATCACTATCTTTTCTCATAATGTGTTTATGACTTGATTTAATTATTCTCAAAGAAGGTTTGAATGCAGACTCTATGTTTGGTAAGACACTATTATCAAAGTTATTCATCTCAAATGAAATCAGTATTCCAATCAAACTATCTAGAGTAACATTGTTATTTTCTACTTCTCTCATTTCTTGTATGGCAGATAATCTAATAGCATAAGTAGGTAGCAAGGTTCTAAGAATTTTACTTACCATTGTATCTTCATTTAGTACACCTCCAAATCCTCAGATTGCATTGACTACCTCTTTGATTCTTGTGCTGTATTGTGTGATGTTTTCACCTTATTTCATTTTGAGATCATCAAACTTTCCTCTAAGGCTTTCTGCCTTGGCTCTCAGAATATTTTTATCACCACCATGTACAAGCTTCAGTTTGTCCCACATCTGCTTTGCAGTTGTACATGCTTTGACATCTTCAAATTAAACATCGGAGAGTGAGGAAGAAATCTCTATCATCATGCAGTTTTTCTCATGCTTCTCTCTCATTTGTTCAAGTGTGGGTGCTCCTATGGGTGAAAGATATTCAGTATCTAAGTATTGAGTGACATCATTTCCATTACCTGATAAGTGGAGTCTTATCCTACTTTTCCATGAAGCAAAGTTGTCTTTGTTCAACTTGGGCACATCTCATCTGTTCATCTTTTGATCATTAGCTTAGGTCTTGAAACCTTCCTTCTAAGCACACAAGCTCTAATACCAATTTTTAGTAATAACTGAAAGGGGGGGGTGAATCAGTGGCCTCAAAAATTAATCCTTAAATCAACCCTTCAAACTTAGTACCAAAAATTATACCTCTAGTTATCTTTAGTCCTGTAAGATGAATTCCTTGAAATACTTATATCAAATTACTACTTGTCAGAATGCTTTGTAAAACCTTCTTCTATATGTTTACCGATAAGCAATCTTTCTATTTACTGAAACACAGTAAATAACTAGTGTATACCGATCAATCAAGATTTACTTAAGTGAAATGAAAAACAATAAAGTAATGACTCATAGACACATTAACACATGGATTTTTAATGTGGAAACCCTATTAAGGGAAAAACCATTGGGACCGATACCCCAAATTTTCACTCTTCTAAAGTGAGCTCGGTTAAGAGCCAACCTTGTTAAAGGTTACAAACACACTGTTAGGTGTGACCTTGTTAGAGGACTTAAATAGATAGTTTGTCACTTAGTATCTGGCATCTAATGCTACCATCCTTGATCAAACACTCACTTGGCCTATCAATAGGTATCAGGCATATCCAATTCTACTTGTATGATCAAACTTTTTGATACTCCTAGGGATGTATCTCAATTACAAAAGACTTTTGAGTCCTGCTTGGTTAAGAAACTTGATGCTTCAATGGTTAAACTGAAATAGTAAATTGATCTGTTCACATATACAACTTGAATTGTAGATTTTCAGATTTATTGTAAGTGCATTACCTTTCTGATCAATATTATCAATTCAATACCTTTGCTCCACACTGTTCTACTCTGTGATGTTGTATCACTGTTCGTCGGTGTCTGTAGAATTTAGCTCGTTCGTTAGCTTGATTGATCGGGTCTGAATGAAGACTTCTTCCCCTTTAGAATCTCTTCAGCATCTAGTCTCTTGTCACTCCCCTTATTCATAATGAATAATTTTGTCTCTTATATAGACATGATTTTACTATTTTTTGGCTTTCTTGATCTTGGCGTGATCCACAATTCTCACCAATTATATTTAAAGAAAAACTCTAGTTTTATCTCATAGAGATCTTCTTGCCAACTAGACAAAGCAACTTTAAATCCTTTACTTTTCTCTGTCTTTATCGTTTTGATTAAAAAAATGATAAGTATCAATTAATTCTATTTTTAGCTCTTGACAGCTAAGCATTTTGTCATTTTTGAACTCTCTATTTTGTCGGTTAATACTTTAGTTAGTCATCAGTGATAACTGACTTTTCCGTCGGTGTGACTTTAGCTATCTTCGGGATCTTTACCCATTGGGCAACACTATAATTCTGTTCATCGGGTTGCACTGTGCTTTTCTCATCGAGCAACACTGTAAATTTTCTCTCGTTGATTTACTCTGACTGTCGGTGTGCACTCTGTTGGTGTATAAATTCACTTTGTGAATACTGGACTTATATGCATTAGTGATAGCATAGCCTTTGATTCATTGGTTCTCTAAAGTATTTTAGAAATATGTACATGACCATACATATTATATCAAGTTGACATCAAAGAAAATACAATAAATTAACTGATTTAATGTCTTGTATTAACTTTTTGTGTCTTGGTGATCATCAACTTAACATCTTCAAACATTCAATCAGTTATAATTCATCAATAAGGTGTCTTCTTTGTGTCCTTCTTCAATTTTACTTTGTTTAATGTGTAGACAGTAGTACTGACAGCTTCCCTCCAAAAAGTTTGAGTGATACTTTTCTTAATCATTAATGTTCTTGCACAGTCAACAATTGATTTGTTTCTCCTCTCAGCAATTTCATTTTTTTGTGGTGTTCTTGGTGCAGAAACCTATCTTTTAATTCCATGCTCATTATAGAAATTAATGAATTCATCTGAAATAAATTACCCTCCTCTATGTGACCTTAAGAATTTCAATTTCTTATCACTTTGTTTTTCTACCATAGCCTTATATCATTTAAACATCTTGAATTCTTCAGATTTATCTTTTAAGAACATAACTGTCATAATTCTAGAATAAACAAAGATAATGAAATACCTATCTCCATAGTAACTCTTTGTCCTTAGGGGTCCACATAGATCAGTATGGGATAATTCTAGAATTGCATTAGATGTATGGGTTTTACTCTTGAAACTAGACTTTGTCATCTTACCTTTTTGACAGTTCTTGCACATGATATGCTTGGGCTTTGTCATGCTCGGTAAGCCTCTGACATTCCTTTTATTTCTTATCTTTATCATGTTGTCAAAATTCACATGACACAATCTTTTGTACCACAACCATATGTCTTCATTTCTAGCCATTAAACAAGTGGTGTTAGTGTCATCAAGATAGAAAAGGTTACCTTTTGTCTACTCACCAGTTCTGATCAACCTTCCTGATTCATTGAAGATCTTTGCCTTCTTATTCTAAAATGCTACTCGATGACATGTATTGTTCAGTTGTGAAACACTTAACATATTATAATTCAGTCCTTTTACCCAGTAAGCATTTTCACATTTGATCAGGTTATTCAACATTATGGTTCCTTTACCTTCAACTGGACAAGGTGTGTCATTATCCATTCTTACTGAACCACCATTATAGTATTCAAAAGTTTCAAACTTTTCCTTATCACTGGTCATGTAGTGAGTGCAGCCACTATCTATGATCCAGACATCATTCTTACTAACTTTAGATATGAGTGTAGTTTATACATACCTTTCTTCTTCTTCATCTGAATTATCCTTCATGGCTACAAATACCATCTCAATCTCTTCTTCAGATTGAGTGTCAGTGTCATCAGCTCTATTCTTAGCTAGGTAACAAGATTTCTTTCCTTTGTCCTTGTAGTCTCAAGTATCTCTTCTTTCAGATTGTTGGTTGCTTTGGTAATCTCTATTATCACCTCTATCAAACTTCTTCTCATATGTTCTGTCATTACTTATGTCATCTTTTCTTTATTAGGACATCTTACAGCAAAGTGTCCAACCTCTTTACAATTAAAATATACAAGTGTTAATTTATCTTTGTATCTACCTTTTCCTCTCTATAGTCTTCTTTCCATTAGTGCTTCAATCTCATCAAGTCATTGATCCTCATTATCATTGTCACTATCATTCCTAATAGTTCATCTATGACTTGAATTACTTATTCTCAAAGAAAATTTGAATGCAGATTCTATAGATGGTAAGATACTATTATCATAGTTATTCATCTCAAATGAAATCAGTCTACCAATCAGACTATCTAGAGTAACTATATTATTTGTAACTGCTCTCATTTCTTGAATAGCAGAAACTCTAATAGCATATACAAGCAATAAGGTTCTTATAATTTTACTTACCACTGTCTCCTCTTCAATTACACCTCCAAATCCTCAGATAGCATTAACTACCTCTTTGATTTTGTAGCTATACTGAGTGATATTTTCTCCTTCTTTCATCCTTAGGTCATCAAACCTCCCTCTTCAATTTTCTGCCTTGGCTCTTAGTACATTAGCATCTCCTCCATGTACCAGCTTCAACTTATCCCACATTTTCTTTGCAGAGGTGCAGGTTTTGACATCTTCAAACTCAACATCAGAGAGTGATGAGGCAAGTTCTATCATCATGCAATTATGCTCATGATTTTCTCTCAATTTCTCAAGAGTATGAGGTCCTTTAGGAAACACATATTCAGTATCACGGTGTTGAGTAACATCATTACCAATACCTGATAGGTGGTATTATTCTACTTTTCCATGATGCAAAGTTATCTTTATTCAACTTGGACACATCTCATTTGTTCATCTTGTGATCTTTTTATTGAGCTTTTAAACTCCCTTTATAAGCACACAAGCTCTGATACCAATTGTTAGTAATAACTAAGAGGGGGGGTGAATCAGTGGCCTCAAAAATATTCCAATTAATCAACCAAAAATCTTAGTACCACAATATTAAAACTCTAGTTATCTTCAGTCCTACAAGATGTATGCCCTCAAATATACTTATCAAATAACTACTTGTCAGAGTGCTTTGTTAATCCTTATTCTTAATGTTTATGAATAGCAGTCTTTCAATTTACCGAATAACAGTAAATAGCTTAGTGTATACCGATCAATCTAGATTAGTTATATGTAATGAAAAACACTAAAGTAATGACTCATAAACACTTTGACACATGGATTTTTAACATGGAAAATATGTTAAGGGAAAAACCACTTGGGACCGGTAACCCAAAATTGTCACTCTTCTTAAGTGAGATTGGTGAAAAGCCAACCATGTTAAAGGTTACAAACACACTGTTAGGTGTGACCTTGTCAGAGGATTTAAAATATTAGTTTGTCACTTGATATCGGGCATCTCTATGCTACCTTCTATGACCAAACCCTAGTTTTTCAAATGGTATCTAGCATCTCATGCTATCTTCATGATCAAACTTTTTTATACTCGTTGGGATGTATCTCAATATAGAAAGGATCTTTAAATCCCGCTTGGTTAAGAGAGTTTTTGAATCAATGGTTAAATTGAAACAATATGATCTATTCACATATACAACTTATACTTACATATTTTTAGATCTATTATAAGCTCATTAAACCATCCTGATCAATATATCTTTTCAATACCTTTGCTGCACTTTTTTTTTCTGCTTAGTGATGCAATGATATGTTGCTCAGTGTCCGCAGAAATCTTTAGCTCTTTCCTTAGCTTGATTGACCAGGACTGTATGAAGTTGTTCTTCATCAGTTTCTCTCTAGAATCCTCTTTTTCATTCACTCCCCTTTATTTCATAATGAATTAAGTTGTCTCTTTATAGACATGATATCATCATTTCTCTTTTCTTGATTTTCTTGATCTTGGCGTGATCCGCAATCTTAGCCAATCTTGATTTAAAGCATAAATCTTGTTTTATCTTGTAGAAATCTTCTTTCCAACTAGTCAAAACATCTTTAAATCCTTTACTTATCTCTAGCTTTATCTTGTCGATGAAAATAGTGATAACTAATAGTTAAGTCTATATTTAGCTTTGCCAGCTATATATTTTGTTGTTTCTGAACTCCAGTTAACTTCGGTGTTTTAACTCTTTGATATCTTTGATCAACACTCCAGTTCTCCTCGAGCTACTCCATTGGGGTTGTCTTTCCTTCGGGCTTCACTGCAAATTTCTCCTCATTGGTTAACACTATAATTCTGGCCTTCAGTAATTCTTGTGATTCTGCTCTTCAGTAATGCTCATCAGTTTCTTTGCTCGGGCATCACTGTGACTTAACTTTTGGTTATCTATGACTGTCGGGTTCCACTAGCCATCGATGTTTGTAGTCACTTAGTGAATTCTTGTCTTTTATGCATTACTGAAAGAATAATCTTTTTCTCTCTGACTCTCTGAAGTCTTTGACACTTTGAATATAACCGATTAGATTATATCAAGTTGACATCAATGACAATATAATCCATTAACTTATTTAATGTCTTGCATTATCTTTTTGCATTTCGGTGATCAACTTGGCATCTTCAAAAATTCAATCAGTTACATGTCATCAAATAATTTACCTAGTACTGCTAGGATTGAGTATGTATTTAAATCATCTTTGAAGATTGGAAGTTCTAGGGAGTCTAGACCTAGTCATGGTAATGCAAGTAGTGCTAGTGAAAGATTCTATAGTTGTAAGAGTGATTTAGAAGAATTGTATGTTGAAGATGAAGAAAATGAAAGATAATTTGAAGCTCCACTAGCTAGAAGACTAAAGATAAGTCAAGTAAAATACTGAGGTAATCTTCCCTTGAAATGTTTTAAATGTAATAAGATTGGACATATTCCTTCTAGATGCCCTGAAAATGATAGTGATGAGAAGAAAGACAACTGAGATGAGAAAAAAAGAGAAAAAAGATTAAGGAGATTCTGAGATTACAAAAATAAAGGTAATAATTCATGTCATATTGAAAATGAAGGACTAACTAATCATGACATAGATGATGATGTCAAAGAATAATTTGTAAATGTTTCCATCAAGGTCAATTCTGATGAATAAAAGCAAAAAGAGAAAGCCCTAATATCACATGTAAGTAAAAATGATACATGGGTTATAGATAGTGGGTGTTCACACCACATGATTGGTGATACAATTAAGTTTATTACTTTGGAAGAACATAATGGAGGATATGTTAGATTCGGTAATGATGCTCCATATCCTGTGAAAGGTAAAGGTTCAATAATTCTATTAAATAATACAAGATGTGATGATGTATATTGGCTTGAAGGATTAAAGTACATTTTTTGCTAATTTGATACAAGATGTAATGCCTCATGTGATACAAATTATTTGTGCTATTAATTTGATGAACCATTTGATAAATGAAATAAATCCAAAACTTCTTTTGAAAAAAAACTGTAGGGTTGGAGATAACGATACTTTTGAATTTGCAATTCTTCATAGTTGTGATAAAAAAGATAAAGGATGTTTTCCACAAAATGTTGATTGTAAGAGAATAGGAAGACTAGGATATGTAAAACAATTTTAAAATACTATTATACAGTATAGGGATAAATGATAAAGTACTTATATAAATGGAAAAGAAGATGATGTTACAAGTACAAAAAGCTCTACCAAATATATTCAAGAAATGCAATATTCTTATCGTCATAGGAACTAACATAGAAAATAAATGTGTTGGGATCTTCATCCTTGTAGTATTTCTCAATTGAAGTATCATTCTAAAAAAAATTGAATAAGAAATGAAAAAATAAATCTATGATAAAAATATATGCAAAGAAATTGTGGATAGATTTAGGGGTGCAGTTAGCAAAAGATAACATATATATTTAAGAGGTTGTACAAGCATAAATATCTATATGCTAAAAGTGATAGAAATCAAGATAATCAACATTCCCTAAAACATTATAAATTTATTCTTTTTCACACCCATAGTAACTTTACTTATTTGTATCAGAAGGAAAGAAGTAATCTACAAAGCCATTTAAATGAAAACATTATTCATAGTATCATAAACACGAAGACACCATATTTTTATCGTAGAAACCCATCAATGAAAAACCATAGAGAGGGTTAACTCTTAATATAGTTTATCATCCTAAAAAGTTAGCACCCATAATTGGATGTCTTTTAGGACCTATTAGACCCCATTCTGGTGATTTTGAGGTCTATATGTATGCTATGCTTGATCCCAGAGGTTTGCATTTATGATTTTCCCACATCTGCTCACTTTTCCCAACATCCTAGGCTTATTCTACCTAGGATAAGTTGAATCTTCAACTTATTCCCATGGGGTACAAGTCAAGATCTCAACTTTTTCTATGGGGTACAAGCTAGCTCTCGACTTGTCCCTAGGTTTTTTAGCCTAGATTTGGCTATGTGTCCAATGTCAAGGTCTCTCTCCAAGTTCTTATTTTTTGGTTGTCCTGGATCAAATTTGAATAAAAAATGAGTATAAAAGGACCTCCCATCCTCTCATTTTGTCATCCATCGTTATTTAAATCCATGAATCAAGTGCAAACAATATCATATCCAAGTACAAGCTAATCAAGCATTAAAGAAATCAAGCATTCAAGTTGTGCAATTGAGGATTTGGATTCAAGATTTGAGGGAAAGAATCCAATTCAAGATCTCAAATTCTCCATTTCTTCAAGATCTATTAAAGAAATGGAAACCTTCTCAATTTGATGCAAGTTTCTCTCCCATGATGGCCAAGTAGAGGAATTCGTAAGTCAAGCAAGAAGATCCTTTCATCCTTCTTTATCTTTCCTTTTTCAAGTGGTTATCAATCATACATGCATTCATGATCTAGGAGTGTAAATCATAGATCTATACATTTTTTAGGTCATTCTTGATTCTACATCTCATTCCAAGCACATTACAAGAATCTTCATGGATTTGATAGATCTCAATATCCATCCATGAGGGTTTTACATGCAAGGTGAATCAATCATTTACCTTCTTACTTTACACGCTTCTTTCCTTTATGAAATTTTAGTTCAATTTCAAGGTTGATTCCTAAATAAGGGTTTTACCAAGGAAAACCCATTTCCACAACTATTTTCCATTTTTTGTGCTCGAGAATTGGTTTTGGGACTTGTGAATCTGGATCAGGGAAGTTTAGGTGCAAACAAAGGAACCCAAAAAGTTTCATCAGATTTGGAGCTACTGGGAACAAGTCAACTTATCAAATTGTTCCAGGGTAAGATTTGAATTATCAACTTGTCTCTGCACTTTTTGGTTGAAAATTGTAGAGAAGATAGATATAGGTCTCATAATTCTAGTTCTAGAGTTACAGGAAGATTTGACATTCTGGGATAGCCAAATTCAGCTATGAAGTTCAGATTTCCTCTTCTTGATTCAAGGTGAAATCATTTCTCCTTATTTCTTGAATTTGTCTGGGTAGATCAGATCTTCTATATCTTTCTTTATCATGTCATTATCATATCTACCCCAAAAAAAATGAATAGAAAATCCCCCTTTGGTTTGGATCTTGCATTAGCACCCTTATCCCTTTGGTTGTGCTAATCAGATCTTCACTTAAGGGTTGGGTTTGTATTCCTAATGTACACTAGATATTGGTGAGTGATCTACATCTTAGCATTTCTCACCATTTTATGCTATACATAAAATATACCTAGTTATAATATATTAAAAAATTTCTCATTGCAAGGTTCATTATCAAAGGGATCACTACCCAAGAGAAGTAAGTAAATAAAATGAAATTTTATAGTTGCATCTCACATATGCATGAATTCAGTTCCTTTTAGGATTTGCAATTAGACTATGCACACTTCATCCATTCTTATGTAACTCACACCTGATCTTAAGTCATAATCACATATCACCGCATATATAATGCATATCCTTCAAGCTTCATTACCAAAAGAGTATATCATATATACTATTCTAATTGTACTTCAAGTCAATCATGCACACTTCAACCAATGGGTTGGTTCCAGAAACACTTCACATGTTAAACCTCAAAAATATTTCATACATTCACCCAAACAACACATCCAAAGTATAATCAAAATTAGTGCCAGCTGGAAATCACACATTATACATGATTCTTAATCTTACTCTGAAACTTGTAGGACCAAAAATGATCACCTAGTAATTTGTGGATATTCTAATAAATTTTTACATTCCAAAGGAAATGGAGCAACTAAATATTGAACTTTCAAGTCGTATATATCTCATTTCATAGATCCATAACATGTCCTAACTTGAATATAGGAAGCTCTAGCATCCATAAACATTCTATCCAAACCACAAACCCATATCTACAATGGTGGAGAGATGGAAACCAAAACATGAAGAGTAGAATCACAGAATTGCCATAGTAGACACAACATAAGTCAACAAAGGTATGTTGACATCAATGAAATTTGTAAAGTCCATGAACAAAAATTTTCTTCATATATCATCGAAAAATTCAACAATGACACAAATCTAAAAATATCCCCCTTTGTCATTGATGGCAGCATGCTAAAATATATACTCTCCTCAAAACAATTCTTCAATACTACACTCCCCCAAAATTATTCTCCTTCCAACACTACTCTCCAAGATTGTTCTTCTTCCAAAAATACTCTCCACTTACCAAAACTACTCACCCCCTTATCCATCAAGGAAAAATGTTATAAAAAATATACCTTCACATAGCTCCCCCTATCATCAACAATGCTTATTCAGAAAAAAAAAAAAAATGAACTCAATTACCTTTATGAGGGAATATATATTTGTACTTTTCTATAATTTTTGGGAGAAAATAATTCCAAGAACTAATAATAGATAACAACACTGGGAATAAGATTTTTCCAAAGAAAATAAATAATCAATGCTTCTTCAATCCTTTTCTTGTCATAAGATGGTCGTGATAACCATACATCTCCTATTTTTTTATACCATCAGGTTGCTCAAGTATCTTCAATACCTTGTTAGTTTCAAATGGATCATTGTTAAAGGAACCAAATTTTTCCTTAGTTCTTCTCTTTGAAATAAAATTCAATGGGTTTCGTATCATCAATGTTAATTACTTTAGTCTTTTCCTTTTTACTATCATCTTCTTCTTCTTTGAAACTGGAGAGAGGACCTCAATATATTTCCAATGCCTTTTCCTACTAGAGGAAAACCCTTCTAGAGAAATATGTCTTGTTTCATCTATCCCAATGTTTGGTTCATAAGTACCTGTTGGGATTAATGGGAAGTAGTACTGAGATGGGAGGGGTGAATCAGTACCTCTAAAACTTTTAACACTTTTCACCTTTCATAAATAGTAATCAATGTTTATTATATTACTGACCATATCTAATGTTCTTTCTTATGCATGTAGTGTTAATTCATAAACTTTATTGTATGCAACATTCATAGAAAATTTTATGAAATTAATAGAGACATAACACAAGATATGATATCGTAGAAAACTCATGTTAGGAAGTAAAAACTGCAGTGGGGATGACACCCAAAAAACTTCACTATCTGCAGAATGGAAGGGAGTCAGTAAAGGCTTACAATTCGATTAGATATAATGATCTACCTTGTTAGGATTATTAATGTGGAGAACTGTTAGGATCTACTCTGTTAAGAGCTTTAGAAACACTGATGAAGTGTGCACTCAGTTAAGAGATTTACAATAGGACTGTTAAGTCCACCTTACTTGAAAGGATTTCTTAAGTGTACCCCACTTGTTAGAATGTGTACAATATGTTTGACCTGACTATATGCAATCTATAATTTCTGATTATAGATCCATTAAAGCTTATAGTCTATGAATATCACCTATAGTGATTTATTAATACCTTTTCTTTCTCGTCAGTAGCCTTTGTTTTGTTCTTGACAACTGATTTGATCTTTGTCTATGATGTTATATGAATTCTCTTGTGTGATCCTTAGATGCTCTCAGTGGCTACAATCATCATCGAATAACATGTTCATAATTGATTGAGCATCTATTTATACAAATATTTGACCTATTTTAGAATCACGCATTACAATGTTAACTCTAGATCCAAGGTATATAACTTGACCTTGATCCTTTAGTTTGAATGTCTTAAATTAGTTAAACTAAATAAAACAATAATAATTACATTGCTTTCTCCTCATGTAATGGATTCAAAGCAAATCAAGAAGATAAATATAAAACTTCAGTGATTTATCTGACGTGAAAAGTCAGATCCACTTTTTGTGGGATATAACTGACTATCAGTTCTTAATCATCGGTGTGAACTGAAAATTTGTCAGTGTTCCTTCATTGAACTAATTGTCAGGTTCCCTTCATCTATCGGGTTCCACTCTTGATTGTTTCATTGGGTTGCATTGTTGGTTACTCGTCGGGTTCCCTTGTCCTTTTTGTCATCGGGTAACACTAAATAGTGTTTGTCGAGATGTTGTGTACTGGGCAGTATCGGTAACCTTGGCGTTAGGTAGTGGTATGACCTGTCTGTTAATGTAGTATAAACCGATGGTTTTCATCATGTTTTTCCTTGTATATACTAATGGAAAAATATAATGTCTTCAATCTCCCCATTTGATATTAGTATCAAAAATTGATATGTGCATAATACTAAAGTGTTTAGTATGTACACCATGTATATATCCTTGTCATTATATGACTCCCCCTAACTGTATGCATCGGTATAGTATAAGTATATGTACATGTATACTTGCCTTTGTACTATACATTCCCCTTTTTTTATTTCCTCTTTCAAATGACTGATTGTACATATCATTTCCTCCTTTCATTTCCCCCTTTTACTGATTGACTGTACATATCATTTACCCCTTTTTTTATTATCATGACAAAAATGTACAACTTATAAGTTGTCAAAAATGTGACAAAAATGTGTAACTTACAGTGTGTTAAGAATGTGGGAGTGAGTGTTCTTGATATCTTTGATCATTTTCTCCAAATTTTTTTTGAGGAGTTCTAATGACATGTGTTCTATCTCAATCAGGGCATGCATATCATAAATGTTGTCTAGGAAGGACATTTCTGGGGTGGAAATAAGTGTTCTTGCCTCTGTCATATGTTGTTGCAGTAATGTGAGAGTTGGTAAGAGTTGAGCTTGAAGCTCATTCACCTCATCTCTAAACTTTGTTTCTGCAATCTGAATATCTTGTCTCGGCTTAAGTTGTTCATTGTGCAATTTGATTGCCTCTTCACTATTTGTGAGACCTTGTGCACTTTCTTGAAGATCATAATCAATTTGTGCTATCTTTTCAGTATACTCCTTGGTGAGTTGATCTAACGTGCACAATTTTTGAATTAAGGCTATTGCTTCTGAAATAATGGGGTCTACTATGCTTACCAGTTCAAATAGTTTCCCATTTTGTAGTGCCACTTCTTGGCTTATCTTCTCTGCTAACTTGAATTCATACTTCTTTTCAAGTCTAGCCTCCATAGCCTTCTCAACATCTATGTTCTAAGAGGTGATAGTGTCGGTGAGAACCACTAATTGATCAAGCATGGGGGTTTTTTGATCAACATCTGTATTAGATACAATTTTCTGAAGTATTCCTCATGAAACTTCAAGTACCTTTGCTTACTTTGTGGCTTTTCTCAACTTATCCTGCATGGCTTTCCTTTCACAAAGTATTGCATACTTTGTTAACTTAGTAGGATCCAATCTTCTAGGATCACATACTGGAATCTCAATTATTTCATCTTGAGTAACTGGATTCTTATTCTTTCTCTTCTTCTTCCTTGCGATTTGAGTAGAGGCAGATTTATGAACTACCATTGCAAGTTCATTTTTTTTCTCTGAGGCACTCGGTGAAGGTTTTGAAGATGAAACCTCTTGTGCCTTCTACTCGAGGTTCACCTTTCAATTAGGTGAAGATGTCTCTCCATCAACCTTGGGTATTTCAGAAAATTTTTCTTTAGTTTTATTTTGTTGTTCATATGTATTTTCTTCTTCACTCTTTTCATTCTGCTTGTTCTCTTCTACTTGTTTTTATTCTTCTTTATTCTGATCCATAGACGTGTCTCGGTGATCATTGGTTGTAGCTTGATATGTAGTTGTATCTTTGATTTCATGAGTTGTGTCATTTGTTTCAACATCACCCTTGTCTTCGGGTATGCTTTTATCTGCTACAGATTATTCATTTCCTTCTAGCAGATTGATGGCCTTCATTAATACTGGCATATTATTCTGTGTGCCCACTTGTGTTGCATCAATAGTTGTGTCTTGCTCATTTTTTTGAGCTTGTTGAGCAATGACATATTCCTCTTTTTTTATTTGATCTGCAGGGTCTAGTCCTGTGATGTCAATAATGGAAGTGTTTGTTGGAGATTTGATTCTGAATAGTTGATTGATTGTATTTTTTTCATTGATGACAACATATTATACACAGTAGTACTTATGTATGTACTTATCCATATGATGACATGAAGACTTGCATGGATAGATACATGTTTTTGACATGTTTATTATGATATGTTCATACACATAGACCCAGATATGATGTTTCAGTAAAGATATGTAATTCTGTTATTGACGGTTACAGTTCTGGAGGAATAACAATTTAAGGCTGACGTATGTAACATGTTTATTGATTTGCACCTATCTTTAGGATATGTGTGTGTATATTCATGATGATTTATGAGTTTTTGATATTAATCTAAAGGGGCCAAACGTATTTCAAGAAGATTGCAAAGTTATGGTTAAATTGATGAAGTCAACTTAGTGAAGCGACGCATCTATTCAGTTTATACTTGCACAGTTGTAATTATGCTTGCGCACTTAGTAGAGCCAACAAGGATGTTATGAAGAGTTGTCTTATAGGTCCCATGATCTCATACTTGGTGTATGTACTTATAGAAGGTCATTTGTGATAAGAAGAGTTGCG
>MU223518.1:2172677-2189191 GCA_018584345.1 Thuja plicata | reverse complement strand
CACCATGAACAAAAGTTGTTTTTATCATATGTTGCCATCAATGCCAAAGGGGGAGATTGTTGGAGATTTGATTCTGAACAGTTGATTGATTGTATGTTTGTCATTGATGACAACATATAATACACAAAAATACTTCTGTATGTACTTATCCATATGATGACATGAAGACTTGCATGGATAGATACATGTTGTTGACATGTTTATTATGCTATGTTCATACACGCAGACCTAGATATGATGTTTTAGTAAATATATGTAATTCTATTATTGACGGTTACAGTTCTGGAGGAATAACGGTTTAAGGCTGACATATGTAACATGTTTATTGAGTTGTGCCTATCTTCAGGATATGTGTTTGTATATTCATGATGAGTTATGAGTTGTTGATATTAATCTAAAGGTGCCAAATGTATTTCAGGAAGATTGCAAAGTTATGGTTAAATTGATGAAGCCGACTTAGTGAAGCAACGTGTCTATTCAGTTTATACTTGCGCGATTGTAATTATGCTTGCATGCTTAGTAGAGCCGACAAGGATTTTATGAAGAGTTTTCTTATAGGTCTCATGATATCATACTTGGTGTATGTACTTATAGAAGGTCATTTATGATAAGAAGAGTTGTGAAAGCCAGAGATAAGAAAAGCAGAGCAGAGTGTTAAAGCATAAGAGCTATATTTATCATATGTTGATAATATAGATATTGAAGTAGAAGCTTTCAAAATATAGAGAAGATTGTTGTAGTTCTTTACAAGAGGTTAAAGCATCGGCGCACAAAAGGAACTGATCAGACAAGCAGTGTCACAAACAGCAGTTCACCTTGTTGATACAGTGTGTATCAATTAACCAAAAGGTTGTAGCCTTCACCACTTGGACAGTGAGTCCTTGGACAGTGAGTCCACCACCCCTAATAGGGTTATTTTAAAAGACTCCTAATAGGGTCAGACCCTTAACCAGGTCACTATACTACTACATTGTAATGAACAACTCCTAACAGGGTTGGAAGATCTTTTAACAGGGATTACTTTAAATAGTATAGTTCTTTGTGGGTGCTAATTCCCACCAGGGTTTTTACCATTTGGTTTCCCCGTAACCAAATTGATGTGTTGTGTAATCTGTTATCTAAATGTACATTTACTTTGTATCAATCTGGATTAATAAGTATAAGATAAAGATTTAAGTTGTTGATAACTGATTCACCCCCCCCCCTCTCAGTTATCCCTCGAGTATTCTAACAATGTCTAGCCATATCTCATCAGCAACATCCATGTTCTTTTTGGAAACACTGAGAGGGGGGGTGAATTAGTGTTTAACTACTTATTCTATTTCAACAATTTGAACATAAATCAAATATACAATATATGAATCATAACATAATAACACATAACACTAGATATGTTTACAGGGAAACCTTGATCAAAGGAAAACCCCGGTGGGAATTAGTACCCATAAATTATTGTACTAGTATAATGAACTTGTTAAGTTTCCTTTGCCCTGTTTAAACTTGATGAGGCTTTACTAAATCCAACAGAATGGCTTTCTCATTATGTGAGAAAATAGGGAGAAGAATGTCTAATGTTTCTTCTCTAATCCTCATATCCTCTTCAATTTCTTGCCTTTTCAATACATCAAGTATGTTCCATACTTTGTCTGGTATGATTATTTTGAGTTCCAATACAGTACTCTTAAACTTGATCATGTGAGAGATAATCATAGAGTGAATTTTTTATTTGTCTATCTCTTGGTACTTTTCATATACATTTTTGATAGATTCTAGTCTTACTTCATTAACAATTATGTTCTTTAGAACTGTTCGACTAGGTCTGAATCCTACCTCAAGAGGGGCTTGAGTGTTCTTTACCTTTCTCCTTATGGTCCTTGAGGATGGATGACTTGTGGGAACTTGTTTCTTCCTCCTAGACATCTTACTAGGTACAAAAGGTGGAGAGGATTCTAGATCAATGGTAGTTGATGGCGCAGATGTACCTTCATCAGATTTCTTCTTCTTCTTTTTCGGCATATCATCATATTTTTCAATTTTCACCTCTACAGTACTTTTCTCAAGTTATTTTGTAATCTTAGCTTCCCTATCTTTGTCTAGGTCTTCTTGTGTAACACCATGAACTCTTAGGATGTTAGATGTGATCCTTGATGCCTTTCTTTTATTTTCTGCACTGTATAAGATAGAATCAACTTGATTTGTCTTTTCTTTGTAAGTACCCCATCTAGGTTCATTGGGATCCTTGGGCGTAGATAGGATAATTTGTGCATAACCTTCCAAAACATGTTCTTCAACTTTATATCCAAGAGGGTGAATCCATTTTATTCTAGGCTCAATTGCCTCCATGCAAGTACAGTCAATTTCCACCATGAAGCATATGGTGTCTTTGTATTTCTCAACTATCTTCTCTGGTATCCTGAACCTTTTCTGCATCTTGATCCTGAATGTTTTGATCTCCATGTCCATAGAATATTTCACACTGCTTTCTAATGTAGCCTTTAGTGATATCTGAGACATAGTGGGTTTACTCTTGTCTAGGTAAAGATTGGCAACTTTACCAACAATGTGGAAGTAGAGATAGATGATCAAAGAGCCAAATATTAATATTTTTCTCTTGTCATGCTTTACAACTCTAATGTTGTCAATCGGTTGTGTGCACAATATTTCACATAGATTGTAATGTGTATTATCCTTCACCATTTTTATTGCTGCCAGGATAGTTGCTTCAGGTACACTATTTAGTCTGCTTGCGTTCTAGAACTTATAACCTAGAATCATAGTGACTAGTTTGATGTCATCTGCCTCAATGGGATCAACAGTCATTCTACACCTATCACTCCTGGATAAGCATGCTTTTTCAACATGCTTCTTAACATCCTTACCAGTGGGAAGAACTGGTCCAGTCTTAGGAAGTCCAGTCATATCATGAATTAGGTCTTCAGTAATGCGGACAGGAACTTAACCAATCCAATATAGGTCATCATGTATCCTACTTAGTGGGATTTTAAACCATTCTAGCTCATAGAACTTGTGTGTGTTAGAATACTCAAAGATAGGGTTATCAGTGAGATGCGCTTATTCATCTTTGAATGAATAATTTGGTTTCATTATTGAAGCCATAAGAGTAGCAATGCTATTATCTCCAACTGTTTCCTTCTTACAATATATATATATATATATATATGTGCGCGAATGTCTTCTACATGCATGACTCCTAGTGGAGTCTTATAAAATTCTCCTTCAACATCATCTAATATGGACTTGAATGGATGCTTCTTGAACATGAATCTTTTCCTTTCAGTAATGTCAAATACAACAGGGGTTACCATACTTACTTGTTGCTTGATTAAATAGGGTTTCACAGTGATTCTGAAACAACATGACTGCTAGGGTTCCATTTCAATCCTTAATCCATTATCAAACCAATCAACTCCTTAACCTATAGTGCTTTGATGCTCAATGCTCATGTTCTCTCTAAATTCTCAATCTCGAATGCAAAGTGGGGTTTGAAGATCTTTTACAAACTTATATAAAAGATTATTGCATTTAATGCTCATTTTCGTAAAGTGGTTTACATAGATAATTTCAATCTTTGCTTTTATTCAAGTTTAGACTATGCATATATGCATACATCCTCATTTGATCACCAATTGTATGAATTCATAGGCGCATACTCAGAGGTGAGTATACCAACCACGTAGGGGTTCAGAGCTAGAATAGCTCCCCCTAAGACCATGATGGTCAACTAACCAAAATTAAAAGGTGTGTCCACTGAGGATGCATCTACTACCTTGTTCTCTTCATTATCCTTCTTTACTTCAACCCAAATTTTATCTACATCTTCTTTAGCTTGCACAAATTTAACTTCTCCTGATTCTTCAAATAGTGACTTTTTAGGATTCTCTTATCTTTGTGCTCTTGATCTGCAAAACCTTGAGATATGTCTAGATTTTCCACATGAGTGACAAATGATAGGAGGTCTAATGCTATTATTCATAATGTTTCATTGCTTGGTTGTTTGTCCATTGTAATTAAATATCTGACATGTAATATTCTAAAGGTTCTTTTGAGGTTGATTTCTCTTATTGTATTGAGTCATATTTCTTTGGTTCTGTTGTGATTGATTTCTTTGACTTGTTCTGCAATGAATAGACATGTGACCAACCTTATTATAGGAGTAAAAATAATCATTAAAAGGTCTTACCTCTTTACAATCTCTTTCCGAGTGTCCATGCTTGTTACAAGCATAACAAGTTCTGTTAACTTGCTTGAGTTCATGTTTAGGTGGTTCTGTTTTAGCCTCTACAAGATTCTTAGTTTTCTTTGCTTCAGTAGATGTCTCTTGTGCTTTCTTTCTTTCTTGCATTGAATTGATTTCAATTTGAGCTACACTATATCCAAAACCAATAGTATCACCTTTTAACTTATGTGCATAAAGTTGTGATTGAATTAGATTAGAACTTGTGTGTAGTTTATCAATCTTGTCTTTTGCTTCTGTTAATTTAGATTCTATCTTTTTCTTGATGTTTTCTAATTCCAAGATTTTCATGTTTGCTTAAATAAGTTCATCATCTAATTGTTTATTCTCTTTGGTCTATTCTTCAATAGTTTTTAAGATGTCTATAATTTGTTCATTAAGATCTTCAATCTTGTCTTTCAAAGACATGTTCTCTTCATTTTTCTTTTTGACCATTTTTCCCAGATCATTTGTGGAGCAATTTTTCAAATCTTTTCTTAATTTCTTGATAAGCATTTGAGAGCCATCAACCTTTAGTTTAAGTTCTTCATTTTCTTTTTCAGATCTATCAAGATCCTCAAGGGCTGCTTCAAGATTCTTTTTCAGATGTTTTGCTTCTATTGAATCCATGATCTCCTCAAGTCGTTAAACTTTATTTCAGAGGACCAGAGCTCTGATACCAATTGTTGGAAACACTAAGAGGGGGGTGAATCAGTGTTTAACTAATTTTTCTATTTCAGAAATTTGAACATAAATCAAATAGACAAAATATGAAATTTACATAATAACACATAACACCAGATATGTTTACAGGGAAACCTTGATCAGAGGAAAACCCCAGTGGGAATTAGTACCCACAAATGATTGTACTAGTATAATGAACTTGTTAAGGCTCCTTTGCCCTGTTAGAAGCAGTCTTTACATTGCAAGTACAATGACCCTATTAGGAGTCTTTACAAAACCTTGTTAGAGGTGGTTGGCTCACTGCCAAAGCTCACTGCTCAATAAAATGAAGGCTACAACCTTCTTGATAATAAATATACAATATATCCAAAAGTGAACTGGTGTATATGACACAATTATCTAATCAATTTTTTTTATGTGTTGATGCTCTTAATCTCTTAAAGAGCTCTATCTCATGCTGACATCTCTATACTATTCTTCTATATCTCTTCTTTGCATTTTTCTTTGACACTTTCTAATACAACTTTACTTGTCATATATACATGTTCATGCCTGAATAGACGCGACCAAAAAAAAGAACTTAGTCAGTCCAAAAGAAACATTCACAATGCTTCCAAACAAATTGGCTTAAGCATGTTTACAATAATGTTTAATACATAATAAGTAACTTATTACAATGGGTGCTTAGCCTTTACACAACAAAATATTATACGCTAAATCAAAAACTGTAGTCGGCTTCATACTTTGTTTTATGAGCTGTTAATGCACTTATTCTTTCTGTAACTTCTCTGTACTATTATTCTGTACCATGCATGTATAGACTTAACATATTCACATAGCATGCATCTTATGTATGAATGTGCATAGCCTTCTTTGATCATATGCACGTGCGCTGGTGCTCTGATCGACTGCATATCTTTGTTCCGTTTTGTCTTCCATACTTATCCATTTTGTTCTTCAAAGTTTGTTGTCAAAAATTTTGTATGACTTTGTTTCCATAATGACAACACAAAATAAGTCATATTCTCCCTGAGAGTCAACTTGCCAAGAGTTCTTATTTCCTTGTGTCTCCAATTATTGTTGCTTGTTTTCATCCTTAAGAGATATGAAAATGGCATCATCTTCTTTATGTGGATCTTTATCAGAATCATAATGAGTGATGTCTTGAATGTTAATATCATCCATGACTTTATCTAAGTCAATTGGCTTAGTATTATCCACATTATCCAAAGCAATGTTCTTAGGACTTGCTTTATCTTTCTGCTCCTCTACATGAGGTGTGTCAGTGATAATTAATTGATTCTCACAACTTGTTGATTCTGTAGGTAGATCTAGGATTTGTCTCCATTTAGCATCTGTCATGTTGTCTATCTCTATAAATTTATCTTGTAGCACTATGTAATCTCTTATCTTTGCTAAAAAAATTATTAGAATGCTTTTTCATTATTTATTTTATCTCTTCCATCTTTGATTCAGGAGGCATGAGTGCGATAAGTACCCTCTCCCTTGCTTCCTTTCTGTGTGCAAAGCGTAAGACCATTGTTGTGAAATTTTGTCACCCTATTCTTTGGGTATTTTGTGAACAAACTCAACTAGTACATATTTGTACTTGACTGTTGCCCTGATTATTGCATCTTGTATTTTATGTTGGTCCTCTGGCTCTATTTTTTCCCATTGTCTAATTTTTCTATCCGTCATGGTACTGGTAGTAGCAATTGAATCAGCAATTTCATCCATTGTTCTAGGGGCTGAGATTTTCTTATCTACATTAGGCTCATCCTCTTTTGAATCTTCTATGTCAGTTTTGGTCCTGACCAGTCTTTTCCTCCTTTTTTTAGGTGTTTGTTTCTTTTTTTCTTCTTTGTTTGTTGTTTCCTCTTATAGGTCCCCACTTGACCTTTCTTGAGAGGTGTAGTATCTTTCATAGTTTGGCTTCTTGTCCTTTGAGCCACTATGGTCCTTGGTTTCTTGGTAGGATGTGGAGGCACATGAGACTCAGTGACCTCAGAATTTGATTCTTGCTCATCTTGTTCTTCACCGATGGTACCATGTTCTTCGATTTCCTTTGTTTTTTCTTTTTCCTCCTCATTAACCGACATCATCTTTTCAAGATTCTTCACCATCTTTTTTTTCTTGTTGGTAGTCTTCTTGATTACTAGGCCTAATTTTATCTTGGATTTGGCCTCTTCATATGTCCCAAATCTTGGTTATTTACTGTCAAGTGGTTCATTCATCAATGCATCAATTGCATTATCTATGTTAATCTCATAGTCAAGAGGTGCTAACCAGGCTGTCCTTGGTACAAATGATTTAATGTGAGTGCAATCTGAATCCACCATGAAACATATTTCATCCCTATGCTTTTCAATCAACTATTCAGGGATCCTCACTCTTTCCATCATCTTTTCCTTGAAGTTAAGGAAGTATTCAATCATCACTGAATGAAATTTGTCACCTAGTGACTTGATAAGGTCACTGATCTACAATGTAACTAGCTTGGTAGTGTCCCACTTCACTTTTCCAACTAAAGGAAAGTGTTCTTGAAAATAAAATAATATACACATTATAAGTGAACTGAACTTACATGTGTTTGTCTTTGCAGACCTGATTGTTCTCATATTCTCATCAAGTTGCTTCAACAGGATCTGACATAGATCCATCTGTATTCCCTTCGTGACTATCTTGTAAGTTGTTCTTACTGTTGTTGATGCTATGTTGTTTACCCTGCTCCCCTGGAAGATTTTGTAACCTATCACACATGCACTAAACCTCAATTCCTTGTTGGTGATGATGTTCACCTTAAGTCCTTTGTTATCCCACACAGCATTTATGAGTTTTTCAACTTCTGGCCAAGAGGGATTTTTGTGTGCCTTAGGTTTGTCAATTATGCGGTAACTTGTTACAGCATGTAACACATCCTTTGTTATTTTCTTGGGTTCATCCAACCATAACTTTTGGTCATGCATTCTACTAAGTACCAACCTAATCCTGTCAATTTTGAAAACCATCAGGAAATATAGTGCATTTATTATCCCTTTTACCTGTAAGTTTTTGTGTTCTTCCTTCAGGTTCCCTTGTTCATCATACAACTTCTTGTAAGCTTGATATATCTCCAAATCACCAATTTCAGCGATCTTGCAGTGAATGTAAGACCTAACATCTTCTATTAGCAAAACCCTAGGTGGAATTTTTGAAAATGTGCCAGAATCATCGGGTTATGATGCAATCTCTGGGCATATCTTGTATTTAGGTTCCACACAAGTGTTTTTCTTTACCAACTTAATAGCATTCTTCTTATAATTCTTCAATTTTACTATTCTTGAAGTGGTTGCCATTGTATTTCAAATTTAGGGCTTTTTCCAAAATGATAACAGAGTTCTTTGGTGCACTCGGTACTTAATTCGATCCATGTAGCTTGTGAATGAATGGTTTGGAGTGTGTTGGATCGAATCAAAGTTGCTCTGCTATCTTCTCTCTTTTCACTCTCTTTTCACTCTCTTTTCACTCTTCTCTTTCTTCTCAAATCACATGTGTAGAACTAAGTGCTTCCATCGAGTATTTATAGACTTTTTCCCTAAGTCTGTCATAAATTCTCAACAACTCGTCGGGTCATGAAGACTGAGTTTGTTGGGAAGACTTTCAAATACCATTCTTGGTGTTGATAGGATGCTCGTGATGGCTGTTAAGATTGTAGCTTTCACTGATGGATCTCGGTGTAGTGTCAAGACAACTTTGTGACTTTGCTTCCTTACCAACGGGTGTCGGGTTACATTAGTGACTAAGCCTTTTCATGTGTTGACCGACAATTCTCGGTAAGTGTGGATAGCTCATCCTTATATGTTCATCGATGATTTTTGGTATGTTTTTACCAATGGGGTTGATTTCTCAAAAGTATAACAAGTAACATAATATGCTTCTTTAGTCATGCAGATTTTGACTATCTATCAATTTGTATAATGGAACTCATGCAAAATATGACTTGGTGTAGTGTAGTTCCATACTTACTTGTTCATCTTTAGGAAAGGGTGGTGATGTCACTAGATCCATGGGATGAGGTGTCACCTACTGCATTGCTTGGTCCAGCTTCCTCAATGGTTGAATCTTTCCTCCACATTTTCTTTCTCATTTTCTTGATGTCTTCAATGGTGTTACCATTTGCAAAAGTGGTGGTTTCTGTTATTCGATCTTTATAGTCCTTCTTTAAATGTCAAACCTTATGATAGTGCAAACATGCCATTCTCAGGTTTTGTCCAGCCTCTAGACCTTTTGGTCCATGTTCTCATGTAGTTTGCAGCTATGTGACCATATCTACCACATATTGTGCAATTTATCCATGTATTGTAGTCCCGAACATATGAATTACCGACTCTTCTCGATTTATATGCATTTTCTTCATTTTTGGGTTTCCTTGCTTCAATTTTCTTCTTCTTGAATTCAAGAGATGTGTGCTCATACATTTTGCAGGTGGGACAATACTTTTCCATATAGGTTTCCTTCTTTGGTTCTTTCACCTTTGAGTTACATTCATGTGCTTTGTGTCCTTTCTTGCTGCAATTATAACAATTTCCTATGAATGTAAATGTGGATTTAGGAATACCTTTTTCTTTGCTCTTGTAGACATTTGAGGTGTGGCCTTGCTTTCCATAGTGATTGCAAGTCAGCTTCCTTGGTCTAGGATTGGTGTAGGGATCTTTTGGATCAGCTTCATTTGATGACTCTCCATGCTCCATGTACCCTAGTCCTTTTTGTACTCTCTTTAGCTCTCTTAATCATGTCATTATGTTGTTATAGAATTCTAGCCTCATGATTTAGTTTTTCATTCTCTTCTCTTAGTAAACTGATAATCTGTATTCTTTCAATGAGTTCCACATTCATTATGTTTTCTTCTTGACTCATAAGAATAATTTGATTAGTTACCTCATGGTGATTCTCAATAAGTCTTTGTATTGCAGACTCCTTTTCTTGTATCTTTTCTATTATCTTTCTTCTATCAATTTCTAGAGTCCTTTCTTGTTCATCTTGCCTTGCATTGTTCATGACATCAATCATTCTTACCATCTGTGTCTCTTGACTGATTTGCAGAGATTTGACTTGTCTAGCCAGATGTAGATTGATCTTAGTTAGACTTGTGATGCTTTCTTTTAATGTATCTTATGCCTTTCTTGTATTTGATCCTGAAGACTCAAATAAATTTGGGATCTCTTCCTCAAGATAATCTATCTCATTATAGTGAGATGTCATATTCTTTCTGTCATCCAACAGTTGTCTCATACTAATTCTAGCTTCTTTATATTGTTCATAGAACATCTGAATTTCAAGCTTTTTATTCTCAATATTTTTATCAAGTTTGTACTTCTCCATTGTATGATCTTTTCTCTTAAGCCTTTAAGCTTTCCAAGAAGATACTAAGCTCTGATACCAATTGTTGGGATTAATGGGAAGTAGTACTAAGAGGGGAGGGGTGAATCAGTACCTCTAAAACTTTAACACTTTTCACCTTTCATCAATAGTAATCAATCTTTACTGTATTACCAACCATATCTAATGTTATTTCTTATGCATGTAGTATTAATTCATAAACTTAATTATATGTGAAATTCATAGAAACATTTATGAAAGTAATAGACACATAACATAAGATATGATATTGTAGAAAACTCCTGTTAGGAAGTAAAATTTGCGGTGGGGATGGCACCCACAAAACTTCACTATCTACAAAATGGAAGGGAGCTGGTAAAGGCTTACAATTTGATCGCTTCTGATGATCTATCCTATTAGGAATATTAATGTGGAGACCTGTTAGGATCTACTCTATTAAGAGATTTAGCAATACTGATGAAGTGTGCTCTCGGTTAAGAGATTTACAATAGGACTGTTAAGTCCACCTTCCTTGAAAGGATTTCTTATGTGTACCCCACTTGTTAGAATCTATACAATATTTTTGACCTGACTGTATGCAATCTATAATTTCTGATTATAGATCCATTAAAGCTTGCAGTATATGAATATCACATATAGTGATTGCTTAATACCTTTTCCTACTCGTCAGTAGCCTTTGTTTTGTTCTTGACAACTGATTTGATCTTTGTCTATGTTGTTGCATGAATTCTCTTATCTGATCCTTAGATGCTCTCAATGGATACAATCATCATATAGCAACATGTTCATAATTGATTGAGCATCTATTTATACAAGTATTTGACCTATTTTAGAATCACGCATTACAATGTTAACTCTAGATCCAAGGTATACAACTTGACCTTGATCCTTTAGTTTTCATGTTTTAAATTAGTTAAACTAATAAGAACAATAATAATTACATTGCTTTCTCCTCATGTAATGGATTCAAAACAAATCAAGAAGCTAAATATAAAACTTCAATGATTTATTTGACGTGGAAAGTTAGATCCACTTTTTGCGGGATGTAACTAACTGTCGGTTCTTGATCATCGGTGTGAACTGAAAGTTTTTTGGTGTTCCTTCATTGAACTGATTTTTGGGTTCCCTTCATCTTTTGGGTTCCACTCTTGACTATTTTTCCGGGTTGCACTATTGGTTACTCGTCGGGTTCCCTTGTCCTTTTTGTCATTAGGTAGCACTGAATAGTGTTTGTCAGGTTGCTTTGTAGTTGCCAGTATCGGTAACCTTGTCATCAGTTAGTGTTGTTCCCTATATGTCGGTGTAGTATAAACCGATGGTGTTCATCATATTTTTCCTTTTATATACTAATGGAAAAACATAATGTCTTCAGTACCAAACTTCTCTTCAGTAAATTCTACCCAACATTTGATAAATTTTCTTGCAATCAAAATACATTTCTCCACACTGATTTCATATCCAATATTTGTCAACCAAAGATTTTAGGTGAAAACTTCTTCTATGAAATAATTATCACTATCAACCAAGAAGGTAGCGTTATCTGTATACATCTCAACACAAATTTTTGGGATCCTAAACCTTGATGTCATATTCTTCTAAAGCTCATAGAAATATTCTTTGCAAGCACTGACCTTATCTTCTAGTCCATCAAAGTATCTTTTGATTTATTTTCTTACAGTAAAGTCCTCATTCCATACAACATTCTCCTTCAAAGGAAAAAAATTTCAATAAATAGATACAAGACATACAACAAGTGATCTGAAGCAAAATATATATCCTTCATTCTTTATCAGCATAATATTTTTCGTCCTAATAATTCATACAAGTCATATTCCTTCCTTTCCTTGTCCATTTGATAAGAAACATAAACAATAATAGTGGATGTGGAACCTTCTATGTTTAAAAAATAAATCTTGTAGGCAATACCCATAGCAACATAACTTACCAAACACACTACCCTAACTACTAGTAACAAAAATGCACTAACAAATTCATTCCTTATTGGCTCTTTCATAATTTTTTTAAATTTTGGTTGAGGTACATCTTCACAACTAACAAACCTATTGGAATCCATGAGATAGAAATTTTTAAATACCATAGTTTTAGTTGTAGATAATATTTTCTTACTTTGACACTTTTTCACACTCTCAAATTCACCAAATTCGCAAATAAAAAAATGAACATAATTATTTATATATTCTATCAGGAAAAATAGGGTTTTTCAACCAAAACCATTGTGTCATTAAAAAATCTCCTAAAAGCTCTTTCTAATTGTGAGTACATCTAGTTTTTCAAGCTTCACAATCTTTTGTACAATAATATTTTCTTCCACAGTCTTCACCAAAAGATTAATTCCATTATTCTCCATATCATATCATCATGTTTTGATAATAACAACAATATCTTTGCCAAGGGAAAATTATTTTCATTTTAGCTCCCCTTAAACCAAAACATTTAAGCTTGTTTCCAGAAGAGATCACTACACTGAATTCATGTACACAATCATCCTTTTCTATCTCAACTTCCTTTTTATTCCAAATCCTCCTCATCTCAATCCTTATTTCCTCCACATTAATCTTCTTTGTAGGTTAATTCCTTCTTATCAAAGTCTCCATCTTTATATTCCTGCTTCTACAAAATTTAGCAATATGTCCAGTCTTGTCAAAATAGAAGTATTTGATATTCTTCTGGCATGTGTCTCTTTCATTTGTTCTTGGTCCATGTTGATTATCTTTGTGTCCAAAACCATTACAAGTATGATAGTAACCATGGAAAGATCCATTTCTTCTATTATCATAACCATTCATAAATTGATTTCTACATTGACTAGCTTTGTGTCTAAATCTTTTTCAAGTAAAGCACTAAATATTTTAATTCATTCTAATTCTACATTCTATATATTTATGTCATAATCTATTGCAAGAAAAGAAATAATAATTAAAAGAAGGATACCTTTGAGCATTGGGTTTCCTGACTAGTGTTTTCTTCACTGAACTTCTTTATTTCTGGAGTTGCTCCTCTTTATTCATCTCTTTAGTAGGATGAAAAATTTATGTCTTTTTAATAGGACCAACTTTTCCTTTGTCTTTGGTTCTTTTATTTGAGTATTCACCTATCTCAACCCTAATCGACCTTTTTCATTTTAATTTCTCTTCTTATCCATTATCTCATCAATTTTGATAGTACTTTCCTTGAATTTGTCTTCCTAAATATTTTTTTTCTAGATATGATCTCATATTCACTCCCTCTTGTTCTAGTTTCTTAAATTATTCTATTTTATCATTAATAATGTCATTCAGACATTCCTTAGTCTTTTTTTCTTCCTCAGCTTGTACCTTCATATCAACAATTAATTCAATTTCTTGTTTTAATTCCTCACTAACCTTCTTATATATTTCTCTAAATTTTTTAATGTGTTATTTTAGCTTTCTGATATACTCATTTTATTCCTTGATATTTTCCTTCAAATATTTGTTTTCACATTCAACATTTTCAAGATCTTCAAGAGAAATCTATAGTTCTCCAAGCACATGAATTTATTCATTATGACGTGTGTCCACAAAGCACACCGCATTTTGGTCCTCAGACCATGGGGGCCCCCCTTGTTTTTTTCTTTTTTGTCTGCCCCTCTCCCTATTCCTTGAACTAGGTTTTGGAGGGGTCTATTGAGAAAAAAGGTGGTTTTTGGCCCTTTCACACTTTTAGCATTTCAGAGGATCTCTGGTCCTCCAAAAGATCCAAAAGGCCTAAGGGTTGAGCCTGACCCTTACAGTTTTTTGGCCTCAGGCTGAAGTCCAGAACCTTTGCACATTTTGGTATTTCAGCCTCTGAAACACCGAAAGGGGAGGAGACCACCTG
Organism: Thuja plicata; assembly: GCA_018584345.1. Taxonomy (NCBI): domain Eukaryota; kingdom Viridiplantae; phylum Streptophyta; class Pinopsida; order Cupressales; family Cupressaceae; genus Thuja; species Thuja plicata. The sequence continues at coordinate 2,175,036 of MU223518.1, read as the reverse complement.
ACTTTTTGTGTTTTGGCCTCCGAAACCCCAAAGTCATGTGACATCACCCCGCAAGCTATATAAGTGACCTAAGTCACTTTTGTTTATCACTTGTTTATTTTCTCTTGTCTATATTTTCTTGCCTCCTCGGTAGTCTTCATCATTTCATCTATCCTTTCACTCGGTGGCCTTGGTCTTCTCACCTCCTCACACTTTGCACGTAGGGCCTTGTCAGTTTTCCTATTTTTGTTTCAGTTTGTGTTTGTGTTTTTTTTAAGGTCAGTCTAGGTTTTGTTTTTGGCCTAGTCGGGTCGTGCTTCCTCTTAGGTCCCTAGGGTTTTCACCCTTAGACCTCTGGAGGGGTTTCTCTCCTCATTTTTTTTCTTTTTTGCTGCATTTTTAAGTTAGGATTTTGTTTGCTTCATGACCTAGTTGTAGGTTTTTGGCCTCTGAAAGGCCAAAAATAGCCCCTCCCATAGAAATTTTCAACCCAAGTGCAATTCATACTTTCATCATTGTCAGCGTGTCAAACCTCCAAAACCCCCAAAATGCCAAAACATCTAAAGACAATGTCTCCCTTCCGAGTGGTTTTGAACTTTCAAACTCTGAAACCTTCTTCAGACTTTCACACATAGAAAGCCTGAATGCATTTCATCAGCCCCTAAATCTTTTCAAGATATTGGATTTTTGCACCCCAATTTTTTGCAAAGTTTTTCACACTCCAAAATTCCAAAAGGACTTGCTTTTCCATTAGCCTCATCCTTCAAATTTTGGCCTTTCGCACCTTGGCCTTGTCTTCGGCATCCAAAAGCCCAAAAATATGAAAAGAGCCAAAATTTCATTTATGTCTACTTAAGAGCCCTTTGCTCCTAGTTTTCATAGTTTGTTTTATTTTCTTTCCCGCTTTAGGATTTTTTTCAGTAAAGATACTGATTATTTGCATGTTTTCTTGTAGGAATTCCTGAGAAGCAAACAATATCACCAATGAAGTACCTATTTAAGGGGTATCACCCTCCCTCAAAGATCAAGAATAAGCATCTAGAGATCACTGATATATACATTGGGAACATGGACTAGGGTCAATTCCTAGTAAGGTGTGCTCAACCAATAGGAAGGACTGAAGACTGCACCTCCCTTGTTTTATCAGGCCTAGTCAATGCAGCAGCACACCCAGTAGTGGTCATGTCCTCTAAGCTTATCTTGACATTGGCAAACCACTACATACTAGATGAAAAGGTGGTCAAGAATATAGAAGGACAGATAGTCCTTGACCTATTCCCAGACCACATTGAAGAGGTCTTCCATCTTCAGAAGGGCATGGACAAATTCTATGAATTCTATATATAAAAGGGGTTGAGATTGTTGGAACAAAACTAAGGATGCCTATGAGATTGCAAATTGGGAATACCTCTAGCAGCCTCTCCCAAAGAAAAAAAATAGACAAAATAGATCTCAGAAGGGCATACTTGAGAGATGACATCCATTAGGAAGTCACATTGATAAGCCAAGTTTATGGACTACCTTAGTCCATCCAACTTGAAAACTGGATGATCTTGTTGATAGATAAGATAAGGAACTGCAAGGCCAGATTTGATTGGGCCACCATCCAAAGTGATAAATTGGATGAGAAACTGACCGCGGTGAAGCACAACCCAAATTTTTTATATGACTTCATACATAGTGTAGTTATTAGATGCATGAGAAGACTATCAAGGGATCACAAAATGGGGAAACTTTGGTGAACCAAATGCATGGCCTCATATTGTCTATCCACAACTGGTAAGAAGAACATATATGCCTAAAAATAGCCTGGACTATAGAATAGTGAATGATGCCTTTATCTTTGCATTCATTAGATCCATAGAGGGTGACTACAAGAAGAGGCTATCAAAAGAGGTTGCTGCCAAAATAAGGTCCATAGGGACATACTACATATAGTTCATAACCTTTACGTACATCAGAGTGGCAAGATCTACCCTGCACCCAAGAAGCTATCCAGGTAGCCATCTGATTGGGTAATCATCCTAGAAGTGGCTAGGCAGCTTGCAGACACATATGAACACATCAAGCATAAGAAGAAGCATTGCTGGGACTTCCCCATTTCCATAGGCCCCTACACTTTCCAAGACATGAATATTTGTAAGTCATTATCCTTTGAGTGGGATGAGTGCCCACTCCAACTATATAAAAACATTCGGGCCCGATTCGCCCCTATAGGCACTGTTAGAATGAATTTAGTGTTAGAGTAATCTCTAGTAATTACTCCTTAGTGCTTAAGTTTCTCTTAGGCAGTTTAGTTAGACTTAGGAAAGTTTCCTTTTCTGAGTTAGTTGCCCGTTTAGGGTTTCGACATCCTTTATAAGGATTGTCATCTTTGTAT
>MU223518.1:2158202-2170368 GCA_018584345.1 Thuja plicata | reverse complement strand
TGTTGATAATATAGAATCATTCTTTTCAACATGATGTCTCCTCTTTCATTTTGGCCGCCATAGCTGTCTGAATACTTCTATCCTCTTTCTGTCTTCTTCTTCTGTGTAACAGCTTTGCATGCAGGTGGTCTTGGTTGCATTGTGTTTCAGCAATCTCAACATTTAGAATAACTAAGAGGGGGGTGAATCAGTTATCCATAGGTCTAGATATATCAATTGAAACTTTATAGCACTTTAAACAACTCAGAATTGCTCGGTAGCAACAACATAAATATGCAGTTTACTGTTCAAATGTAATCAGCTTGTAAAAACTTATCAGTAAAACACAACATAAACATTCACACAAGTTGACACCAAGATTTAACATGGAAACCCAATTTGGGAAAAACCACCAGAAACATGCTACCAAATTTTCACTCTTCTGAAGTGAGATCTGCTAGGATCCAACCCTGTTAAAGGTTACAAAACACATTGCTAAACGTGACCTAGTTAAAGGATTTAATCACCCTGTCAGGAGTGGCCTTGTTAGAGGACTTAGAACATTCCACTTGAATGTCACCTTGCTCAAAGGATTTATACAATGACTGTTAGGTCAACCTGGTTAAAGGATTTTGACTGATATAATGGTTAGAAAGTAATCCGCAGGTGTGATCTGATACATACAACTTACTTTACAAATCTAGATCTAGTTCAGCTCTAATGCTAATTCACTGAGTGGCCTCCATTCTCATTTCAATCTTCAGATCTTCTTGGAATTCTGTCAAGCAATCACTGTTGTAATCCTCTGCTTCTCTTCTCAGCCTTCTCTGCTAGATCATGCCAATCAACCAATTAACCATGCAATCCTATTGCATACACTTAGCACATACATCTCACAACTTGAATAACCCCTTGATGTTATATTATACCTCCTCATCTAGGTAAAATAAATATTTTCTGCTTAATCAGGATCGTAGATCTTAGGTTAGGTTGGATCCAACAGATCTTTCCATCATTTACATTTAATTTACTTCTCCAAAGCAATCACTAATTAAATCTTGAATCCATGCATTAATTACGGTTACCCGTGCATTAATTAATGTGGACCATTTGTGCTTATCCTTAATTAACTCTACATATCCCAATAAATTCAATTATGTCTGTCAGAGATCTCAAATCTTAACATTTACCAAAATATTAGTGCTCGTCCAACATTATAAATTATGCTCGGCATATACTAGTGCTCGGTCTACACAAACTTTGCTCGGCATATACTGTTCCCAGTAAATAGACATCTTCATTTTAGTGTTATAGATAAACAACACATTACCTTTCCAATGTGCCAACTTGATCAAGTACCCTTGTTTCCCATAACTCAACCATTTCACTCAGTCTTCTTGTTATCCTCATCTTCAAATCTTCTTCAGTAACCAATAGATATGGTGCTCAAATAGATAGCAATAGTCTCACCAGTTAAGGTTTGACATCAATGAAAAAACAACAATTTTTTACATTGTAGCTTTCCAACAATCTCCCTCTTTGGCATTGATGGCAACACTAATCTTTAAAACATAATTTTACAAACATAGTTACCATACAATCCAAAAAGTCCTCATGTGTTCCTTGATATGAACAAATCTTCATTAATGTCTTTAGCTTCATTCTGATTATAAAACATTTCTCCCTCTATGTCTGTAGTCACACTGAAATCTTTCTATTTATGTTCATCTGTAGACTCCTTCTTCCAGTAATCTCTCCCTTTTTCTCTAAGTAGTAAACTTCTATTGACTCCTTTCATTAATCTCTCCCTTTTTTCTCTAAGTAGTAAACTCTCCCTCTTTGACAACAATGCCAAAGATGTTGACATCTTCATTATGTAGATTCTTCAGTTCTAACTCAATATCATGTTGTTCCTGTCATCTTTCTTATGACTAATCCTCTTTTCTGTCCTTATCTTTCTTTCACAGCTTTAGGCAGCTTCCTAAAGTGTGACTCATGTGCATCAATTTGTCAAATATTATAAATACAACATTTGATGCAACACATCCATTCCAAATTAATTAGCCTCAGTTAGGGGAATCACCCCTAATTTATATCACAGATACTCATGAGCATCCTTGGGTACTACTTTTGTAAATATGTCTGCCAACTGTTCCTTAGTATGCACATATTCCAATCTCACTTCCTTGTTTTGAACTAACTCTCTCAAGTAATTATACTTGATAGCTATATGCTTTGTCTTGGAGTGCATCACAGGGTTTTTAGAAATATTAATGGCACTCGTGTTATCACAATATATAACAACTAGCTATGTGATCTCCTCTTTCATACCTTTCAGTAGTATCTTCAACCACACACTATTAGAGTAATTAACTGATGTTGCCACATACTCGGCTTCATCTATAGATTTTAAGGTGCAATTCTATTTATTTCTTCTCCAGGAAAGCAATCTCTTTCCCAAAAGAAATGCGCCACCTGTGGTGCTTTTCCTATCATCCACGTTTCCAGCCCAATCAGAATTAGTGTAAACTCTGAGTTCAAACTTGTCATTCTTTTTGTAATACAGACCATATTCATCTGTACCCTTCAAATATCTCAGAATTCTTTTTACTTCCATCATATGAGTCTCCTTGGGATTGGAAAATAATCTTGCAATAATTCCAACAACCACAACAATATCAGGTCTACTATGCACAACATATTGCAGCTTTCCAATCATTGACCTATAAAGGGTTTGATTCACTTCTTTTGTATGATCATTTTTTGTTAACTTATGTCTAGTAGCCATGGGTGTACTTACTGGTTTTGATTCTTCCATTCCAAAACATTTTAGTATCTCCTTGACATATTTTGATTGAGTAATGTAGATACCATTCTTCAGTTGATATATTTTTAAGCCAACAAAGAATTTGATTTCACCAAACATAGACATCTCAAATTCAGTTTGCATCTCTTTTGCAAATGTTTGGCATAACACATCTTTTCCACCAAATATAATGTCATCAACAAAAATTTCAGCTAATAAAGTATATTTACCTTTTTTTGTCTTCAAATACAGATTTTTGTTGTCATTGGTCCTTGCGAATCCAATCTTTATCAAATAATTGTGCAATATCTCATACCATGCTCTTGGTGCTTGCTTCAGTCCATATAGTTCCTTGTGTAGTCTAAAAACTATGTTCCTCTTGCTTGGGTCAAAAAATCCATCAGCTTGTTCAATGTACACTTCTTCTAATATCCCATTCAGAAATGCTGACTTTACATCCATTTGATGAACTTTAAAACCTTTGTAGGTTGCATATGCAAGTAAAGTTTTGATTCCTTCCAACCTTGCAACTGGGGTGAATTTTTCTCCATAATCAATTCCTTCCTCTTGTGCATATCCCTTGCATACAAGTCTATCTTTATTCCTTGTTACTTCTCCATGTTCATTCAGCTTATTTCTGAATACCCACTTAGTACCAATTGCATTTTTGTCATTCGGCCCAAGTACAAGTGTCCAAGTTTTTTTTCTTTTCAATATGTTTAATCTCTTCATTCATGGATTGTATCCAGTCTTCATTTTCTAAAGCATCTTTTAATGTTTTAGGCTCAGGATCACATAAAAGCATGTACCGTCTCTCAACTTACTTCTTGTCACAACTGTAGAATCCTATGATTTGATCAATTTTGTGGTGCCTCCTTACATACTTTGCTAGAGTGGGTTCTTGTTTTGCTTTAGATTCATTATTCACGTTCAATTCAGGTTGATTATGTGTCTCGGTATCTCCATCAGATAGCTCAGAAATTACCTCTTATTGCCTGACAACCTCATCCTGTGACTCGACAGGTGCTAGGTGTTGCTCGACAACCTCTTCCTTAGGTTCAGGTAATGCATTAGAATCTTCCTCATCTAGATAGATAAATGATTTGTAACTTTTAGGTTCCTGTATGCATTATGCTTCATTTCTTTCTGCATATTCATCAATTCTAACATTTGCACTTTCCACAATTTTTTTAGTGTTAGAATTCAAACACTTATATGATTTGCTTCTAGTTGAATAACCAACGAATATCCCTTCCTCACCTTTAGCATCAATTTTTCTATTTCTATTATACTTCAGTATGAAGTATTTACTTCCAAAAACTTTGAAATATCTTACATTAGGTGCATATCCATACCATAGCTCATAAGATGTAGCATTAGTACCTTTCTTGACTTGTACTTTATTCAAGGTATAGACTTTTTTACTAACAGCTTCTCTCCAATATTTTTGTGCAACATTTTTCTCCATCATTAGTGTTCTGGCACAGTCCATGATAGATCTATTTCTTCTTTCGGCAATACCATTCTATGGTGGTGTCCTAGGCGTGGACATATGTCTTTTTATACCTCAGTCATTGCAGAACCTAGCTATTAAACTCATTAGAAATAAAATCACCTCCTCGGTCAGATCTCAAACATTTCAGAAGTTTACCTGTCTCTTTTTCAACTTTTGCCAAGTACCACTTAAATAACTAGAATGCATCAGATTTTTCTTTAAGAAACATAACAGTCATCATTCCAGAGTAATCATCAACAAATAGAATGAAATATCTATCTCCACAATAACTTTTCTCACCAATGGGACCACAAAGCTCAGTATGAACCAATTCCATAATTTCCTCAGAAGTATGAGTCTTTCTCTTGAAACTAGACTTAGTCATTTTTCCCAACTGACATTGCTTACACATTGCATTTTCAAGTTTCTTTAACTTAGGCAACCCTCTAACCTTTTTCAATTTTCTTATGCTTACCAAGTTATCAGAGTTTACATGACACAACCTTTTATATCATAACCAAACAGAATTATATTGTGCAAACAAGCATGTCTCATTAGCTAAGTCCAGATAGAACAGGTTACCTTTTTTCTGCTCTCCACTTCCAACTAGTTCTCCAGTGGCATCAAAGATCTTTGCCTTCTTGTGATGAAACTCAACTCTATAACCAGAAGTATTTAGCTATACAACACTCAATAAATTATAGTTAAGATCATCAACCCAATATACATTATCACATCTCATCTTGTCAGTCAATCTAATTGATCCTTTCCCTTTAACAAGACATGGTGCATCATTACCAAATTTAACATAACCACCTTTGCACTAATCTAAGGTCTCAAATTTATTTTATCACCAGTCATGTGATGTGAACAACCACTTTCAATAATCCAATGGCCACCTTTAATCCTATAAGAAATTAATGTAGTTTTCTCATCATCGTCAGAATCATCTTTCATAGCAACATACACAACTTCTATATCATTTTCATCAGAATTTTTAGATCCACTGTCAGAAGAATCTTCAACTATATAGAAAGATTTCTTACCTTTGTCTTTGTAATCCTTATACTTTTTGAAGTCTCAGTCATCCTTTATGTCTTAGTACTTGTTGTCTCTTCTTTCTTCTTTTTCATTCTTATCAGGACATCTAGCAACAATATGACCAACTTTGTTACAAGAAAAAAAATGATAGGAAGTTTACCTTTGAATTTTCCTTTTCCTCTAGATAGTCTTCTTTCCATAAGTTCCTCAAGTTCTTCCATATCATCATCTGTAGTGTCACTATCACTATTCACACAATTTTTTCCTTTCTTGATTTGTTAAGGACCAACTGGGACTTGAATGCAGATTCAATAGCTTGTGGAGTGTAGTTATCAAAATTTGGCATCTTAAATGCAGTAAGTCTTCCTACCAAACCTTCCAAAGTCAAATTGTTATTAGGAGTACATCTCAATTCTTGAATTACAGAGACTCTAATATCATATACAGGAAGAAGATTCCTCAGTACCTTGCTCATAATGATGTTATCATCAATGGTTCCATTAGCTCCTCTAATAACATTCACAAATTCTTTTATCCTATCTTAATATTGAACTATATTTTCTCCTTCTTGCATTTTCATTTCATCAAACTTACCTCTTAAACTTTCAGATTTGGCTCTTAGTACATTTGTATCTCCTCCATAGATGGTTGCTAGGGTATCCCAGATCTTCTTTTCATTTATATAGTTCTTTATGTCTTCAAATTCATGATAGCTTAAGGATGATGCGATCTCAAACATTGCTTGATTGTGTTCCTACTTTTCTCTTAACTATTCAGTGGTGAGAGGTGCTAGTGGGGCTACATAATCATGTTCAATATAGCATTTAGAAACATCACCAATACCAGCCAGATGCAATTTCATCAAACTCTATCATGCGGGGAAGTTATCTTTGTTCAACTTTGGTACCTACTTTTTATACATCTTGATCTTTCTCTCTAAGTACCTTCAAACTATTTTCACCAGACCAGAGCTCTGATACCAATTGTTAGAATGAATTTAGAATAACTAAGAGGGGGGGTGAATTAGTTATCCACAGGTCTAGATGTACCAATTGAAACTTTATAGCACTTTAAACAACTCAGAACTGCTTGGTAGAAACAGCATAAATCAACAACATAAATATGCAATTCACTATTCAAATGTAATCAGCTTGCAGAAACTTATCAGTAAAACAAAACATAAACATTCACACAATTTGACACCAATATTTAACATGGAAACCCAATTTGAGAAAAACCACCAGTAACATGCTACCAAATTTTCACTCTTCTGAAGTGAGCTCTGCTAGGAGCCAACCCTATTAAAGGTTACAAAACACACTGCTAAATGCTACCTGGTTAAAGGATTTAATCACTCTGTCAGGAGTGGCCTTGTTAGAGGACTTAGAACATTCCACCTGAATATCACCTTTCTCAAAGGATTTATACAATGAATATTAGGTCAACCTGGTTAAAGGATTTTGAATGATACAATGGTTAGAAAGTAATTAGTAGGTGTGATCTGATACATACAACTTACTTTGCAAATCCAGTTCTAGTTCAGCTCTAATGCTAATTCACTGAGTAGCCTCCATTCTCATTTCAATCTTCAAATCTACTTGGAATTCCATCAAGCAATCACTGTCACAATCCTCTACTTCTGTGCTCAGCCTTCTCTGCTAAATCATGACAATCAACCAATTAACCATGCAATCCTCTTGCAAACACTTAGCACATACATCTCACAACTTGAATAACCCCTTGAGGTTATCTTTTACCTCTTCATGTAGGTAAAATAAATATTTCTCACTTAATCAGGATCGTAGATCTTAGGTTAGGTTGGATCCAACAGATCTTTCCATCATTTACATTTAATTTACTTCTCCAAAGCAATCACTAATTAAATATTGAATCTATGCATTAATTATGGTTACCCATGCATTAATTAATGTGGACCATTCATGCTTATCCTTGATTAACTCTACATATCTCAATAAATTCAATTATGTCGACCAGAGATCTCAAATCTTAACATTTACCAAAATACTAGTGCTTGGCCAACATTATAAGTTATGTTTGGTACATACTGGTGCTCGGTCGACACAAACTTTGCTCGAGATATACTATTCCCAGTAAACTAACACCTTCATTTTAGTGTTATAGATAAACAACACATTACCTTGCCAATGTGCCAACTTGATCAAGTACCCTTGTTTTTTCCCATAACTCAACCATTTCACTCAGTCTTCTTGTTATCCTCACCTTCAAATCTTCTTCAGTAATCAATAGATATGGTACTCAAATAAATAGAAATAGTCTCACCAGTTAATGTTTGACATTAATGACAAAACAACAATTTTTTACATTGTAGCTTTCCAACATGCACATCCAGCCATATTATTGGAAAATTCTACATCCATGAGCCACACATTGAAGATCATTGGATGAATTGTGTGGATGACCATGGGGCAAGAATTAGGGATTACTGCACGATGTCCCTCACACTAGCACAAGTGGCCTTAGTGGTCAATATTTCCCCAAAGGTTTGGGACAAAGATTCAAATAATGTGCTGGAGTTGATATATATTATTGATAAAATATACAATCGGCCTATATTGAATGCAGAGGTAGATGAGGAAGAAAATGGTAGCATGGAATTCAGAGCAAGGCATGTGGTCAAAATGACTAAGGCATGGATCATCGAGCCTTATCAAATGGATCCAATTCCCATGAAGGCATTAATGGATCCACCCAAGAAGGAAGATAAGGAATGTGGAGAGAAGACCATAGTTCCCTAGTTCAAGAAGGCCCCACCTCAAAAGTCAGGAATAGTGTATCGGCATGAACGTGCAGCAAAATGTGGTTCTAATCCTAGGTACAAGGCCCCCAAAACCAAGATGATAGGGTAGATAGATCCTGCTATTGGATCATGATAGGCCACCAAAGGGGAAGGCCCTTCCACCTCTAACCCATCTCCCCCTACCACTGGAGAAGGGAAGAAGACTTATAAAAGAAAGAGAGTTTCTACCTCTCCACGGTTGGAAACTTTACAAGAGGAACCAAAACTAGAAGATGTACCCTTGGTAAAAATGACAAGATCTCAAGAAGCCTCTCTAAGGAAAAAGGATATCCCAAGGAAGTAGGCAAAGGCTCCTAAAGAGTGTGACAATCCTTTAGATACTCTAGGCTCAGATAAGTTCCTCAGTTCTGATTTTGAATGCCTAGAGGGATTTCCCGACTAGGGATAAGACACACCGGACTCCATGGTAGGAACTGACATGGGATAACAAGTGCCCATCCATCCTCAAATGATCCTTAGTCCACCTCCATCCCAATTCACCAACCCCTCACTAAATGTACCTATCACCGAAGTGGACTCTATCACTGGCCAAAGGGAAAAAACTCAAGATGTCGGTGCTGCCCAGAGCATATCACGGGATAAAAATGTAGGAGAGAGTTCAACACCAACTCCACCACCTCACATTCCAACTCCACCAACCTCTCTCCCACCTCCCATTCTTACTCCACCACCTTCTCTCCCAACTCTCATGCCCACTCTGCCTCCTTCTACTTCTACTCCACCACCTATAATACAAATGCCAACTCCACCACAATTTGTTCCTTTTCCTTCCTCTATCCTGACTCCCCAAGTGTCGGTAGGCACAAAAGTTGCATCTTCCTTCAAAACCACACTGGAATCCATGATAGGCCTTAATGCAGAAATATGAATTATTTCCTTTGGGTATGAAGGCCAAGATAAAGGTGAGTAGGAGGTTATAGTTGAAGAATAAAAGGGAGAGGAAGAAATCCACGAAGGAGAAAAGTATGAGGAATAAGGTAGGGAAGAAGGTGAACACAGGGAAGAGTTAGACAAAGAGGAGGGGGTGACCCGTGGATCACAAAGCTTGGCTTCAGTACTCCATACTACCCCATATGAGCCAGTTATCATCTTTAGTAAACCTACTTGGTTTACTAAAGAGATTCAGCCATGGAAAAGAACTTATACAGATGAAGAGGAAGGAGAAGACACAAATATGTCATTCTTAGGGTAGGCCTTCTATAAAGTAGAGGCTAATATACCAGCGAGGACTATATCCTATGCCACTCAAGACACCAGGGGTCTCTGGAAGGCACATGTGGTAGTTCCTTGTACTAGAACCTCTCAAGCACCATTCACCCATAAGATTATACATTTGAAGAGGTAGATCTAGGAGAACCAACAAGAGAAGGGAGTAAGACCCTGGCAACTCTAGGGCTCAAAAATACTCTAGTTTTAATGAGAAAAGATGAGGAAACCATCAAGTCTTTGATAGAGAAGAATGAGGCTCTAAAGAAATTTATTCATAATATGGTAGGTTCCATTGACCCAAATTTCCCAGAGGCCTCATTACAGGTTGTACTAGAGAATAGAGCTACTTCATACTTGCCGAAAGGTATGACTCCCTCTTTCATTTAGGCAAGTGTTGATTGGAAGAATTATTTTGAAGAGTTTGAAGAAGGCATTATCAAAATAGTTTTTATTCCTTTCAGATTTTTTCTGGTGGAAAGCACATAATTTATAAACATGATGGAGAGTGATGAGGGGTTAGATTCTGAATTGACCAAATGGAAAACTGCCCTCCAAGGCCTCAAGATAATCAAGAAGCAACACTTCCAAATTCTGTTCAATATATATGAAGTTGAAGAGCTAGACAACTTCGGAACTTAGATTAAGAGCATAACCAAAACAATTAAGGCTTGAGAAAAGATCCTAGACCACATACAACAAAAGCATAAGGAAGTTATGGAATGGGTAGAAGAAATAGAAAACTCCTTCACATGTATTAACTTAGATCTATACCGAGATAAAGAGAGACAAATTATACGCCCATCCAAATAGGTGATATAGAAAATCAAACATATTATGGAAGATTTTAACACCAAAGAGGGCCTACACCAACTTTTCTATTCAAAGGAAGACATGCAAAGGATGTTCAAGCATGAAGAAGAGATCAAGTTCTTCACTTCTGAATTGACCATTTTCAGAGAGAAGCAAGAATGATGAATTAACAAAGTAAAGAGGCAATAAATAAACTATGAGGAAGTACAAGAGATAGTGTAGAGGCTACGAGTTTCTCATCCAGAGGTGTTCCCAAACTAACTACTAGAATCCAAACTTCACCATTTTTTAGAAGTAGAATTTTCCCATACTTAGCCATTTTTCCAAAGGCTATTTTTTTGGCCTTTCAGCCTCTGAAAGGCCAAATTTTGGGGGTCTCAAGTTTTGGTTTCACACTTGGTTGAATTTGCACCTGGAAAATTTTAGTTTAGAGGTAGGGTCTGAATTCTGAGCCATTCCAATGAGATCACTTTTTTGCATGAAAATAGAACTTCAGATCAGATTGATGCATAATTGGAGTTTTTTTTGCAATGATTAAGGGTCTTCTATCAGTTCCCACTTTGAAGAGAACCCCAAATGAAGATTCTAAGAGAGAACTTAGAGATCAAGAAGAAGACTCCAGTTAGAAACAATGAAACTCCAAGCTTCTCTCTCTTCTTTCTTAACAAGTTTCACCCTATTGTCATGGGAAAACTAATTGCAAATGGATTAAAGATCCATGCAACTATTTTAGTATCAGTTTAGCAATAGAATTCTTTAGTAAAGCTTTATTTTTAGTTTGTTTTCATTGTTTTTAGAGTCTCTAATGCCCTAGTTTCAGCATTCAGAGCTTGTAGGTCAGAACTCTATATATTGTAATCAAAAGCAATGTAATAGGGTCGAATTATTGATGCAATAAAGATCTAAAATTGGTGCTTCATTCATGGTGTGATATTTTTTTCTATCTATGTGAAATTGATAAATGTGTATCTTCTTATTCATTCTTTTCAAAGAGCCAACTATTTTATTGTTTCTCGAACATGTGATTCTTTCATTGGATTTTTTTGTTGTTTATCTACCTTGTGACAAATGTATGGGAAAGATCATCTTTTGGGCTCAACAATAAATCTGTCTCGTGTGTGTGCACATCTTGGTGGCTTCACAATTTTATAGGTTTTGAAAATATTTCACGAGTGAATACGTTCTCTCTCCAAATGGTTGCATCCGTTGGTATATAATTGTGATGTAGTCTAATTTATATCTAGTGGGTTTATTCCAAATCTCTCCATCATTATATTCGCAAGGAAGGATCAACAATGGTTTATGTTCATTAGGATTTCATTTTCAGAAATTTACTTTATTCTTGTTACCCTAATCCTTTAAATTTATGTCATAAATTTGAAAGCAATCAAAATCGTAGTTTAAAAACACAAATTTTCATCATTAGTCAATTACATTCATTGATAAATCAGAAAGTACAAAAAAGTACTAAAGTTGTTTTGTAGTTTGACATCTTAAAAGTACCAGCAAAGGCCTCCTTATGAACATTAACATTTATCTTCAACTGAGTTACCAAGAAGGTTGTACCACAACCCCAGAGAACCTTGGGAATAAATTTTTTATTCTTTCAAGAGAGGAAATTTGATGAAGGGTGCTCCCCCTTAATACCACAAACACATAACATAAACAGAGAAACAACCACAATATGCAAGAACAGAAAATTGGCTTCTTATTATCTCCACAAATGTGGAATTACAAACTTTCAGAATTACAATATGCAAAGCCACATGGGCATTCCCTTACAATATCCTGTAGGACAAAGCCTCGAATTATTACCCAGATCTACTACCCAGAACTATTCTGAACTGCCTAAGACAATAGTACAGCCTTCCTTATATAGGCAATTTTCCACCGCCTGGGAAGGTTCCAGAATAAGGCCGACCAAACTTAGAATTATTTTATTTTACATTTTATTACATCATAGTCGGCTCAAGATAACCTTTGAAAC